>VYXB01001861.1:106580-253820 GCA_013397135.1 Pachyramphus minor | reverse complement strand
CCCCAACACACAGAGAAACTATGGAGAAAAAAACCCACCAAACAACCAACAATGCTACTCTTATTTTGATAAGACCAGAAGTCAAAATCACCATAACAGGAACCCAGTGTGTGTTCTCTGTGAAAAGCGCAGCCTTGCAAAATGGCAGCAGACCGGCAAACACATTAGTGTTTATTTGGCATAATAAACAGATTCTTTGAAAATTCTTTGAATTTGGATTTTCAGTGTTTTATGTTTTAATTTTCACTCCCAGTGTTTACTGTACTGCGTTACTGCAATGTCAGGTAAAGGGTAAAAAGAACAGGGAGTAGTACAGGAAGTATGTAACAATAGTTTGTGGGTAATAAATACACAGTCATGAAAAAAGGATGTAATTATCTTCATTGATATTATTAGCATGGAATCTTCTCCAAATGATCTGTGTAATTTTTTGCCGCATTTCTCAAAGGTAGAGGTGAATTACTCTCCTCCTTAGCAGTGTGGTACAGGAACTCTGAGTCATAGCCAGAAATAGAGCCATTTATGTCCCCCAATAGGACCTGAGTGGAGGCAGGAAACTTTAGAACTAAATTGTTACATATTTTATGTATAGATGCTCCCCTACTCCAAAGGGCTTAGTTGGTACCCCATGTTTTGGTCTGCAAATTTGTCAAACTTCTAAAGATCATCACATTTCTTAAGATGTGACTCTTCCTGTTTAGAATTTTCTCAGCATTTTGAGGCATTTCTTCTCCAAAGAAGGTATATACTGATCATACAGATGCTATTTTGTGTTAATGAAGTTCCCAGAAGGATGCTCTAGAAAATTGGGGTTTGTAATTTGAATGTCAAACTGTGGAGGCAGGGGTTGTGGCACTCTGAGTGACTCAAGGATATTCCTAGAATGACAGAGTTTTCCATACACAGTTCTAAAAACTGGAAAACAAAACTGGGTGGGGTTTTTTAATGTAAATAACAAACATCCTGTGTTGTATTTGCTCTTCACCTGATCTTTAGGATTTATGGCACCCAGCCAATGCGCTGCTCTGAAATGTTGCATGGAGATCTCTTAAAAGAGAAATCATCTATAGTCTGGCTGGCAGAGAGTGCCAGGAGCAGGGAATCTCCATTTGCAGTGCTGTAAGGTTGAATCCCTGTACTATAGCAATGTGGCTAGAATGCTGGTGGCACAAGATGAAAATTTGGAAAACTGTGTTCTGTTTTGACCATGTGTCTTTGCTGTTACTTGAGAAAACTAAGAATTCAAAGGAAGTTAAGGGAAACTCTTTTCAAATTTCATTTGAAAAGCTTTGAGAAAGTTGAGGAACTAGGTGACAACGGTCTGGGATCTAGGGGTGCACAGAGATATATGTTATTCTCTGTGTTTGATGTTGTGTTATGAAACATCTACACTAATGTAGATGAATTTTTTTTTTTTTTGTCTAAGAATGGGAATCATATATGACAGTTGATTCATAGAGTTGTTTGCTCAGTCGAGGAGCAGGATCTATTTCATGTGTGTCCTTTGTAATTGCTCTGGTCCTTCATGTAATGTGGTTCTCAGTAATGAGTCTGGACTTGAAGCAGCATACTTTTAAGTAATGGTAGAATTTTTCAAAGCAAGTCACTGCTGTTTCTGACTTCTTGCTGGTTTGTTTTATTTTGTTTTGTTTTGGGTTTTTGTATCTAGTTCTTTAATGAATCAGAAATTGGCTATATCCTTTTTTAATTTTTTTACCGGTATGTTTTTTTCTATGATTAGTAATACTTTATGTGGTATGTCTTCAAAAGTTACTGTAATTTTTTTCCATTAACTCGGGAGCTGACAGCTCCTGGGTAAGTTTCTGTACATCCTTATATATTTTCCTTTTAAAGTCTGTAATTTCTGCATTGGGGTCCTCCTTGCACTTGTGTATACAAATTACCTGCTTTTTCTTTGTTTACTAATTTTTGAAGAACTGTTCATGGTTTTCCTTGGTTGATAGTCAGCTCTCTCTTAGACCTGCCATGTGTTCATACAAGTTCAGAGACATTTGTCTTTTCATAGTTGCAGTGCTGGAGTAAGGTTGTCTTACACTGTAAAAAAGCAATTACTTCTCCATCCTCCTGCCTGATGAAGGCTGTCTGTTCTCCCTAGCAAAGTCCCAGTGGAGAGGAGTTATGTGTGTGGAGTCAGTGGTGTCTCCATGTTCCAGGAAGGGAGTTGGTAAGGTGACTTGCATCCTGGAAACCTGGATCATTGCTTTGCATTACTCACTCCACAGCAGTTGAAGTCCACCAAGGATCGGTCTTGGTGGCACATGAATGGAGGTAGACACCTCCATCCCTACCTGCATTCCCCTGAATTCTCTTATAGCACTCTTCCTAGAAAATGTGAGATTATTCCAAATATTTTGCAATATGTGTAGCTTTGTCGTGCTTTCATGTAAATGCCTGAAAGATTCAAATGGTCACATCCATTGATTTTTGGGACATAGTGTTATGATTTTTTTCTCAGGAAGCAAATCTGCATTGATAGGGACAACAGTGGAGCTCTAAGCAATGTGGTCTAATGGAAGGTGTCCCTGCCCATGTCAGTGGGTTGGAATGAGAGGTCCCTTCCAACTCAGGCGTTTCTATGACTCTGTAATGATTCTATGATTCAGGTGGCTAATCTTGGGGAAAAAATTGGCATCATGACTACACAGGCCCTACAGTATGAGTACAGGAAAATATTACATGGCTTGCATGTAATGTTTCTGGATGTAAAGTTTCTGGAAGGGACTGAAGTTATCCCAGGCCTCCCTACCTTAATTAGTGGTTTGTGTCTAGGTTCTGCAAGAGTTTGGATTTTCCTGGATTTAGTTACTGATAACCTCTGCAGATGTGATGTCTGGGACAGTGCTGCTTGGACAACTGTTTATTGCAGCTGATTTATATTCTTCATGACCTCATGACTCTCAGCTAGTGTCTTGAATCACTTGAGAATAACTAAAGCCTCAGCTCTCAGTTCCTTCTCAGTTTCACCTTCAGCCAACTTAATGTTCACCTTCCTTCACAGATACAGGAAATGAAGATCTTCTGACATGACATGAGTGCAGATGAGCAGTATGTTTGGTCTATGGGGAAATAATGCGAACAGAGAGAAATTACAGATAGTAAAAATAGACATGAGTTTCAGGGGTAGTTCTTGTAATTCTTTTTTCCTCTTCAGTTTTAAAGCATATTCAATAGTGTTGCATGGTTTAGTGAAAACTTCCAGAAATTAACTTAAAGTCATGCAGGCTTTCACTCTCTGTGGGATTGGTTGTACGATGCGCAGGCGATGCACACAGCAAATTTGCCATAACCCCCGAGGGTATTCAGAGCAAGGAACAATATAAAGGGCTGTTGTACACAAACAGTTAACTGCTGCAAATGAGTTAATGGCATTTTTTTAGCACCAGTAAAACGTTAGAAAGAAAGAGGGGGTTTAACGAACTAGAAAATCTACATCATTGTAAAGGGTGATAGGAAACATACAGTATGTTGGCAGTATTCCAAACTTAATTCGGTTTATGTCCTGGATAACTAGATTTGACTCTTCAGTAATAAAAATATGTAATCCCAGCTACATAGTCCTCTTCAACAGAGAAAGGATCTGCTGCTTGGGAATAAAAACGTTCAAGTGCCAACAGAGAGAAAAAAGGGTTGCTGTGACTGCTGTCTTTCCACACAGGGGTTATTTATTGTCTCTTTTATGGAATTTGCACCACCCCAGAATTTAGATGAGCTCGTGTACAGTGTACAATGCACAGTGACTGAAATGGTTATGAAAGACATGATATTGGTGCACTTGTGGTGCCAGGTTTTAATGACTAAAGAATATGTGTGTCTGTGTGAAGAATTATCATGTAAGATTTTAGTGTGTAGATATTTTTCAGAACATACTCATGTCTTTGTAATAAATTAATAAAAATTAATTCTGTTCTTTATACCTGAGATATTTATTTCTTTTGGAATGCCTTACTGTACATATCTTCTTCTTTTTGTGTCCATTTCTTGAATGTAAAATAAAACTTAGTATTTTGGTATTTCGTTGGTGGTATTACTATTTTCTCATTTGATCCCCAGCGATTAGGTTCTTGTGGTGGGAAGAGGGAAGAGGGAAGAGTTTTCATTAAGCAAAACCAGGTGCAGCTGACTGTTGTTTAAGCCAATTTACTTTACAATAGGTTTGATTATTAATACATCTGAAATCTGACTTAAGGTTGCTATGGTAAAAGTTACATTTCATAATAGTATCTCCCGATTAGTTTAACTGGGAAATTAGCAGCTTATTTTGGCTTGTCTTGTACTTGATTTGTGAAGTGCTAGAGTAAGATTCTGAAAATTAAAACATTTTGCTCTTCCTTGATTGTAATATGAATGCAGGGTGGAATGCTACTTCAGAGAGTGCTCAGTTTCTCAGCTTCATTAATATTTAACTGTGTAACTCTTTTTAATACTGTGTTAGAATAACATGCTAAAATGCTTTATAAATAAAATACTTGTTTTAGATTCTAGATAATATTCTGATGTGACTCTGTGTCAAATTTGGGAAATAAATTAAAGCATAACATGCCAGAAGTTATTCAAGTCTTCCTGAAATAACTTTCTCCTTATTTGTCTTGTTTCGTGCAGGCTTTTCTTCACCGAATGATCCAACGTGCTACTGCCAAAGAGGATAAAAATGTCACAGAAGAGACAGTTAAGGTTAGTATCCTAATTACATATTTCTTCTGTTTTGTATCTGATGTTTCATTTACATATGTTTTATTCTTTTGCAGATGTTGTTTTCAAATATTGAAGATATCCTTGCAGTTCACAAAAACTTCCTGTCCCTGGTGGAGGAGTGTTTACAGCCAGAACCGAACGCACAGCATGAAGTTGGAACCTGCTTTCTGAATTATGTACGCTATCTTTTATTACAGCTTTGTATAATGTTTTCCCTTTATTTTTTGTATTTATTAATTACTGTCATGATGATATGTGCATAGTCATGGAGATTAAATATGACTAGATTGTGTAATGTAGAGTACTTTGAGGTTATCTTTTAGTTACTGTCTTTTCCAATAAAAAAAAAAAAAGAGAGGGAGGAGAATGAAGAAAGAACATATCAAAAGAGCTAGCTTTTGTTGTTTCATCATTTTTATATTCACCAACTTAGCCCAGGCTGCCAAACTGAGCCCTGCAGCTTGGGTGAAGCTTCTCCCTGTATGTGAGATGGAGGTACAAGGATCAGGGTTGCATGAATCAGTAAAAGTAGTACTATGTTTTGTTTTTCTTCCCCTTTGATGCTATGCAAAAATGTGAATGTTTAACAAAGGATTGCATATGCTGGGTAAAATACCTCCATGGTTCTGGACTGTGAAGTTCTTTTACTTCTGATAACTGCAGTACCTCCACAACTATGTATGTTCTGTAGTACTTGGTTTCTAGGAATATGATTTTTCCTGTTTGAGCAAAACAAGGATGTTAGTGTTACAGACCTTCGCAGAATCAGGACAAATTAGTTTTCTTTCAGTTGTAGTCCTAGCAGAAAGTCTAGGTTATAGTTCTGGTTATAGTCTCATTTGTTTGTTAAGTTTTTGATTATTCGTTGTGGGAGGAGAAAACTGTTAATGTTTTGTGGAAACATTTTAGAGGAGCTGAGTAACATCAGTTTTTAACTCTGCAGAAGAATGGATCATATTTGAAAACAAGTGTTTGCAGAAAAATTGAGTAATGATGTCAGCAAATTAGCCACTCACTGTGCATTTTTTTCGTGTGTGTTTTATCCTGTGTGTTTGGGGTAGCCTAGCCTCTGAAATTTTTCAGTAAAGCTATGTGAAGTTCAACAAAGTCTTGCACTTAGGAAAACGTAATGCAGGAGTGCAGCACAGGCTGGGATATACAGCAGTGCTGTGGAAAGGGAACTCTGTGTCCGGGTGGACAACAAACTCAGTAAGAGTGAACAGTGTGCTGCTGTGACAAAAAAAAAAAAAAAAAGCCAACAGGATGCTGGGTTGCATCAGCAAGGGCATCACCAGCAGAGATAAAGAAGTCATTATCATACTTTCCTCAGTGCTTGTCAGGTCACACCTGGAATACTGTGTTCAGTTTTGGTCCCTGCTACACAAAAGAGATGTGGACAGTCTGGAGAGGGTCAAGAGAAGGGCCTCAAAGATGATCAAAGGACTAGGAAGCCTGCCATATGTCTGCCTGAGAGAATTAGGTTTGTTCAGACTTGAGAAAATAAGGCTTTGGGGAGACTTTCTCACAATGTTCCAGTATTTAAAAGGTGTCTATGAAGATGGAGACTCCCTTTTTACAGAGTCACATGGATAATAGGGGACATAATGGGTACAAGTTACTTCTGGGGAAATTCCAGTTGGACACAAGAGGAAAATTTTTCATAATGAAAAGAATTAGCCATTGGAATAGTCTTCCCAGGGAAGTGGTGGATTCCCCAACATTGGACACTTTTAAGATTCAGCTGGACAGGGTGCTGGGACATCTTGTCTAGACCATGGTTTTGCCAAGAAAAGTTGGACCAGATGATCGTTGAGGTCTGTTTCAGCCTGGTATTCTATGAATCTATGATTGAAATTCCCAAGTAGTGCTTGGGAATTCTAATTTGAGGCTAGACCTCAAATAATAAATTCAGGAAGAAGAGCTGACCTTCTAGAATGAAACCTATATTAGCTGTTCAACATTGAAAAGTGTTGATGCCATGTTTTATTAATTAAAAAAAAAATATCAAAATGACCAGTGAAAAACAATGTCTTTTTTTGTTTCTGCAGAAAGAGAAATTCCGTATCTATGACGAATACTGTAGTAACCACGAGAAGGCACAGAAAGTTCTGCTTGACCTGAACAAAATAAGAACAGTGCGGACTTTTCTTTTGGTAAATAAACTTAGAATTGGTGTTCTAGCCTCATATTTTTTGACTAGGCAGTGAATCGTTACCACTGTCACCTCCACCATGTTACAAGTACAGGCACACCTGCACGTGGTTAGCAGACAGTTTTAGTTGTGGATAATGTTTCCAGAAGAAGGGTGTGTGTACACTGTATTTTCACTATTGCACTTGGATCTGTGGGTACTATGCATTAGGCAATGTGCCTTGAACATCCAGGCCAGGAGACAAGAGTGTGAATCTGTAGAAAGGAAAAAGAATAGGATAAGAAATGTGAGGAGAGTTAGGGAAAGGAGTTACAGAAAGGAAGCTGAAGGACTCATCAGAACATTCTGGTACTGTAGCCAGAGCTGTTGCAGACAGAGAAATGTTTTATTATGGATCGTAGAGTAGCCATCCTGATCTTAGACACTAACTTACTCTAAGATTGAAAGAAACATCTCCACAATTAGTCTTTCACTTTATAAGACAAATAAGGAGAAGTTTTAAAATGTTAAATATGACAGTCCTCATGTTTTTTTGACAACAAAACCAATTTCCATGTAAATACCAAGTTAAAAGAAGGATTCAGTGTGGAGTGATTTTTGAGTTTCTTCCAAGGTGACTTGTGGGAACAAGATTAGCTTTAAAATGTGGAGCTACTATATTGGAACTTAAATACCTGAGAAGGTGCCCATGGATACGCTGTGAAATTTTGGAGGGATCAGATTTGATTATTATGTTTTGGGACTGGAGAGCAAATGACTTTATCAGCAAAGCATCACAGATACGTTTTAAAAAAAAAGATTCTGCCAATGCTGACAGTATGATAAGTTTTATTTAATTTTAGTAGTTATTTTTAGCATGCAGTAGGGTTTCACTACTGCTGTTGACAGAGTTCTTGGTGAAGTTGTCCTGTTGCAGCATTTTTTGAAAAATGTCAACTCTGACTCCATAGCTGTACTTACTTACTGCCAAGTTAATGAGCAGTGCACGAATTTCCTTATTGTGGGGAGTAGTGGGTGACATGAAGTACCATATCCTGTTTTATTAAGAATCTCCAATTCAGCCATGTTACATTCATAGTTAAAACAGCTTCAAAGTTGCCCTTTTTCTTTCCTCAGTGGTTGACACAATATCCTTCACCTTGCCCCAGATGGAGGGGCTTCATACACATGGTTCTTGTCTTGGGAGCAGCATGGCCAGACTCAAGAAGAAAGGGTGAATGCTGACTGCAGAGACAAAAAGGAGAATTCTCTGGAGAAATATTGCAAAGAGCTTGTTTTTTGAAAAAGGAAACTAGAGCGTGCACCTGAGGCAGTCAGTGTCGTGTACTCGTGGGCACGTGCAAGGGACTTTCACATCTGTTTTGAGTTTATCATAGATTTGGGACATGTCTGTAGGATTAAGTGGCAGCATTCTAACCTAAAAAACAAGACATCTGACTATACAATTTGAAAATACAGTCAAAGCCTTTTAGCCAGACAGAACAGTTCAGGTCATTAGATATGTAGTTATCTATACATAATGTTGAGCGTTATATAGTGACAATCATTCTATAAACCCATAGTCGGCATTGCTATTATCTTACTTTAGCAGTAAAGCTTTTGCGTTGGCAGGTTAAGTGAGATCCTTTAGGATAAGGGATCCTTTTGGCTAAGAGTAGAGCTTGTTAGCTGTGAGCACAAAGCAGAGACTTAAGGGTGGGTGTGGAGACCCCCATAGCAGCACTGGGAATAGGGTATGTGTGTTATGTGCTGAGTAGGGCAGCCACCCAGTTTTGTAGCCTCTGTTCCATCAACGTGTCTGCATCCAGATTTGTGGCCTGTGTCAGCATACCATCTGGCTGTCTTAAACTACTCATGTTTAGTGTCCTCAGTTTAAACAACTTGCTCTTTGAAGCTGGAGATAATCTCATACCATTGCATCACAATTCCTTCTGATCTCTCCATAAAGTAATTGTCATTATTACTCTAGGTCTTTATGTACTCACACTTTAATTCCAGCAATTCCAAATATTTGCTGTGATGTCCCTTGCATGTTTTCTTATACCAAAAAGCCCATATTCTTTTCTCTCTTTCAGCTGCTTTTCCATTGATGCTTCCACCCAATATTTCATTTACTCTCTGCTTCCATAATCAGATGTCTTATCGAAACTTTAATAGTCTTTTGTCCATGACTTAAGAATAATTTAGTCATTGCATATCACATTTTAGAGGTGTATATTAGGATGACCACACTCAAACCTTCAAACCATCTTTGATGGTAGATGACATTGCAAACACTTTTTAGAAACAACACCGCCTATAGTGGTCACCCTGAATTATTTTTATTTTTGCTTGTTGAAGGTTGAAAGCATTCTATTTACTGTCTTTTATTTTTAAAGTTTAAAAACAGCACCCTCTTTTCATCAGACTGGATGAAGAAGGTATCTAGAGAGATGCCTGCATAATGTTGTGACAACCTTGTGTACCCGCCTATGCATGTGTTCAAGCCTGTACTTTTGACAGTCTTGCAAACCTTCCTCCTTACATATATGTATATAATTTATGTATAGTTTAACCAGTATTGCTGTATACACGTGCCCTCGTCTTTATTTCTGATAACTTTTTTTTTGATTTTTCAATCATTTGTGAAACTGTTCACACTCCAGAATTGCATGCTCCTTGGAGGACGCAAGAACACAGATGTACCATTGGAGGGATATCTAGTAACGCCAATACAGAGAATATGCAAGTATCCCCTTCTTTTGAAGGTACTTACAAGTTTTTTATTTAGGACTTTAAGCATCCTGTATAAAACTGGTTGCTATGCTTGTTTCTGAACTCCAGGAACAATCTCTTTACACAGTGATCTATCTCTTTATTAAGATATTGGACCCAGACTTACTGTCATTAGAGCTAGTGGCAAGTATTCTGACAGCAGCATTAAAAGAACTGAGGAGTTTGGCTGGATCAAAATGATTAGCTCCATTCTGCATTTAGTTGTAAGGTTGAACAGAAGTGAGCCATTTGAGACAGTTTAATGAGTCTAATTTCAGCTGGGTTTGACCATGCCCTTGCTTAAAATGCTTGGGATAGCAGAGTTTGTTGGTGATATGCTGACATGCTTTGATGATGCTAAGTGACATCAATAAACTGTAAATGAAAAATTTTGTAAAAATTTGTAAGAAAACCTGTAGAGTAACACAAAGGTGCTGTAGATGGTTTTATGATCAGTTTTATGTTTATTCTTATCATACTGTGACAACTTAAAACAATGAAAAATGTTAAATGTGGTGATATATGTTAGATAGTCAAACTTCCAAGTTTGTAATTTAACATGTTAAGAAAGAAAATAGTATAGGAAAGTAATATTCGGAACAAATTTTTGCTTAACAAATTAAGATCTAATGTGGTTTATTGTTCCAAACTATGAGAGGAAAGCCAGAGCAGATTCTGCTCTAGAAGCTACTGGAGACATGATTATTGGATAGTATTTTTCACAGTGCCTGTGTGAGTTTAGATTTGAAAGATTGCCAGTTTTAAAGACATATGACATTAAAAAAATCTAAAACCAAGCATGTTAAAATAAAGGTTTTAAAAATAAATTAAAGAATATAATAAATGCAATGAGGTGTGAGTCATCCCAGATGTCTCTGACTTTACAGTTCCCTTGGTCTATTTTAAAATTATTTTTCTATTCTGTTTTTTGAAGGGAGGCTCTACAGACAAAACAGAGGAAAATGACTAATGAATTACTCTATGAGGCAATGAAATAAATATATTTATGTTAAATAAATTTAAATACAGGGTGTGGTGGCAGCAGAGTTAAGGCTCCAGAGGAGTGCTACCCACACATCAGTCAGGGTGTGCACTGAAGGCTGTCCTCAGTCAGTCCAGCTGTGAATGGGTAGTTGATAGCTTGAGATGGGAAATCTCAAATGAATGCTGGCAACTCCACTTTTGTTTATCGGTATGGCTGCCAGTACTGGTGACCATCTGAAATCAGTGAGTCACCTAAGCTATTGTTCTGTGCTTTGCTGTAATGCATATTGCACTAGGTTAAACAATACTGTGGAGCTAAAGGAATGGGGGTTTTTGCTCTGAGTTGCAGTAAAGGCAGGTGTTAATTTTGACATGAGTAAATTAACGTTTTTTAAGCAGACCTGTTATCCTTGCTGTTAAACAGTTCCATCCTGAGGGATACAAAAACAAACAAACAAACAAAAAAACCGCTTAAAACCCAAAGCTCAACATGAAGAAGCTGAAATGCAAACTTCTTCCTAGGTCATGATGATTATTTATTGTTAGTAATTAATTACTCTTGAATTTTAGTATACACTAGGACACAGTGCTAGAGGGTTTTTTACTTTTCCACCTAGTAAAAGAGAAGTATGGCTACTTTTTGATTTTGTATGCTGGTTGATTTAAGTCTCCTGTAATGTACATTTAGAGATCAAAGACATAATTTTTTTCTTTTTTTCTTTTTTTTTCCCCTTTTCTTTTTTCCCTTTTCTTTTTTTTTTTTTTTTATTTTTTTAATGTCTAAATAGGAGTTACTGAAGCGGACTCCAAGGAAGCACAGTGACTATGCAGCCCTAATGGAAGCCCTCCAGGCCATGAAGGCTGTCTGTTCCAACATAAACGAAGCCAAAAGACAAATGGAAAAATTAGAGTTTTTGGAAGAATGGCAGTCTCATGTTGAAGGATGGGAGGTATTGTCATAAGATTTGTTGCTTTGTATGTTGAGGAGGGAGTAACAGTTTTCAACAAGTATATACTGCACTGTTTTTGTGATCCTGAGGTACTATCAACTCCTCAGTTCTGTGAAATCACAGCTTTTATTTGAGATCTACTCTGTAAATGAGTTGTTGTCGATGACTGATACTGCTGTATAGAAAGAGGTTAATTATTTAGTGTTTGCCTTGGAATATTGATTGTCTATATGAACATGAATGTGTACATGCATACCCATGTATAAATCTTAATTTAACTGCTGGTCTGATTTTACTGCTGTCTATACCTGTCTAGCAGCACTTTGTCTGGTTGAAAAAATTTTTATTTATTATTGATTGAGCACTGAATCCGTAAGTTTTTGTCAGTTTGTAGATAGTCCCTTACTATTGGGTGAGCTAAAGTAATGTAAAAATGTTCAATAGAATGTGTTTAAGACTTGGATGGTTTTTTAAGAGTTTGCAAATGAAAGAATGTTAATGCTCCAGCAAAGTTTTGGGAAGTATGGTCTTCGCAAAGTAGGTCTATTTCTGAGTTAGAATTTTCAGTAGTAAACAGAGATCCAGCCTTTCCCAGAGAAAACAACAAGATCGAGTAGATGTAGCATCAGAATATTCCTTTTCTATTATTCTGAACACTATAAATAGTTCCTACAGAAAGATAGGTGCAGATAAGAGTATATCTTTAAATTGTCTTTGGTGTTTTGTATTGAAGTGTCTGAGCTATCTGCACTGGCATAGGAGGGAAACACAAGTGAAGTTCCTTAAAAGAAATATAAAGCAAGCAATGTAAACATTCAAAACTGACTTTTAAAAGAAATGATACACAGGTTTTTTTAAAGAGGCAGATTTCAACATGGAAGCTGTTTTTTGCTTTATTGAATACTTTGCTTGAATATGCTACTTTTCTTCATAAGAAAGCTGCTGAAAAACTAGAGAAAGAGGTTTTTATCACTTGAAGTTTTGTGGAAGGTTTGCAGGCTAGGATATATAGCAAGAAAAATGTATTTGTTGCACGTTCATTTGATAGCTGAAAGACCGGGTCTCAGTCTATACAGTGGGAAATGGCCTTTGTATCCTGCAGAGAAAAGAAAGGGTTAGGGACACTAATGGGACACTGAATCAGAGAAAGCCTTAAGGTGGACCTGGATGAACTTTAACTGATGGAGTTCCCCAAGAAGTCTGAAAAATAAAATTTAAAGTATTGACTAGAAGAGTCAACTTTTAAGTAGATATTCACAGTAACAGGTAAAAGCAGAAACAAGAAATAGTTTCTACACAGCTTTGTTCATTCACTACACCTCCCTCCCGTTTCTTGAACTTGCTGTGCCTAAGGATGTGCTCTGCTTCTGCAGCAGTGGATTTAGTTGCTGCCATCCAGAAGGATTCAGCAGAACAAGCCATTATCTGAAAGGAGTATAGATCTGAACAAAGACCCCCTAAATATTGCTCATGACACTGCTGAATCATTTCCTCTCAGCTCCACGTGAAATCTCCTGATCAGTGGACTCAGGCAAACCTTTGGTTTGTTGTTAATTGAGTAGTGTGGAAAGATTTCCTTCCTTCTAAATGTGGATTAAATGACTGATTTTATTTTAGTCAAAGTTCTTCATGTATCTTCAGTGCATTGTGTGATTTGAAATGTTTCACTTAAGAGTTTTTTCCTTTTTTTGTGGAGAGGCATTTTCAAGAACTACATTTCTGGCAAATCATCTCATGCTGGATTTGATAGAATCATAGAATAAGATGGGTTGGAAAGGACCTCTGAGATCATCAAGTCCAACGCTTGATCCACCACCACTGCAGTTACTAGACTATGGCACTAAGTGCCACATTCAGTCTCTTCTTAAATACCTCCAGGAACGGAGAATCCACCACCTCCCTGGGCAGCCCATTCCAGTGCCTGATTACCCTCTCTGTGAAGAACTTCCTTCTGATATCTAACCTAAACCTCCCCTTGCAGAGCTTGAGACTGTGCCCTCTTGTCTTACTGTTGGTTGCTTGGGAGAAGAGACCAACCCCCATCTGGCTACAACCTCCTTTCAGGTAGTTGTAGAGACTGATGAGGTCTCCCCTGAGCCTCCTCTTCTCCAGGCTAAACAACCCCAGCTCCCTCAGCCTCTCCTCATAGGGCTTGTGCTTAAGTCTCTTCACCAGCCTGGTCACTCTTCAAGGCACTGTAATCTTCTGGTACAGGATGGTCATTATGAAATTCCTCTAAAATTCACTGTGCCTCATGAAAAGGAATTTTAACTAGTACCAAAGCTATATATTGCTGCTCAGTATCCAGACTTTCTGCATTTTTTTTAATCCTCAATCTAAAATAAAATAGAATTTAAAAAATTCAAGACAGCATGTAGTCACGCCATAGTATTGTTTGTAGGATTTTGAAAAAGGAAGGACTAAGATAAAGTAAACTTCTAAATGTTGTGATTGAAAGGAGGTCTAGTTGACCTCACTCAGCAGTGCTTGTTTAGACTAGGTTAAAATAAGTTTCTTCTTGTAATTAGCTTGAGCTTGCTGTCATCAGCAGTAACTTGGAAAGGTTGGTGTATCTGAACATTAAAATGCATTGGATGTGTTTGTGTGATAACTTCATGATATAAGCAATAGCAAGTTAAGTGCTTATGTTGCTGAATATTTTAAGGCAACAAAATGTGTTAAATAATTCTGGTTGCCTATCACTGCTTTACTCCTTCTATGATTTTCAACTTTTCAATTGAGTTCTCTACTGCACTAAAGTGATAAAATTCTTCTATTTGCTTCCAGTGCCTGAGTCATAGATAGTTGTCAAATCCATCTTAATGAATACACTCAGGTATAAAGTTACAGTATATTATTAACTCAGTGCATTATTAGTCATATAAATCGGCTAAGAACCTACTGTTCTCAAACCTCTGTCACTGAAAAGGGAATCCACTTCCCTGCATAAAGTTTCTTGTGAATCCTTGGTCAAAAATATAGTAGTAAATAGGTTTACTTTTGGAAATATGTTAATGAGCAAAGTTAACAATCAAGAAGGAAGGGTAACAATATGGACATGAGCATGTGAAACAAAGACTTATTGTGTCTGTGCTCAGAATGTGTTCTCTGAACTGTAACACAGTAATTTCATACCAACCTTGG
Source organism: Pachyramphus minor (assembly GCA_013397135.1). NCBI lineage: Eukaryota > Metazoa > Chordata > Aves > Passeriformes > Tyrannidae > Pachyramphus > Pachyramphus minor. Next base: position 239,123 of record VYXB01001861.1, on the reverse strand, counting down.
GGGTTTTTTTCTTTCTTTTTTTTTTCTCTCCTCCCCTCCTCCAAGATTTCATTTTAAGATTTCACTTGTGCTTGAACTCTGAAATAGTGCCATTATCTCAAAATAGTATGTTTTTGGTAGGGTTATATGGTGTTTATTGTATTTTAGCTGATCTGGTTTGGTGTTACCATATGGCAAGCACAGGGTGTGCAATCTGGCAAAATTGCCTTGATCTTAATATGTGCAGCCTTTTAAGACATAGCATAAGATTAGTCCTTGAAATGGTAAGAATTTCAGAGCATGCATAAGAGCTAACAGTATTTTGAATGATTCCCAACAACAACTACAAAAAAAAAATCCCTGAATGCAATGTTTTGAGAGTGGATTTAATTAAATAAACATCTGGTTTTCTGCGTTGCCTAAAATAAAGAGGCAAACTTGTTGGAGATTTCCTTCCAGAAGGAAATGCTTAGCACATTGCTTGGCCCCAACTAGAAGGAAAGTGAAAAAAATAAAGACTATTTTTAGAATTTGATCAAAGCATGACTTGAATTCCCATACTTAAGTGTCATAAAATGAAGCTTGTGTTTATTATGATAAAAATACAGATTCATGGAAAAGATGGAACATCTGTTTCAAGAAAGAAAATTTTGAGTATAATGACTTTCTCACTTAATTTCCTAAGTGGTTAGATTTACTGGGCTGAATTCAGAACTTATGTAGGTGGCTGTCTCAGCTGGAGAATGGCTCAGCAGCTGAAGGAGTCTGTCAGTAAAATTTGTGTGGATGTTTCAGTGAGAGAACAAAAAATAAAATTGTTGCATTTGTTGTAAGCTGAAAGCTGAACAACCAGTCTGAATCACAGACCAACTTAGTGACAGTAGCATGGGTTATTCTGTTCCTTTCCATTTCAACATATCATCAAGTAGTATTTTAGTAGAGATTTCTGTTTTTAAACTCCAAAATTTCTAGGCCTTTTCTCTGTTTTGTTTCCTATGCCCATGTGCAAGTACTGAAGAGTAAGTTAGTATTTGTCTGACCCTTATCACCGTTAACTGGCCATTGAATCAATATGGTCAAACCTCTGTATTTGACTGAAATTTGCCCAGAATATATAGATGAATAACATTTTGTAACAAATAATACCAACCAATGCTGCTTTTAATCTCAAGGTAATAAAGATATTCTTTTTAATGTTACAGATGGATTCTTAATAATTTAAGGATGGGGGAGGTATTGTTTTAAATTTCTTGAAAATGGTCTCTCTCCTTCCAGTGTATTTTAAATGTATTTATTTTTCAATTTGGTCATGATAGTCCACCTTTCAGACCTCCCACCTAAGCTGTTTCTTTAGTTTGAATGATAGGTGCCTGGCTGAGAGCCAAAGGTGATTAGAAGCAGTATATATATGCACCTTAGTATTATATAGTTATACTTAAATAACCTGCAGGCTCCAAGATCTGACAGATTTTCAATTTCCACAGCAGCTATTCTGAAAAGCCACAAGAGTCCTTGGCCCCAGCGCTACCCACAGGACAGGATTGCTGTACAGTCTTCAGTGATCCATTAGGATAGATAGAGGAAACACTTGTCTAGATTCACAATATAAGCCTGCTTTGTAGGTCATCTTTTCCCCAACTGAATCCTTTATATGTTTTGTTGGAAGATGATTAAAACAGGTTTGTTTCTACAGAACATGGTGTTTTCAAACCAACATAGTACACAAGTGCTGGTTTCACTAAAAATATCCCATCAGCTCTAACTGCAGATACTTAAAATGTATAGAAACATGAATAGCATAGTAGTGAAGATTTTATATTGAGGCTGAGCAACTGTATAATTTTTACTTACAAGCGATAAGTATAAAGACCTGTGAAAACTTTGACATAGCAAATTACTTTTCAGGTTCAAATTGCTCATATTTAAAATTTCCCTGGTAGTTTCAATTCAAACACTTAATGAAAACATGGTTGTGTTAGAAGGTTTTGGTAATATTTGTTCCAGAAATGTTGCTTGTAGGTAGTGTAGTTTAGTTTTAGCGGTGCAGCAGATAGCCTCACCTGCTTCTGGCACAAGGATGATCTCTCATCTGTTACTGCAACCTGCAGCCTTCCCCCTGAGAGGAACAGCTCAGAGTTGGATTAAGTGAATTATCCTGCTGGGCTGCATATCAAAGGTAACTTGGTGTTACTGCTGAGAACCCAGGTGAAGGTTTAAGGTGTAGCTACATCCTTCATGAAAACTTTCTCTAGTTGTCAGTCCTCCTTTGAATTACATGGTGGATATGGCAGTGCTTGTGTGTGCTCTCTGCTTCATTCATCTTCAGGCATGTTTTTCGTCTCTAAGGGATGTGGTGGAGAGGAATGTTCACCCCAGGTGTAGAATCAGCAGTGCTTTCACATAATATGCCCTTCCTTTTTTCTCCATTTCAGCTCCATGCCCACTGAAAGTCCAGGAACAGGCAAACCCTAAGTATTACAAAGACAAGGGAGTGACGGATTTTTCTGCGCTAGCAGTGTTATGTAGGACAGCCAGGTGTGACTTGTCATCCTGTTACCTTATTCCTTTGGACTTCAGCAAATAAAACAGCAATAACAAAATTCACTGATCTGTGGCCACATCAGCCTGGGTTGTGATCCTGTCAGAAGATATCTGATAAGTGACATTAACACTGTTCAGTAGTTGAGTGGGATATCTCCAAGGGAAAAAAGTATCCCTAGAATGTTGTGTTAATCATCTAGCAGTTTACATTACAAAAGGAAGAAAATTTAGAGGAAAACAAAAGCAAAAGGGAGTAATGTGATACAGATAACACTGACATTTTGTAACATTGAACTTAAATTATAAATTAGGAGAATCTTAATAAGTCACGTAGCCTGAATTATATACATTTAAAATACATATAAATATGTTATTTTATGACCTGTTGCTGGCACTTTACCAGATATTGCTAGGACTGTTGGGAAAAGGTGGTATTTTTCTATACTGAAAATAAAATTTTTTTCAATAAGAAGAGACAAAATGTTTTTATAAAACTCTTTCTATGAAAAAAACACCCTTTTGTGGAAAGCTGAACCTGTGAGTACAATTTTGAAGCCTTAAGCTGATTTTTTTGGTCTTCCTTACAAAACAATAGCATTTTTCATCAAAGCTTAAGTTTTCTCTAAAAACAAACCAAAACTCCTTAAAAGGTAGCTGGCCTTTTAAGATGCAAATTATTAGTAAGTACTATTCCATCAAATTTGAGACTGAGATATTGCTTACCTGTTTTAATGCATAAATGCAATGAAATAGAATGTAAAAAAAAATTACCTGCTTTTCTGTAATTGTGGTCAGCAAGCATTACGTGCAGCCCTAATTTATGATTAATTTATATTACTGAGTGTGCTTTTAAGATGTTTCAGTGTTTGATTTCAAATAAAATTTTAAAATTAGTATGCCACTTTCTGGTACTGATGCTGTCTTAGCAAGGGAAATACGCTGCAGTGGCTATAGATGACATTAATTTTTGGCTTGCTTGATCCTAAATGGAAACAGGGGCGGTTAGTTAATACTGAAGATGCCTTACTTAGAGTCCTGATTTGTGTTCCAGTGTGGTGGTTGCACAATCCCACTTATTAGGTCTGTAAACAGACTGCATTCTCCTTAGAACAGTCTGAGGGGTTGCTCAATATTCATGGCTGTGACGTACAAAGGATAAGCAGTAAGATGAAGAACTGTGAGAGCAGAATGCATGATTGCTTCTTGGCTCGTAATTAAATCCATTTTTCTTTGGACTACTGTGGTTAGATCAAGAAGAGGAAGTAACTACAGCTGTTGCATGCATGGAGCATTCAGAACATGTGTAGCTGACAGGGAAGTCCTGGCTTTTGCAGCTTTTCCAAGCTGATTGTTGACTGCCTCGAGTCAGGAAACTCTTCAAACCATGGGTGTATGCTTGATGTATAATTATCAATAGGATTGCATGTCTGGATGCATATAGCACATGGACAGCAGCTCTGTCCCACAGGAGCATGGATTTTTCAGACTAGCAAAGTACAACTCTGAATTCAAGGTAGTCTTTCTTGAGAGAGATATTTCTCGTTATAAGACATAGAAGTGTCATGAATTTTTCATATAAATATTTTTGAGAAATGTTTTCCTTTGTTAAAGTTCCTTCTTTTTGATTAATTTTTATGAAAATGCCTGACTTCTTTTGCCATGAAAGAATTATCTCTCTTGAGGCAAAAATGAGGCATGGAAAGTTTCATCTGAAGCATGTAAAACTTGGCAAAATTTTGATGTCTTCAGAGTATATTAGGAGGAAGTATAGTAGACAGTCCTAGCTGTACATACCACTATTAACCTTGCCCAATTTTTATATCTTACTGTCTTTTTGATTTTGTGTTTAGCTTAGTCTACTGTAGAAGTTGCTTCAGATTCCAAGTTCATTGTGTCTTGTAAGCCGCATTTTAAGATATTTCTGAGTAAAGTTACTGAGGCTAAGAGTTACTGGATAAACTTGGTCTGGTCTTCAGGAGATGTCTCTGCACAGATGAAATATAATTTGGAAACTTTTGGTGATTAAACTGTATCTATTCAAAAAAGTCAGCTCTCCTCCCTCTCATCCCCCACTACTACATGAATACAAAGCTTGTGTTAAGCGTCATTAGAAATTACTGTGTAATTACAATGCAATAAATCACTGCAAGTTTTATTCTTAGTGTTTCCAGAGATTTGTTATGGTTGTGAGTTTATGTAAGAAACTTCTCCTTAATTGATGCAAAGCAGAATACTTCAGTTCTTACAGAATAAAAAAAAAACCAAAAAACTCTTTCCAATTGATTTTAGGGGTCTAACATTACAGACACGTGCACAGAAATGCTGCGAAGTGGACTACTACTGAAAATTTCAGCAGGAAATATCCAAGAGAGGATATTTTTTCTTTTTGATAACCTCTTGGTCTACTGCAAAAAAAAGCACAGGTAAATGTTTACTTTCAAAAATAATGTCTTTTTCTCACAGTAGAGCTAATCATGTATATGCTGTTCCATTAGAACTTCAGTATAAAAGGTAGTGGTTTTAGAGGAGACTTATCCACCAAAGTGTGTTTGATTCAAGCATTGGAAACATTTTATATGAATGCAAAATCCTAATGGTGAAGTGCAGGGAGAAACAATCTGTTTTGTCAGCCTTCTGCAGCAGGTTATTTGTGATGGCCTCAATCTCTTCTAGGAAGGGTAAACAGGCTGAATTTTTAGTTTAAACAGACCAGTAATGTAGCTTGTGCAATAAAATAAATCTCTACAGATTCAAGAGTTTCAAGCTGTATATTTGTAATCAGGGAAAAGAGCCAGAAAGCTGCTGCTTGCTGCATGCAAGGAGCAGTTCCTCAGTTCAGGAAAAAGCTTCTGCAGATAATGTTCGGTTCCCTTATGCTTCTGAGAAGTAGGGCTTCTCCTACAAACAGACATCCCTCTTGATGCTCAAGTTTGTCTCTTTGATCCAGAAATTGGTTTTGAGTAGCTGACAAATACATATTACTAGGTAGATCTTTGATAGATTCCTGGATACATGATACATGCTGTTTTCAGAATTTATAACTTTTGCTGTGTTTTATTGTCCAGCGATTACTGAGTATATATTATCTTTTCAATTTTCCTCCACTCACTTGCATATTTTTGTAGCCTTATTGTAGCTAAAATGCACTTTTGGATGAAAATCTCAAACTCATAAAAGGTCATCTATGATTTCTTCAGTTTTGAGAAATCATGTCCGACATGTCATTTGCTGATACCATGGTGACATGTCTGCAGACATAAGAATAACTCAATTTAGAACATAATTTCAGAATTTAAGGTGGGGAATGGATTGATTATATGCCAGCAAGATACTTTGGGTTTTGATTGGCAAGTAGTTAAAGAGGGTGTTGCTCATAGGAGTTTTGCACTTTGATAATTTTACAAAAATTGTCATATCTTTATGGTATGAGATATGTTATGTAATTTTTAAGCATTCTTCTTCAGCAGAGTTGTATAAATGTGGATTTCTATATTTGGGGTCGCAGTTATGAAGATCCCTAAAGCTGTGGGATTTACCTCACTTTGGAGAGAAAAGTATGATGTATGATACTGAATTTTTATGCTTGCTGCTGGTTTTACTTTTTTTGATTTGTTTGTTTTTTTAATCTATTATTCAATTTCTGAATAAGACATTTATAGTATAGTGGAGTTATTCATTAGACAGTAATGAAGTAATGATTGAGAAGCAGGTAAAAATTAGTTCCTCTTTAGGGTGAGTGAAGGTTAAAATTCGGGTGATCATTAATTCAAACTACCCTTGTGCTGAATTTTTAGACTAACATAAGAAGACTACATCAATCAGGAGGAAGGGTTCTCCCTATGCATTATTTTGTCTTTGATGGCAGACAATGGCATATAGAAACCAAAGTGTGTTGGAACAGACCTTTTACAGAGTGACACTTTCCTGATGAACTCTCGTTCAGCCGGCATTCAGCAGCTTAGTCTTACCAGCAGTAGCATCTTTGCATTACCAGTAGTGGTGTCCCGTTCGGCAATGGCTTCCACATTATACATCGCACGTGTATAAATGTACTGTGATCCTTACAGTGGTCTTTAAGTGCCACATGTTCAGACAGCAGTGCAGAAATGTAGAAGAAGGTGGCGGATGACGTGCTCACATCTGCTCTTTCTTTAATCAGGCGATTGAAGAACAGCAAAACATCTACAGATGGTCACCGTTACCTGTTTCGGGGCAGAATAAACACAGAAGTCATGGAGGTAGAGAATGTAGATGATGGAACAGGTGAGTATATTTGTGTTGTTCATTTACAGAGCAGTGCTTCAAGCTGCTGAAATCAAATGCAACTTGATGATCTCTTTGGGAATCGAGGATGCTGCTACTATTTAGAAAGAAAGAGTAAGATGCCACTCTAAAAGCACTATCTATTCGTATCAAAGTTCTGCTTCTGTTGAATGGATGACAGCAATGTCATCCATTCTTAGCTGGTTGGTCACAGATGACTCTTTTATGCTAACATAAACAGAGTAATAAAATAAGGTGGCATTTATTGCTCAGCTGAAATTGCATATTTAACTTCACTTTACAGCATTTCAACACTCATTCAGAACTTATCCCAAGGTATGTGGTATATTTATAAAAGCAAATGGAAGACTTACCTCTGTTGGAATGAAACTTCAGACACCATAAATGCTGAAATTGTGACAGAAGAAAGTTTTTTTAAAATATCTTTAGCAATATAATCCGTGTGATTGCTTGAAATTTTCCTGACATACATTAATAAAGTGAAAAAACAAAGTATTATCAATTTTTTGTTTTAAAAACTTGAGTTGAACCTTTGAGCCTAACAATTATTAATTTTCCTTACAATTAATAAATAAAACCTGAAACATTTGGGGCTTTCTAATGTAAAAGTAAAAAAAAAATAAAAAAGTGAAATTTCAGCAGCACTGCAGATATTTAAACCTGGAGGAAATTTCTGGGAATTATGTGTTACTTCCCCTGAATATTTCTTTAAAATTAAGATTATATTTTTTTTAATCTTGAGTTCTTTGTTTTCAAAATAGTTCACTTACTGGGTAGACAGCAGAAATGACTTGGAGAACAAATTGACTGTTGTTATTGCAACAAATTAGTTTATTGGAAGATTGTTGTGTCTCTTCCATCTCTTATTTTAAAGTCTTTTATGTGTGGCATTTTGGGCGTGTTTTTTTCCTTTGGAGTTTTTTTTTTTAATTCAGTTTGCTTCCATCTTTTATCATTAATCCTCAATTTTATAAAGAAATTACATTAATAATGCTTGGAATTCATAACTGAAGTATCTAGACCTGCAACTCTGCTGGTGCCAAGTAGGACACAATGATTACTGTAGTGCTGCAATGTGGGATGTCTACTACTAATCCCAGGATTGTTTGGCTTTTCTGAGAACATTATTTTTCAATTTTCTAGTTTGTGTTCCAGAATACCACAGCAGAGCCTTTTGTGCAGTAGTGGTGCCTATTCCATTATATTTTATACTGTGGTAGTGCCTGAGAATAGGTCCTATTAAGTCCCTTCTTTTTTGTGCAGTAGTGGTGCCTATTCCATTATATTTTATACTGTGGTAGTGCCTGAGAATAGGTCCTATTAAGTCCCTTCTTTTTTGTGCAGTAGTGGTGCCTATTCCATTATATTTTATACTGTGGTAGTGCCTGAGAATAGGTCCTATTAAGTCCCTTCTTTTCTGTACTGAGTTTTATCTTACCATTTCTACAATATATTAAGCGTTCAGAGTTTGTATCTTGTTCCCTAAAGTTTTTGCAATGCATCTTTTCTTAGTTCCATGAACAAACAATGAACCATTTAAGGTCTTGGTAAAAATAATGGAAAATGCTGAACATAAGGTAGAGCACTATGGTGTCACACTTGATTCATTACCTTTGCTTACCAGACATTTTTTGTAAAAACTCCTTGACATCTGTTTTAGGCTATGTCCTTCACCAGGCCCACCAGTTTAGTTAGTGATTTTGAGCTGTCCATGGGTACATTGTAGTGAGTTTCTTCAAGCCTCATTGACTTGAATATAATTTATTCAATATTCTATATCCTGCTATTTGCCTTTTCTGGTCTGTATTCCTGCCCAGTTTTTAGCTTTATTTGTATAACATCTCAGTGATTTATTTATGCAAGAAAGAGAGATGATTGTTTCAGTCTTTCTTGTCATGTATTGTTTGAATCCCTTTCATTTATTTTCTTTCATTTTCCTTATATATGCTTTAGAAATAGAAGGCAAGTTCCCTTTTTGCATTATGTTGCTTTCTAAGCATCTCTTTTCTTGAACTCTTGATGTTACTGTGGCCCAGAGGCTTATGCCCACCATCTCCTTCCTGATGAATACTCCAAGAATTCTGTAACTGTTCTTCTTTCAGTGATTCCAACCTACATATTGCCACACTTTTAGTGTTGGCTTTAGAAAATATTTCTTTGATCTTCTTTCCATGACTATCCTGTATTTCTCAAATCTGTCCAACCTCTCTTCATTTACTTGTTCTAGCTATCCAGTTCTTGATCTCTTTCACACTGCTCATTTTCCTTCCTGCCCATTTGTTTTCTTCCTCAGTGAATCATCAGTATAATTTGGCTAAGCACAAATAGTCTTCCTCTACACTCCAGACACCAGTAGTATAATTTCCTCCAGCCACAGGAAATTTTGCTACTGTCCCCATTTCCTATAGCTTTGCACACAGTCCTCATGGCTATCATGCTTCCTTCCCACTTGCTCTCCTAAGCCATATCAACTCCTGTCACTTTTATATATACATTATTTCCAAAATCCATACTCCTTTCCACACTTCTGAGACATCAGTTAATGGTTTAGTTATTTTGATTTCTAGCTTATTAGAGTTGGTGGATGCCCAATCCCTGGAAACATTCAAGTTCAGGTTGAACGGGGCTCTGAGCAACCTGATTGAGCAGATGTCCCTGCTCATTGCAGGGGGGTTGACTAGGTGATCTTTAAAGCCCTCCCAACCCAAACCATTGTATCATTCTATCATTATTCTTACCTGTTTTTTTTTAACTTGTCACCACATTTTCTGCTTTCTTCATTTCAATTTGTCCGATATCTAAAATGTTTTTTCCTTGTAGTTACTGCTATTTCATCCCTCCTTTCGATGGTTCTCTTTGAGATATGGAAATATTTGTGTTATTTCTCTGAAAGGTGACACTTTACACCTTTCTACCCTTTTCTTGTCACCCCCTCCTGCTTTTTATTTAACCTCCCTGGTGTTCTTGTTTCCTTCCGGTACTTGTGTATTCCCTCTCCTCACACTGATAGTTTTTCTTTCACTCAGATCATGATGCACTTCTTTAACCTTCCTCTGTTCTGCTTTCTTTACTGTTCTCATTTGTTAGACCCAGATGTCTTCTTTCTCATCCCCTGTAGTCATCCGTGTTTGAACTGTAACCCAGTACTATTCTGCGGCTTTCTTTTTGTCTCATCATATACCCAAGTGTAGCAATATAATTGTCTGATCCTCATTCACATTAGCTTTGCATGGTATTGTATTATTTTATTCTCCTTAATCATCTATTACCTATTACTTTCTATGATTCTCAATTTAGAGTGGAAGCTCTGAGTGCAGAGTGCTTGTATTTTCACATCTGTGCAGGACTTTTTCTCACGTACTCTGTATGGGGCTCTTTACAGACATTAAAGACTATTGAGTCTAGATGATACTTCTACAGTTCTTTACTGTAGATTTTGGGATCCCCTGCTCACTTTATATAAAGGTCTTTATATATAATAGGGCTCCAGGAAACATGGCAAACTGAGAGCGTTTGCTCTCAGCATTGATAGATGTATGAATGTAGTCTTCCTTGTTTTTAAGTAGAAGCATAGAAATAGGAAAACAGATTCCCAGTGTGGTTTATTATCATGCTAATGACATGCCTACAGAAATTAACAAAGCTTTTTCTGAAAAGCAATTTTTCTTTGATGAAATTATGCCTTGGCTGAGCAGTACAGTTAGTGTGAGCTTTCTTTTTTTTTGTTACAGCACCATGCTTTTTCTTAATTTGCACTGATTAAAGTGGAATGCATATTACTTATGAGGGTAGAGTATTTGTGATATTAAAACAATGTGGCTACACAGCCACTTGCAAGTATGAGAAAGATGGATACATGGTAATGGTATTCTTTTTTTTGTAGCACTTTTTCAAATTCAGTTTTGAAAGAAAAACATATTTCTGAAGGTATTCACCAGCCATTAAATGAATGTTATTTAGTTTATGAAGAAAAGCACTTGAGAGTTAGGAAATACCAGATTTATGCTTACTATAGTATAGTAGTTCTTTCCTTTGTTGTCTTGAAATGAAGCACGATACGGAAAAAATAGAAGATGATAACGGTAACTAGAAACTGCTTCAAAAAGTGTACATAGGAGAACGGCAGTTGATATTGTGCAGCAATCACTTTTTTGGTATTTCTGAGCCCTGATGCTCCCAAGAACCTCAAGTCTGAGAAATTTAGAAGTCCTTCAATACAGAGATTTCTGTTTATTCTTCTAAGGGAAGAAGAAAATTCTGTTGTATGTGGCTGTAACAAATTGCTTCTTATGCATCACTCAAATGTTTGAGTCTTGAATTTTGAAAAATATATTACAGTTCAAATTACAAGCATTAACGTATTACCGAGTAACATTAAAAGATGATGTCATCTTTTGTCACGTTTTCTTGGGAAGTTGTAGGCTTAATGATTTGTTGATCATGCTGGTTCAGACTTTGTGTGGAGCCATTGAAGTCTCATGCTCTTCTTCCTTCTGTAACCATTATGTCAGGTTGGCAAATTGTTTGTTTAGCTTGACTGGCAGCTGTGATTGACATGATGTGAAGAGTGCACATATGTGCTGTGCAGTTGGCCAGTCAGAACATGCACACCTCCTCTCTGGCCAGCCAGCACATCTGTAGCTCTTGACTAGATTTTGTCCAAAAAGTCCAAAGAAGGTAGGAGTTTATATGATATGATAGCTTAACACTGAAATGTTCTCAGTTATGGGCATGGGTATATTGAACTGTCTTCAAGTCACCATTCAATGGTCTGGATGAGCCATTTTTTTTCCTCGACTTTTGACTCTGATTTTCTGAGAGTTCTTGAATAGCATGATGGGCAGTTTTCAAGAAATGATGTTTTTAAAGGGACAAAGGATATTCTGAATAGGTTATACAAATAAAAATATGATAAAAAGGTAAGTGGTATAAACATGATATTGCAAAAATACCTTTACTTAATTTTTTCCCCATTCTTGCACTTTTTTACATGCTATGAGTACTAGAACATTTTTTTGGTTTAGAAATTAGCCATCAGTCTCACGGTTTTCTAGTAGTTCCTGACATTTCCCAGTCCAGTACACAAAGCTTGGCTGCTTTCCATCTAATTAAAATGCAAAGTTATTGAAAGGATACTAGCACGTCTGCTGAGATTTATGATAAATCTTAGCAAGCATTTCAAGAAGGATTTCAGTTTCAGAAAATCCCATCTCATCATACAAAATAAGGCTGAATTATGAAAAAGTATTTATGAAACAAAAAGCTTTGTAGTTATTATAGTAGTTCAGGACTTGCCCTAGGACTTTATTGCCTCTCAATGAAAGTTTGTGGTGAGAAACAGTTGACCTTTGATTTTTCTACACACTTCGTATGGGGGTTGCTAGCCTCAGTTTTTTTAGTCTGTATTTTATGTAAAAAAAACAGTTTCTTATCATAAGGAATTTATGTCTCCCAAGTTTTCCCCCAGGAAATGCAACTAATCTTAGTGAAGGATAGTTAGGAGTATGAGTTTTGGAATTTCTGAATAAGATTTATGGACTAGCATATTAAAACAGAATGTTATGGAAGTAATAAGTAGTAAGTAATAAGGGTTTGATTTTCATATCATATTTATTATTACATGTTAAGAGTCAGAAGTTCAAGATACCTAAGAACATCAGCAGCTGTTATCTCTCCTACAATGTGCACACTGAACATAGACCTGTTTAAAAAAATTATTTCAAATTATTGCGTATTTCAAAAATTATGCATTTGGTTAATGTTTTTTTAAAATCAAAGAACATCTTGTATTATATTTCAGTTTGTTTAACCTAGTAAGTGTAGATATTTATTTAACCAGTAAAAATATGGGGGTAAAAATCACATCAAATATATGTGATTTGATTACTTGTCAAATTGAAATTGTGTTTTACCCCCTGTATATTAAGTCCTTTTTTAAACTTAATAGTAAATCATTCAATCGGCACAGCAGCTCTGAGCAACTTAAGGGACAAAACCACAATGCTGTTTGTTTAATGAATTATTTATCACAATTTAACACAAACAGAAGTACTCTAAATACTGTTATCTTTTGTTTTAATAGGACTCTGCCTGTTTTAGTGTTGATTTTATACCTTCTTCCATATGCTATGCAATTCGCTGTTACGTTTTACAAAGGGCATGATTTACTAAATGTTAAAACCATAGTTTATTAAGTTCTAACATAGTTCACAAGTGGTACAGACAACTTCAAATTAATTTTTATTCTTCTATATCTCCTGGGCTTCATGTACACCAAAATTTCTTAGTAATTGTAACAACTATTGCTTTGTGTAAGAATTGGTACTCTTTAAGCCATTTTATCTATTCCCAGCTGACTACCACAGCAGTGGCCACACCGTTATTAATGGCTGGAAGATCCACAACACGGCAAAGAATAAGTGGTTTGTATGCATGGCAAAAACCCCTGAAGAGAAGCAAGAATGGCTAGAAGCTATTTTGAAAGAGCGAGAGAGAAGAAAAGGTAGGTTAATAAACTTCCCTTGTGTTGCTTTGCCAGAAAGCCATGCTGTATTTTTATGTTGAGATATAAAGAAAACCAGCTGGTAGGCAAACTTGTGGTGTCAGGTTCAGCTGAAGATTTATGAATAACAGCTTGGGAAAAATAAATCAAGCTTGTAGTAGGAAGGGTTTTACGTCTTGAATGATGTATGCTGGTAGTGAATGCTGTTTTGGAAATGGGGAGATGATTTAACCTGTGATTTTATAGCTTATCCTCAGCCAGTATAAATTATCATAAACTCATTGAGGCCTGTGTAATATTATGGTTTTTGATATCTGAGGGTCTATCCTAAATGCCATGTGTAATTTTTATGCATTGATTCCCTTTGTGACTGGCCATTTGAATCACTGAAATGAGCAGGTTTTCAGTGTTGGATTTTAATGCCGATGATCCAAAGTGAAATGGTACAGAATATACCAACAACCCCATCTTTGACATATTCTCCCCTACCAAAGAAATTAGGAAATCACCAGTGGCAAGCCAGTATCTTTTTGAATAACTGAATTAAGGTGGAAGAATACTTTGATGAAATATAATCCTGATCTCAAATGTGACTATGAATAACTTCATATGTTCAAGGTGAACCCAGCACAAAATAGAAGCAGGGAAAGATGACACATCATAATTTTCCTGAGCTAATTTTATTTGCAAGCTAAAATATCCATATTAGTAATGTCATTTGGAGCCTTGATATTGAAGGAAAATATGACCTTGTAATGCTTTTCCTGATTTCCGTAGATTTTCTGTTACCTGTTGCAGTAATTGTTGTTTTGTGCCTCTGTTGTAAATGGAGACCAACAATATTTTCTTTGGTCTTTTAAAGTTGAATACTGTATGCTTGTAGAACATCTGTTGTAGGACAGAGTTTCAAATAGGGTGTTTGAGCACTGGCTAATTAATAGTGTCACCAGGAATTAATAGCAGTAAAGCTAAAAAGATGCTTTAATGTTCTAAAACCTCAACATTTTTAAAATAACAAATGAGAAAGCAATGTGGTGGAGATAGTGTCAAATATTACAAAACCTAGTTTATCTGCTTCTGCACAGGACCTTGTCTGGAACTGACTAAAATGTTTTCAGTAAATTCCACTTCACGGTTAAGTTTCTTGGCTCCCTCAGGCTCTTGGTACCTCAGATAAGAAATACAAAGATTAAGTGGGAGTACTTTGTGTTGATGAATTCTTTCTATTTCACACTAATAAATTGAGCAGCTGGTAGTAGAAATGAGTTTGAGCTAAACCTTGGCAAGCTTGAGGTCTGAGGTAGCTATCCAAAAGCCAAGACATGTCTTAGGATTTTAACATTCTAAAAATTCATGAAAATTTTCAGCTCCTGATGTTTTCAGTGGGTTTGCCACCAAGGAGACAACCTTGAAACAAAGAGGAGAAGATCTAGGGAACATGTAGATTCAGGTTGCAACATAGAATCTCCAAAAACAAATGAGTTGGAAGACTCAGAGTTTCAATGGACTTAGAGAAACTCAACCTGTGCTTTTATTTGGAATCCATGTAGCAGAAGCTGAGCTGAAAGGAGAGAATGCCTTGAATGAAGTAATTTAGTTTTCAGCTTTGGTAATTGAATTATGAAATAGGACCTCTTCATAGATTGTATTTTCTTGGTAGGAGAAATCAAGCTGAATTGGAAAATTTTACAGAATTCTTTCTGTCAGTTTGGTGGCTTTCCTATAAGCACCTGTTATCTGCAAACTTGCTGATCACACTGTCTGTGTCGTTGATGAAGATACTGGAGAGCAATGGTTGCAAGACAGAGCACTGAGGAACACTACTTCTCACCTGTACAGTTATATGTACAGTTATAGTTTAAAAATATGAAAATCTGAACAGAAACTGAGACCATGTACACAAGACATTCCAGAAATGTGTGATTCTGTCCAGAAGTAATGACTGTTATTGAGAAAGCATATGGGATATGAGAGTCTGTGGTATTCCTTGAACACAAGCTTCTGTGAATGGCCATAGGATGCATAATTCAACAAAAACTGGGTTTGATCATCTGTTACCCAGAAAACATAATGATTTTTTTCAAGAAGATGAGCAGGAAAAAAATAAACCAGTAAAAAATTTTGAACTAAAGCTCTTGATAGCTTTCCATTGTTGAAGAAATTCTGAAGCAAATAAAAATCGAGTCATGTATATGCTTTTGTGGAAAAGGAGTGAATTAATCTTATGTGAAATTAACATATATAAAACAGTTAAGTAGTTACTATTAATTGGAAATTTGAAAAATATTCCTTTAAGTGAAGACATTTTTATTATCCCATGATAAAGACAAAACAAAGGTTCTTTTATTTTAAATATGTGAAGACATGACTACTGCCTTGTAAATGTTCATATACTGAAATCTGAAAATCCCAGCATTAGTATTTGTTACTAAAAAATCAGTGATGATATTGAATGACAGTTTAACTGCACTGTGAGGAACTTAAAAATATCTTTTGGTTATGCTTTATGAGGATCAGATGTTCATGGTTTCACTTGATTGTTAGAAAAAATGGAAAACAGTTCCTTTACTTTTTTTAAATTAAAATATTGATATTGCTTCTCTATTTTGGGGAAGATACTGAAATATAATGGCAATATCACTTCATAATATTTTAATGCATTTTTGGCAGGTTTAAAATTGGGCATGGAACAGGACACTTGGGTGATGATCTCTGAGCAAGGAGAAAGACTGTACAAAATGATGTGCAAACAAGGGAATCTCATCAAAGACAGGAAGAGGAAATTAACCACTTTTCCCAAGTGCTTTCTTGGAAGGTATTATATATGACAGCATGAATTTTTACCATATAAAAACACGTTTTAAATCTTCTTTGGGGTTTTGGGGAAACCACGCTTCATTTGCAATGTCTGTTAGGCCTATTTGCCTCACAGAGTTTAGCCAAAATGTAAACTGGTCTGCTTGAAATTTATGAATATATACTCGTATTGCAGTAATTCTGTTAAAGAGACAAGGCTGCAAAGGCATGATGAAAATATGAAAGTGTGTCAAGTGAATTAGTTTCTGTAAAGAAATGATTCCCAATTTGTTTAATGCATTTTGTCTCTGTAATGACTAGTTTGGAGTGTAGTATTTATTTATTATTTATTCCACTTAAAACAATTGCTGTCTCTAAAGCTGCTCCTATCCTCCTCTTGCTTAAATGTCAGGAACAGAGTTACTAAGTAAGGTTCATGTGTTTAAAAATTTACCCTTATTATCAGGGGGATCTTTATAATGCCTTATTGTGCCTACAGCTTAAGACTGAATGAAATAGAAAGAAATAGATACCTTAAAAATGTGCATATGGAAAAAAGGGGGTTATCACTTATTTAATTTGACTGTAAGATGGTTAAGCATGAAAAGCACTTTTATAAAGTACAGCAAATTTTACACAAACAAGTTGTAAGGAAGATACCACTGGGCTCAAAAGTGGAAATGAAACTTGGGAGATTCTTATGTGCTGTCAGAAGTGACGTGGTTGAAGAGAATGGAAACCAGGACTAAGATTAATGATTGAGTTACAGTTGAGTCATATTTCCTCAGTGAAGTTGTTGGAAGCAGGTATAGAATACACTCATGGTGAGGAGCCGTTTAAATCTACCATCAAATGGCTGCTTTTCTGTGCTGTGTTTGGAGTGGACCCTTTTGAAGAACACTTCTGCTGGCCCCTGGGTCACACATGACTGCAAAGGTTGCACTACCATATTACACTTTTGATTTGTAACCTACATGTATGCTATAAACTTGATGTCTCTGAACTGCATCAGTTTTATTGTGATACAAGGCAGGCATTTCCTGCACATGAAGTATATACTTTGTGTATATGCTCAGGATGTCATGTCGGACACCTTGGAAGTAAAAAACCTACTGTTCTGTCATACTGTAGTTGTGGTCTGTCATCATGACATATCTGTCCTGGGCGGGTGCAGTAGGTGTGTCTGGGATTGCCTTATATTGGTGTTTCTGGTAAAATGTGGCTGTGCTAGTTGAGGAAATCCCAGATAACATGGAAAGTCTTCACTATGTGCCAGGTATGCATGGAAAACTTCTGAGCAGAAAAAAGAAAACATCTCATGGGAAACCGTATGTGTTTACATCAAAATAAAGGGGGTATGATAACTTGAAGATCACTAGGCTAGTTGACATAGACTAGTTAGAAACACTAGTAATAGAGTTGGAAATGCAGTAGATTCTGTAGTATGACATGTAAAATTTGTTTTCTGTATCTGTTTCTATTTCAGTGAATTTGTGTCCTGGCTATTGGAAATTGGAGAGATACACAAATCAGAAGAAGGTGTTCATCTTGGCCAAGCTTTGTTAGAGAATGGCATTATCCATCATGGTAAATATAGTCAGTTTTAAATTACTTCTTTTCAAGATAATTATTGTAATTAGAGTGGACTTAATTTTGTCTGACAAAAATATGGTCTTGTTAACACAAGATGACTTGTTGAATCTGCATTTTATCCTTCCAGGGACCTCATGAGCCCGTTGTCCATGCATAGCAGATTTACTGGGAAAGGCTTCATTGGTTTAATCACATTATATCTATGCTGTTGGGATCACAACTTTGAACACAGGGACCTAGAGAAACATTGCTGTTCTCTTGTAAGCAAAAATAAATTTTGGGGGAACACGGAACGGTACACTGCTTTTAAGGATTTTAACCTTTATTAAGGCCAGGCATTTTAGGGATACATGTTCAACTAGGAATTGTATAAGAGGGTGAGTCACAGTTGGCTGTTGATAAATATGCCTGCTCATCTGTTAGGTATTACAACCCAAGCTGATGGAATCCAGCCTAGAACTCAACAGTTTAATCTTTTGAATGTTAAGGCCTTCTTACTAAAATTTATATTTTTATGCTGAAACTTTAAGTCAATTCTCTGCATTTAGCTCATTGTGGAGAGAAATATCTCTCAAATGGTTCATTTTTTGAGCCAATAAGAATGTTTGATTTCTGCAGGTAATTCACACTGGCAGCGTTTTTCTCTTTCCAGAGCAGGTCCTCATCTCTGTCCCTATTACAAGGTATAGTCTAACAGGACCACCTAAATGAATTGGAGAAACTTCTAGTTTTGAAGGCATATTTGGCATACCGTAGGTACAGTCACTTGAAAACCAAATAATGAAACAGCTGTCAAGTTAGCTACTCTTCCATCATAGAACCAGGGTGTAAATTTAGATGGATTCATTGATAATATACACTTTAAAATTCCATCTAGTACGCTACTGTACTTCATCCAGACTGATTAATAATGATGTTTTTAGCGTCCTTGACTGGAAAGAAAGTGGAAGAAACATAGTGCCACTTAGCTGTGTGTGTTTTAAACACATGCAGAGTAGGAGGAAAAACATTAAGGTTATTCATGAGTGGTCATGTGGCCTTTAGTTCTTTAATGTCAATCTACATGATTTTCCTCCACCATCATTCAAATGTCAGATGCCATTATGTTTACTACACACAGAGAATTGTTTTCAATGAAATCATTTAGTTGCCAGATTCTTCTCCTGATCTTGTAATTTATATCCTAAATGCAATCATAGACTTTCTCAACACAGAGTAAAATGAATATTGTGTAATTTCATGAGATAAAAGGGTAATTATATTAGAGCATAGAAATGTAAGCCAGACATGCTACTTTGAATAGTGGATCCAGCTGTGGTTCACTGAAAATAGCATTCTTAAAATAGAGTTGAATGAACCATCTGTTTTCACAGAGGGAACGAGGGAGACAGAAAGTTTGGCTGTTATTTACATTGCAAATGTTGTAGAGGCCTTTGTTAGAGTTTCCATATTCACTAGGCCATCATTGTCACTGTGCTGGAGTTCATTCTAGCAATGACAGAACCATGTTGTGATGGACAGTGTTTTACTTCCTGGTGTGTGAACTCTTGCAAGTAGAAAAGTTATGACTTTTCCTTTTTTTTTGTATCCCTCCACTTTGTATAAGGGGAAAAAATCATGTTGTATCTTGCTATGCTGCTATTTTTAATCCATCTGGTGGAATTCTCTGATATCTGAAATGACTTATATCAGTCAGTGGGCTGAGATACGTGGTCCAGTCACTTGCTGTTGCTGATTAGAGATGGAAGCTTTGTCTCAAGGTAGCAAGGAGCTTGTAGTTACAAAAATAAACTTAGTATCAAATAGTTTTAAAATGAATAGTTATTTATATGGCTGTGCAGTTTCTTGGACTGATGTACTGGTGTGGTTTAAAATTACCCTGGCAAAAAAGTAAATGAAAATATCAGGTCTGTTCCTTTTTCTTAGTCTGTGCTGTATAAATAAATAACCCAGCATAAATGTAGGTACAACGTTGGAAGTGATATACAAACCAACTGGGGCTTTCTTATTTTAGTGGTATAGCTTTTCATCAGCTTTAAGTGTTTGAAACTTAGGATGTGCCAGATCTGTGGAGCTACTGCCTTAGTTTCTGGTGCACTCTGGCAAGTCAGGACTGCAAAGATGGAGTGGTACTCAGAGGGCATAGCCTGCTCTGTTCATCATGGGCATGCAAGAAAAGAAAGGTGCTTCGTGATCCCAGTTCCCTCCCAGTGCATCTCTGTAACAATGACAACGATTTGGACTTAGGCAAAACTGTCCTGATGTTTTTTCTATTTTCAGTACTCAGTGGTTATAAAAACTCTTAATTTGTGTTAATCTAGTGGAATATATTTTTTCTTCAACCATAAGATTTTTTGTGTTAATTACAGAACTAGAAGATATCTTTTTTCCCCAAGTTAAATGGCCATAGTCCATTAAAATCCATTTAGATACTTACATTAGGCATTATATGTGAAAATCTGATGTATTTAGAATCAATGATACTTAAAAAGCTTAGAAATTATTTTGGATAATCATCTTAGCGTGAAACATCCATTCATGGCAATTGGAATATTGTCCTGGGCTTTCTTGTTAGTAGATATATCAAGTAGAGAAGTTATTTTCCTCTTGCGGCTGACACTGGTGAAACCACTTAATATATGAAGTTCAGTTTTTATGTCTGTGTGTCAGATGATGTGTGGAGATAGTGAAGAGCTTGAAGGAGCATGAAAAATGACACAGACAGAAGGCACCTTACTCTACGAAGTTTATGATGCCCAACTAAGTTTTTGGAGGAGAGTTATGTATGATGGCTTAATCACTTGATGTACAATGGCATGCACAGAATTACTTAATGCTGTCAGGTGTGTTACTCTGATTAATGAACACATTACAGTACCCTTCTTTATGAATTGATGACATGTAAATTTGGTTTCAAAATTGAAGCTTACAGCTGCAAGCAAAACTATAATTAATAAAAAAAGTTATCCTAGGATGGTGCTAGTGCCTTATGCTGTCCTCAGGCATCAAATGGATCAGCTGTTTTTCAGACAGACTTGCAGTAGTACTGCTTCCAGGAGAAAAACTTTGTATCCTATGATGTGACTGTTTTGACAAAACACTTGAAGTTTTGAGGTTTGCTGCTGGAATCTTGTGATAGATTGGAAATCACTTGCTAAGATTCTTTTTCACAGGTCTTTGAGGAAATAGATTATCAAAATCTTTGTAATGATTGCCAGTCTCTTGCACTTATGACCTCTGCCTGTCTATATATAGGGGAAGACATTCCCTTTCCCTTTTTTCCTCTGTTCAGGACTGGTCAAATGTGTTGTGAAGGGTTCATATCTTTAGTTAATCGTTTGAGACTGGCCTCAGCAAAAATGAGGACAGAAAATAGTATGTAAGAATAATATGAATAGTTGCAAAAGAAGTCTTATTTGGATATTTGGTTGATAAGCTTTGCAAAAGCACTGAGAACTAGAAAGATTTGAGTGCCTAAATTTCATGCTGTTCCCTGCCTGTCTTCCTTATTCTTTGCCTCGTGACTCAAAATTGTTTGTTTTTTTTCTTTACTACTTAAATGTTCTAAGAAATATTGTCACCAGTGACATGGAACTTAGGGCAGATGATCCAATTGGGCTTCCCACCCTTCCTGTCTGAAATTCTACCTGTTGCTGTGTAATGGGCTGTTATTAGAAGAAATGATACTGACCTTCTTCTCTCTTGTTGATTTCTTCAGAAAGTAATCAAACAATAATTTATTTTTTTTTAGTAACAGATAAGCACCAATTCAAACCTGAACACATGCTATATAGATTCCGATACGATGATGGAACATACTATCCCAGAAATGAGATGCAGGATGTGATCTCTAAGGTACAGAATGAAATAGTTGCTGTTGTTAGGAACAACACATCAGAAAAATAATGTAAAATATTATGCTGGAATAAACAACATCCCCTCACAGTTGCCAGTTTCAATGAGAATCTAATTCAGTTTTCCATTTGTAAGATTTGGGCTTCTTGTTATACATTTTAAATAAAAAATGAAAGATTACTATTATTTATTTTGTTATTATTTAGTTATTATTCAGTGGTTTCAAATGCAGGTTTCAAATGCAGGTTTCATATGCCTAGGTTTGTGGGAGATTCTGAAGCTGGCATTTCAGCCCGTTGTATTTTTTTGTCCATTTTCATAGATAAAAAGCTATATATAAGAAACTGATTTTAAATTTCTCTTAAATCTGAGTGTCTTTTATTAGTGCCTTAACAGGGCAGTAAATCTATAGTCATGTAGATGTTCAAACACATGTAGCTAGTGCTATACATCTGTGCTACTGAGCATAACGAAAAGATTGATCAAAGTTGCCTTTAAACTCATTAATATTCAAATTTTGCATGATTTTGAGTCAGTCAAAAATGTCTGCACTCGGGTATTGCATTACAATGTCATTCACATTTTTGCTGGCACTTGTTAATGTAAGGTGCATCAAAAGGAATCTTCAGTACTGAACTACCAAGCAGAGGAAAGTACAATGGAATCTAATTTGACACAACTTTTAATTGTTATACACTGTTCTTCTTGCATGTTGTGAACGTAATTGGTTTTTGGTAGTTCACTAAGTAATACTAATGTGTTTTCCTCTTACAAATGCAATTTACTGATGGTAGTTTCTTAAACTACTCCAAATGTTTACTTTTTGGTTTTTAAATGAAGGCATTTTATAATTTTTTAATATTTTTGCATTTTTAAAATGGATTAGTTATAATTCTGATTTGTAAGTAAAGTATTGATTCATATAATGAAATACAGTATTTTTTACTTTAATTACTCAGTTGTGTGTAGAGTAACAACCAGTATTTAGAACAACCCTAATGCATGAAGACATTGCTTTATTCTTTGTGTACTTTTCTTTCAATTTTTTTCAGACCCTCAAGATTTTTTAGTGCTACCTTAAAGCTAATCCTTTTTGCATGTATCTCAGTGAAGCTTAGATTAGACTGGACGTTTTCTTTCCCATAATTTATTCACCAATACTGTTATCTGGGAACATTAAGTTTTTGGCATATGAAAATATGTAAAAATTTGATTAGACTCTTTTACTATGTAAATGAAGTGCATTTACCACATATATGCTTCCTTACTGTGCTCATGCCTCTTATATGCTGTGTGGTGTGAACATGGGGTTAACACCACCTCTTTCCCTTTAACAGGGTGTACGACTGTACTGTCGCCTTCACAGTCTGTTTACTCCAGTAATTAGGTAAGTCCAATTGGGAAATCCTTAGAGAGTCATTTGGAAGTAGTATATAATCTAAAGATTCTGTGTTTGAATGTAGAAACCTAACCCATCCCTTCAAGATTGGTCTTTTGAGAGTAATCAAATAAGATTGAAGGGCTATCAAGATAAAAATCCTTGAGTGACAACCAGCTCTGTTCAATGTGACTATTTTAACAGTCTTCTAGAGCCTTCTAGGTCCTGATAGATATGCTTATGTGCTTACTGTATATATTAGTACACTCCTTCACTTACACTCCATTACCTTGTCCCAGCTGTAACAACACACCTGCTTTTATACTCCAGTGACATTGTCACCCAAGTAAGATGTGGTCAGCCTCCACCTTTCTGTTTACATTGAAAAGTTTAATTCACTTTTTTCCTACAGAGGAAACTTCTGAACCATTATAAAATGCTCAATTGATGTTTGCACTAACTTGTTTATAAAAGAAGTATTTTTCTGTTTCTTTTGAGTTTTTGTTTGATGTTTTAAAATTGTTTTGTATTGTTTTGAACAGGGATAAAGATTATCACTTGAGAACCTACAAATCTGTGGTTATGGCTAACAAATTCATAGATTGGTTGATTGCACAGGCAAGTATACACTTTTGGATTTATGTATGTTGTGCATTTAAATTCTAATTTGAAAGCTAGCAATGTATCAAGCAGAATAACATGCAAACACTTTGTGTAAGGGTTATTAGAACAGTATGTGTGAGTGTAATCCTCTTACACTGGTAAAGTAACACAAATCAGCTGTCAGCAGCCATGCTGTTAATTCTTTTTGTGCTTATCTTCCTTATGTGCAATTGAACTTGAAATGTTTTAATGACACTTAGCTTTATGATTCAACATGTAACACTGTTCATGGCTTCCAGTGAAAAGAATGGGCTCTGAATAACTCTAAACGACTAACTAGATGGACAAAAGTCAGTACCAATTTGCTGTCAGCAGCTCTGTTTTATTTTAAATGAACTAGAAGCAAGAACAGAGTATCCTGTTCACTCTGTCAACATGCACTAGTTTCATAAAATAAAAGTTTAAAACTTTGATACTTTTAGATTCTATTACATTAAATTTTTATGGAGTATGCAGTATTACTTAAGTGTCCTATTTATTTTTTATTACCTATTTATTTCAAAGAGTAAAGAGTTAGAGCATATAAAGATCTCTTCCAACCCAAACTATTCTGTGATTGTATGATAAACATGTATATACTGTTTCATATATGTATGCTAGAAATGTATAGATAAAGGTGATGGTGATAAACATAATCTACAGCAATTGCCATCCCTGTGAGATTATGCCATTCTGCACAGATTCCATTTTTCTGCTGTATTAAAATATATTAAAAAAATAATTCTATGATTTAACAGGGGGATTGCCGGACAAGGGAGGAAGCTATGATATTTGGAGTAGCTCTTTGTGACAATGGGTTTATGCACCATGGTAAGTAAATCCATTCTGTACAAGCTATACTTACTTTCTTTTTAATGTTATCTACATAGATGGAAGGAAATGCAGGTGCTCATAAAGATATTACAGCACAGATGAAAAATTCTTCTATTGTATCACTGAAGAGACCTATGCCACAGCCATCAAGAAAAACATTAGCTATTGTATACTCTGAAAATTATATCCAATTTTATAGCATCTCCTGAGGAATTCATACTCTAAAGGATTTAGCTGGGACAGTTTTATTAGTCACTTTGCAAGGAATTTCTTAGCAGGTAGTACATGTTTGCACAGATGAGACAATAAAAACTCAGGATACATGTAAGAAAGAAGTGTGATATTTTTGGGGTAGAGAATAAAGTATAGAGGCACATGACTTAAAAAAAAGTGAAGTGGTGATAATAGGAGAAAGTGAACTAGAGGAAAATGAGAAAATCATAAGGATAGCAGTGAACAAAGAAGGGAAAGGAAAGCAGAGATGTGTGCAGCACCAAAAATGAGGTGAACAAGGTCCCATTTAATATCATCAAAGGCAAGATTTTAGTGAAAGGATCAAAGTAGTAGGTCATTTACTGAAATGAAAAGAAGAAGGAATTATAGAAGGAATTATGTTTTTATCAGCCTGTTTAGAGAAGGAGGGAGAATTAACATCCTCTCTGGTATTGTTCATTCTTATTCCTTTGACTTTTAAACATACAAACTGCATCCATCTGCTGTTCTGGTTGCTTCTTCATCCCCACCAAACCTGTTTCTGAGGCTGAACCTGGTGTGCTTCACCATTTCGAGAGTGCCAGAACTTGGTGGTGAGCATCTTCAGCAGCTGCCCAGCAGAACTCTTGAAAGTCGTATTTTAAAATCCCTTTTAGGAAGAAACCTTGTGCTTTGCATTTTTAGTAAAATGATTTCAAGCTAATAGTCTCTCTCAACCTGGTGGAATCCAGATGTTGAAAAACAAGCTAAGTGATACCTATCTGTAATGGATCCAAATAACAATTGTTGCATATGTTAAATGATTTCCATAGATTCACATACACAAAAATAGTTTGCTAGCATTCAGTATGTGTATGCATGTTCAGTATTTTATGGCTTATGAAAGACATGATATTCAAAAATTCAAAATTAAAAAAGGATTAATATGTGTGGGTTTCTATCACACAGTCCTAGAGAAAAGTGAATTTAAAGATGAACCACTGCTGTTCCGTTTTTATGCGGATGAAGAAATGGAAGGATCAAATATGAAGCACAGACTCATGAAACATGATCTGAAAGTAGTGGAAAATGTCATAGCCAAGTCATTACTGGTGAGTGAAACCAATGATTGTATGCTTTGATGAGTAAAAAAAAGTGGTTGTAGTGACAATAAATTAGGACTGTTTATTTAATGAGGATATACTTCAGCTTTTCTTAATGGCTTTCTGAACAGTATTTTTAACAATTTTATTTTTCAGATTAAATCTAATGAAGGCACCTATGGTTTTGGTTTAGAAGATAAAAATAAGGTGCCAATTATTAAAGTGGTGGAGAAAGGATCAAATGCTGAGGTATCGAGTATTATAAATTATCTTCCCTGTTTTATTTACTTGATCACAGGTGTATGTTTTGTGCATCAGATAGGAAAGTCTATAGTAGTAGAAGATAACTGTGATAACTCTCCAAGAAGGTTGTGCTTATGAATCGTATTCCCTTTTTTCCTTTGTTTTGGTTTTGTTTTGTTTTGTTTAACATGTTGCTCTGACTATTGTGAACACTTATTTTCTGCTCAGCTAAATTGTCATATTGATTGATATAAAAGTTATCATTTTATTTTTGTGCATTTTTTAATATTCCAGTGATGACATTATTCCTAAGAGGAATAAATATTTTTGGTAGAATATGAAATGAGTGTGGAGCTAGTCTGTGAGTTGCGGTTGGTGTGTTTCACAGTAAAAGATGTAACAAGCTTTATATAGAGCCTAGAATTTGAGAATCTAGATGAATAAATTGCAGTCTTCCTGTTTGTTGGTATTGCTTTAGATGCTCTTCAGGTAGATTCGTATTCTACTGAACTGCACAGGAATGTCTATATATGTAAAGATAAAGAACGAGTCTCTTTCATGAAAGAAAAAATTTGGACCTAGATTTCAAGGCTTTTTAAATCTCATGGTGTAATAGAAATGTAAATTATAAATAGACACAGCAAATCAATAATATAATACAGCCACAGAGCTATATAGGGTGATTTCTAGCAGTCTGATTCTGCCATGATCTCAGATGGCGCTACAGCTTAGTGCATACCCTGAGCCATTGCTATCATTCAGCTGGTTGTGGTTCCTTTCTTGTTACACCAAAGTTTAAAAACTGTTTTGTTTTGGAATTTAACAAATATTCACTTACTAAAATTTTAATTAGGTCTTTCTTTATGCAAAGAAGCTTTAGTTCCTGTGGAAAATGATGGATGAACAAATTAAGTACCGCCACAAAATAAATGGCTCAATCAAAGCTGTTGTGTTAATTAGTAAAAGTATTAACTGATATTGTAATACTGTCATAAAATCTTGATTAAGAGTAGGTCTTGTATTTAGATCTCTTCAGAATGAGTGTTTACTGTACCCTTCACATCAATTTAACCAGTTTTAGAAGCATTTTGTGATATAAGTCCTTTGTGTGTGGTACATGAAGGAGTCATAAAGAATGTAAAGTGAATGTGCATGTCCTACTGAGGTTGCATGCCAGCAGAAGAAAACATAATGCTAGTGGTTATAAACTGTTACTGTTTTCTAGATGGCAGGCTTGGAAGTTGGGAAGAAAATCTTTGCCATTAATGGTGACCTGGTTTTTCTGAGACCCTTCAGTGAAGTGGATTGCTTCCTGAAAGCCTGTTTAAACAGCAGAAAGCCCCTGCGGGTTCTTGTGAGCACTAAGCCACGGGAGTAAGTTGTCATTCCTTTGGGGAAATTTTACAAACAAAATTGAAGTGAATTTTAAAAGACCAGTGGAACTTAAGAGACAACTATTGTAAAGTTATTTTAAATGCTGTATCTGAACTAACTTTGTCAAGTCAAGCAATTTGATCTGCTTAGATTTTGTTGCATTATATTTGTGAGTCAGCAAAAGCGAAACACGAGTGCTTTATGTCTTCAGCCCTACCACTTTAAATACATGCAGGATTTGCAAGTGCAAATTAAATGTCCTTGACTGTAGGGACAGTTTTGATCACTTATCTCTCACTCTGTGTATTAAATAAGTCCCTGTGTCTGGGGATTAATTGCTGGTTTGGCATAGGCAGACTGTGGTCTAATGGGTCCCTTCAGTGTGTGTACTGGTTGTGTAAACAGCAGGAGCAAGTAAACAGCTCCTCATCTTTATGTAACAGATGCATTTCTGTGCACAGGTTTGACCATTCCTACCTAAATGCAAGTTTTGTTATGTGAAAGAAATACAAAGTGAGGCCTAATGTGTGGGTTCATCAGATATGTATATTAATAAAGTTAATGCAGTTGTTGCTGGTTTATACTTAACAAAGAAGGAGAAGACCTAAGAAACACTGGTCAGGAGTAATTTTGATCAAAATTTGCAGAGTGAAGAGGAACCATGCTCTGTTACCAGATAGCATATGCAGTGCCTCCCTTTGGTTCAGTGGTAGAATGGAGATGTACTTCTTTTGTTAATCAACAGTGGTGTCTTGAGAAGTTAAATGGCACCCAGAAAGGGGAAAAGAGCAAAGAAAGAAATATGGCATAAAGATGTTCGTCTGGGCTGATAGTCCAACGCCACCACCCCACTCCCTCCCCCAGCCAAACAAAAATCACAGCAAAAAAATCCCCCAAACCAGTTGATCATAGTGTTGTAGCAAGCATAAAAGACATAATCTTGGCCTTTCTTTAGTGTTGATCTTGGTTTAATTTCTGACAGAACTTGTGGGTGAATTTCAAGGTTGACAAAACTGATGGAATGAATAAGGAGCTCACAGGAGTTGAAGAATCTGTTTCTCAGTGCTGCCTGGTGTTTCTCAGTAGCTGCTGCTAGCACAACTGTTTTGGCAGGAGAGACAGTTCTTTCCTAAATTCTTAGCCTAAACTGCCAGTTAGGACAGTTTTTTTATAGTTCATTAGCATGTTCACAAAGCAGTTTTAGAATACATATTGATTGTATCAACGTTAGTTAATATGTAAGTACATTAAATGGTGCTATACTTACAAAAATGTTTCAAATGAGTTTATTAATCTCAATAATATTCTAATATTTTAAAGAAATTGTAGACTTCAGTGAGTTTTGGATCTGCTCTGATGATAATCATCTCCAAATGCTTGACATTGTGTATACTAGGAAAAAAAAGAAATGCAAGAAATTATGGAATTATAGTAGTCAAAACTGCATGTAGATCAAGTTTGTTACAGTCCAAATCAATTTGAATTTTTTGCTTTTGCAATGGCAAATGGAGCTTGGGGCAAAGATCTTTGAAATAATAACGGAACTGGCTCTGGAAGGAAAAGCTGCAAAGTTAAATCAGTGCGCTGTTATGCCTGACCTAACTAGCTCTGATAAGGGCTAATGCAGCTGTGTTGCTTTTTCTAGATGCTGAGCTGATATCATGTGGGTAAGCTAGCTTACTCTGAGTGAGCTCAGGACTTAATTTTAAAGAGTAGATGTGAATTTTGCTTCTCAGAACTGTGTTTTTCGGTAGGTTTAGACCAAGCAGGAGTGTAGCACAATGTGCTTACAAGTCATATGAACAGTAGTAGATGATTCTTGCTTTGCAAATCTCAGTACTTTCTATAGCTGCTCAGAAAAACTGCAACAGAACATTTTTTCAAGAAAACTCAATGAGTAGACACTTAGAATTTAACAAATTACAATATGGATTTAGACTCTGCAGTCTTCTGCATCTCATCTGACCAGGCCTGCCATGCTCTGTGGTCCCCAGGCTCTGTCCTCTTGGCTGAGAGACTGACTGCCTTCCTAGGGCTTTCAGTGCTGTTATGCTGTGACAACTTACCCAAATGCCAGTCCCTTTTGGAGGAATTTTAAAGCTATGGTGGTGTTTTGGTTGTAATCGGTATATCGAATTTCCCTGTGAAATAGATGTTTTTTGCTGTCTCAGCTTGCTCTTCTTTCTGATATTAGTGGTGCACAGTATCTGGAATATGAATGGTGCAGAATCTGAAACTGTGAATTGAATAAAAATGTGGAGTCTTACACCCTTGTAATCTGTTCGTAGCTGTCCACTTTTATCTTGAGTGACAATATGCTACCTTTTGCTACATTCATATTTAATCTTCCCTTGTATCAGGACAGTGAAGATTCCTGACTCTGCAGATGGACTTGGATTCCAAATCCGGGGCTTTGGCCCATCAGTTGTCCATGCTGTTGGGAGAGGTAAGCCATAAGAGCTGTCAGTGTTACTGGTAAATGTGCACTTAACATCTAAATGGCTTGGTTGAGATAAATCAAAATTAGGTCTGCTGATCCAGCTTAGATGTTTTTCACCCAGCACTGTAATATTAAATAAACCCAAATATGATTATTTTATGTTCTTTTACTCTGTAAACTTTGGATAGATCTTCCAACTTCCTTTTTTGGTATGTACTTATACCAGTGTATGAAAGTTAAGTTAGAGCTGTGCATTCTTTACAGATTAAGGAATAGCTGATGGATGCTAAATCACCTTCTCCAATGCTTGGTTGTTGGGAACCAGTCACTTTCTGAGCACTACTTTTTTAGGTGGCCATTTGGTTCTGCAATGTTCTGAAAATGCACTTTTCAAAAATCTTTTCAAGAGTGCTAGTGACCTAGTCTGTCTTAGTAATTGCAGATGTTTCATGTAAATACTGTTTTGTCCATTTTGGGATGTGATTCTCAAATGCTTGCAGCTCCTAACCCAATATGTTTTTGAATGCTGTGGAATTCAATTGTGGAAAAATCAATGCATTTTTGACTTGTGATAAAAGATGTTAAAGAATTCTCTGTTGCTGTCTCATACTGTTAATGCTAGAGCAAACTGACTGTGTTTTCAGCTATTGTGGGACAGTTGTGTCTTTTTACCCCCTTCTGCTTTTGTAACTGAGGAAGTTAAAGTGAACTAATCTGCCAAACAACCAGATTTGAACAGAGTTTGATGACTTTTTTCTAGGCTCTGGTGCCAGAAATTAGATTTTCAAGAGAAAGACTAATAGACTACAGACTGTTGAGCTGCTGTGATGATTATTTCTGCACCTGGATCTCAATTCAACTGCCTATCCTTATTCATTAAGCACATACTTTATTTTCCAATTAGCCTCGACAATATGCAAGTGCTTCCTCATGTGGTTTGTTAAATCTGAAAGATTTTAAGCATATGCTTAAATACTTTGCTGAATTGGGACCTTGGGGTATTTTGAAGAGATATGTATTTTTTTTTAGAGAAGGATATTTAGTAAGGCCTATTTAGATGTTTATTTTTACCTTGTTTTTTGGGGGAGAGGAGGTTGTGATAGATGGTAATGGTGTCATTTCCAATTACTTTCTTTTTTAGATTTAAAATGCAGCTACATCTAATAGTGATAGTTCCTAAAATGAGGGAAATCCAGGTATATTCTCAAAGTATTTCTGTATGAAATATGCCCAACTGACAAGTCATGAAGTCATGACAAACTTTTCTATTTGTCAGCTCTGCAAATTCAGTCATGCCTTTTCTATCATGACAGCTGTGACATGCTCTGGCAGTCTCTAGGCAATAGATTTTTATTTTCCTGCACCTCTGTGGCAGCATCAAGAGAGACATAAAGGGACAAATGTTCAGGTAGCTGGAACTAAGGTCATACTCCATCAGGCTGTCTTTCAGGTGCAGGTTTGAGTCATGCTGAAAAGACCTGGAGACAGCTGCTATTTTTGTGGTACCTACTGAGTGGCTAGAAGATTTTCCCATGGTTATTCCATTGTGAAAATAAATCCCCAAACCATATATTTTATGTTACTTTAAGAGAATGTTTTGTTTTGGTGTTGTGTTGTCCCATCACCTTCCCCTCTCAATAATTAAATTTGAAATATCCTACTTAATTGTCTTTGTGTATTTTGACTTAAAGCTGCAAGGCACTCTGCTATAATTTTGTTGGTAGAAAAGATGAGTATAAGAACAATATCCTTGGAAATGTCTTTGGATTTGGATATTTCACTTAATGTTTAACATGAAAATCTAATATACTCTGATACTTCTTTATGAATTGTCAGAAAGCTTCTGTTTTGTATCTAAAATTTAAACACCTGAATTAATCAGGAAGCTCATAAGTTTGGTTCATATAAAAGAATTCAGAATAAAAGTAGTCTAAGTTGTAGTTAGTGACTTTCAAGCTAGAGCCATTTTATCCTTTTAAAGTCCTTTCCTCTAAGACAAATTTTCTTTAAGACAAAGCAGTATTTTCCTATTACTTGTTAGTATTTGTTGTTTTATACAACAGCAGTTAGAAAATTGTCTGGTCTCTTTATCGTCTGTTAGCAAACTCCATTTTCTTGGAGTCCAGCTGACTATCCTGTGGTCAGGGAAGTATGTAAGAATTGGTGAGAACAGGTTTTAATAAAAGTTGAAAGAGGCTTTTTGGACTGTAAACTTTTAAGGAGATGTTAGGCAAAGAAGTTTGTTAACTTTTTTATTAACTAATAAACTAAGTAACTAAAATATTGTTACAAATAAAAATATGTATATTTTTATTAATAGGAACAGTGGCAGCTGCAGCAGGCCTCCATCCTGGCCAGTGCATAATCAAAGTGAATGGAATTAATGTCAGCAAAGAGACTCATGCAAGTGTCATTGCTCATGTCACAGCGTGCAGGAAGTACAGGCGGCCAATGCAGGTATGTGTTACCCTTGCATGTTTTCTTCCAAGTTCCTGTTTTTGGTCAAAGTAAACAGTGTGGTGTTTTATCTCTATCTGCATAGCTGTTGTGTTTGAGTGGGGCGAGGGGACAGGAGTGGTGAATAAAACTGAAGAGAAGCCAGTTGAAATATAAAAGCTGAAGAGTGCTCAATGTAATGTTGATGTTCAAGATCTGTTTAATTTCTGCACTGAAATAAATCTAATCTTATAGATAATTTTTATATGGTATTTTTGAAGGATTAGTTCAAGTATTTCTGCAGTCCTATGCAGAAAGCCTTATGAGATATATTCTCATCTTGATGGAGAGGAATCACACAGCTTGCTGCCTGCTCAGCAGCAGGAGAATGAAATGTGAAATGCTGATCTTCTTCCAGAATTTTGTAACACTTGAGCACACAGAGAGGAGAGTGTACATACACCATCTATAAAGGTCTGAGTTCCCATTGCATTCCAATCTTGGGAATAAACATACATTCAAGAACTCAAAGGTTCCTTTTCTTCTTTAAATTAATATAAGCATGCAAATGTTGTTATCTTTTTCATATTAGTTTAAGAGAAAATCTCAGGCTTCCAAGACACAAATTTAAGGAAGAGAAACAAAACCAGCTGGATTCTAGAATGTAGTTTTTCCAAGTCCCTGCAAATTTTTCATGAACTGTGAACTAATATCATTAATTAACTTCACAAACTCATCCAGTACGTATTCACTGAGGAGAAAAATGCAATTAAAATCAAGAGAGAAATCCTCTTCCCACGCCTACTGCATAGATATAAGAATTATATAGTTAGAACTGCATCATACAAATACTGTTTTTATGAAAATGTTGTGTCGATGTTTGTGTTTAAATGCCAATACAGAATTGAAGTTGTTACACAACATATCAAGGTCAAGTTCACTTACTCTTTAAAGAAAGATGCACTCTAGTAAAGAGAGGATATTTCATGTGCTAGCAGTAAAACTAGCAGTTGTGTTCTCTCTGTATAACTGTAGACTTCCTATGTATATTAGTGACATGGAAAGAGGATTGATTAATGTTGGCTGGAGTGAATGCCTTGACATGAAGAATTACTTTGTTTTTTTAATCCACTTGTATAATAACTTGGGAGTTTTTCCTATACAGAGTATTTATTTCAATCTTAAAAAGTAGCTGATCACGATTCAGCAGATTACAGATAACTGAAATTCTCCAGACTGACAAGAAAAGCTTAAGTCAGGACCTAGGGCTATCAAAAACTATTGGAGAACTGTCTAGACTGCAATAAATGGTAGTATTCCCACTTGGTGCCAAGACAGCTAAAATTTCATTTCCTTTTCAGAAATTTAGGGTTTTTCTTTAATTATTTGGAAGATGATTATGGATTTCTCCTTTTTTTTTCAGTACAGTGCATTAGCCTTTCATTTAATTAACACAGAGATTGCAGTCTCTCCTGAGGTTGCCAATTGCATAATTGAAAATGGGTTCTATTTCTGTTTGTTGTATCTTCTACTTCTCAAAGTGAGGAGTCTTCCAGCTTGCCTGAAGCATGAAGTTTTATTTCAGATTCTTGCTGTGTAAATAACTGAGTAACATCTGTTGAGCAATGTTTGTCTTCTTTCTGTCTTGTCTGGATAAAGAAAATTGAGGGCAGATTTTACTTCTTGGAATTAAAATTTCCTTGCAGTGATACTAACCATGATGTGTCAGCTTTATGCTTAGTTTGTCCCTCTGTAATGCTTTTGAAGAACATTGCTGGAAGTCATAATGCATTAGATCATGTTAACTTTTGAAAGAAGGACTTCCAGTTTAAGTAGTGTAGTATTTCCTGTTAGAGATTGGCATGGCTGTTGATGCTGCCAAGCAAACCTGTAAGAATCCATAAATAAGCAGCAAGCTTTCAGGGGTACTTGCAAAGAAGTGTGGGCTTCAAAAGTATTCCTGTTGATCAGGTTCTGCAGAGGATCTTCCAACAATCAACATAGAGCTCTGAAATCTAAACTTTCTTATTAAAATATTTCAGTGCCATTGAGTGTAAAGCAAGGCATAAATGAGTCTAGGAAATCTAGAGAGAAACAGTACCTTAATCATACAAAAATTTAGTTGTCTTTGATTAATTGGATAAAGATAGCAGCTGAATGTTGTATATTAGCAAAGGATAGTTGCATACGTTTGACACTTTTCATGAAGATTTTTAACATTCAGCCTAAAGTTTTCCTATCCTTGCTTAACTTTGAATTCTCCTACAAACTTCTTTTTGAAGTCTCTGAATCCAGATTTGTCATAATCTTGTCATTTATTCTACTGTAGCTGTTGGAGAGGGAGTGATTAACTGACTACCACGCTTTTTTTGAAATCTCGGGGACAAAGAAGAGTAGCCTGGAAATGCCATACTTGGTAGGCCTTTCCACAAGGGTGGAGTGGACATGGACTGAGTAACAGACTGGGGAGAACAAGATGTAAGGCATGCACGTGACTTCTTCATAGGTTGTATGACCCATGTAAGGCATGATTCCTGTGCTCATGTGTCACTCAGTCACATGAGATGGTGGATTTTTGGAGCCTGTGATTCTCTTCTCTTTGGTGGGTTTGCTAATCTGGGGGAAAAAATAAAAAACATCTAGGAAAATAAGTGTAGTAAAGGCAATTACAAGTAATGAAGTCTGTATTGTACGTTTTTTTGTGCCAGTGAAACATGGGAAATAGATTAACTGGACATACTCTATCATTGGTTGATATTCCATGATATTTTTCAGCAGATTCATGGATGTACATCAGATTTAGCAAGGCAAAAAATTAGATCTCCTAATTTTTTTTTTCACAATTTCTTGTCTTAAATATTTTTCAGTCTGCCATTTGATTTGAAATGTCTTAAATTATTTTTCTCAGAGGCAGAAAACTGATGGATGTCATGCTGTCACGGATTTCATAGTGTAGACTCCGAAATAAAAAATAACTTGCCAAAATTCTGCAGATGGTGTTATAGAATGCCAAAATTCTCTGTGATTTTCAATTTTATTTTTTTTTAACTTAGACCTCAGAAGACAGTAAGGCTGATAATAATCAGGGAATTAAAGCAGCTGTTTCATGCCGAAGTAGTTGCTGTCAATTGCACTTGCAAAGCTTTTCCTAGCTGCCTTTTTTTTGTTGTTATTTTTAGCAAGATTCTATACAGTGGGTTTACAACAGCATTGAAAGTGCACAGGAGGATCTTCAGAAAACAAACACCAAACCCTCTGGAGATGATGGAGGTGATGCCTTTGACTGCAAAGTGGAAGGTATGTGATTCTTGTTTGATTTCGTTGTTGCTCGGAATGTTGGTGTAGTAGCAAGGAAAACGTAGGCAGTGGGTTTGTTTTCAGAGAAGAAATTTTGAGCAGACTGTAAGATGTGTTTTGCATAAGGATTTCCTTTCTTACGTATTCTAAACATGTAAATTTAACATGACGTTCTCTGAAAATTATTATCTTTCCCATTTAGAGAAAAAGCTTCTGTGAACACTTTGGGGAAAATCTGCTTCATTTTAATTTGTAAAATACATAATCCTAGGAATTACCTGATTTATTTTCACCACTAGTAATCATTCATGGCAATATAGTCATTACTGCATGAGAAATAACAAAACAGCTATCCTTCAGATTGTTTTCAGGCAATTAACATTTAAATAAAATGCGTTCTTATGCATCTTGGTAATTAAAGAGACCGTTAACATGTGAACTGTATTATGTTCTCTGCATAAATGCAGATATTGTTGTTTCATTTCTGAATATTTACACTTTTCGTGGTAATTTTCTTTTAGTTTATTTAGAAATTCTCAGTTTTCCCTTTTTGGGGGCTTTTTTAATATCTCTGGATTAAAAATTAAATTGAATTAGTCCCCTTCAATAAATGTTTGTAAAAAGAAACTCTTGCCTGTTTTGCAGTGCAGTATTTTAGCATCTATAAACCTACTGTTTTTCCGATTTTGAAATCATTCAGCTGGTAGCCAGGGTTTTTGATGAACTTTTTAAAAAAGAATGATCAGAACTTACCTGTTTCTAGAATGCTTGCCTGTGTCCATTTTAGTTTATTTAATGATCAGCACTTGTCAACTGATTTGTGTTACTCTGTTTATTCTAGAGGTAATTGACAAATTTAACACTATGGCAATAATTGATGGGAAGAAAGACCATGTCAGTCTGACTGTTGACAATGTTCACCTAGAGTATGGAGTGGTTTATGAGTATGACAGCACAGCTGGAATAAAGTGCCACGTCTTGGAAAAAATGATTGAACCAAAGGGATTTTTTAGCTTGACTGCAAAGGTATGAAGCAATTTTTGTATGTGTTAATCCTTACTATGCTTAATACCAATGGAGCAACATGTGTCTTTTCTTTGTTCTTAGGATTATGTGTATTTCATCTAATACCTTATAATTGGTCACCTTAATCTCTCTGATGTTTTGAAGGGAGTTACTTCTTACACCAACACTGTGAGATTTGCTGTAGCTGATCTAGTCAATGATTCAAATCAATGGCCTGGAAGATGTTAATTCTTACTGTAGTTGCAATTCATATAAAATGTTTATGGTGTTATTTCCTAACTGCTTAAGGAATATTTTTCCCTTGTTGTGTATGAAGTAGTTAAGTAAAGAAGTACTTCCAGCACACTGATTCTGGCCTTAAATAGTGCAGTGTCATCCCCTTTAGTGTTTAGGCTGGCTATTTAAATACTTCAAAGTTATTACAAACAATGAGGAGAAGTAATGTGGCAATTTTAGGGTGATATTAAGTTTGTATAAAGTGATAGTGATCTAAATGACTACAAAAGGTTCACTGGTAGAAAAATCAGGTTTCTTAACTCAAAAGACAATAACAGGAATTTTAGTGGTACTTATCCCATATAACTGTCTGCTAATGGTTTGAAATGCTCTAAACAAACTTGTCTGTGTTCAGTGTGGTCTTACGCTTCTCTTCATATGCATCTTTTTTTGCTGTGCATTTATTGTTGCATTGCATTTTTAAACAACTGTATTATGCATCATATGGAGTAGGGGAGTGAATTAATTCTGGACTACTTTCCTATACTGTGCAAATCTGTGTTAACTATTAAGATGAGAAATTATCCAGAGTTGTTCTGCAGAATGCAATTGTTTGAAAATACAGCTGCAAAAAAACTCCACTTAAATTATTTAAATTTGTATTATTAAATAAACCTGACATAAAGGAAGCTTAAGAGTGTGACCAAAGTGACTGGAATGTTTTAATGTGGTAACTCAACATGATAACAGAAGAGTTAAAGGCTTTCCTTAATTCACCTGATGGGGACCTGAGACAAAAAATTCTGTCAGGATCTAGTCACTTATAATCTCTGACTTCTTGAAAACATCAGATTTTGCACTCCAAAATGTCTGGTGTTGGGTTTTTTTCTATTATGAAGCTTATAAATCACATCTTATGTCTTTGATGGTGAATAGTATAACAGTGAACTGTAGTAGAATTGAATAGTAGACAAGGCACATGGTGTGACTCTTGGGAATGGTCCTGTGCAGGGCCAGGAGTTGGACTTGGTGATCCTTGTGGATCCCTTCCAACATGGCATATTCTGTGATTCTGTGATAAATCCCATGATGGATTAAGACTGTATGTGTTGTTTGGTTGGTTTTTGTTAAGCATCTCTAAAATGTTGTGAGCCTTTTCTTATTTAAGTGCCTTACCTTAATTTAGATTTTGTGTCCTCTTGTTAGAAAGTTATTTTGGGTGTGTTTTTCCAACACATCTCCAGAGTTGGACACAACCAGCAATAGGCACCTTCCAAGTTCCATAGCATAGTGAATTTCAATACCTGAAACAAAACTCTAACTTAATAAAAAAGGACCGTATACTACCCTCATCTCATCAACATGCCTTTTGTTTAGTTTTCTCTCACCATCATTTGCTGGTGCTATTTCCATCATAGCAAGGCTTCAGTCTTTGCTGGGCAGCTTATTCTGTGCCTTATTTCCTGGTTTTGTATGCAGAATAAATGAGAGGATAACACTCAGTTTTCTTGTATGCTTTTTCAATGTGTTAGTATTGCTTATCCTGCCAGACTGAAGCTTTGCTACAAGTAAAGAATTAATTAATCAGCTTTACATAATATGTGCTGTTCAAGTAAATACAGCAGATAATGTATTTCAGAGGAGCCATAGTAGTTACATTAGGAGGAAATTAGTAGCAAATCCATTATCAGACAATGTCATGAGAAGCCAAATAAAAGTACTTATAACTTTGCAGAATTTAAAGAAACCTCTTTGCTTCCCAAGTTTAATTCATTGTTGTTATGCACCATTGCCTGTAATGTTAAAAGGCAACTGATTATCAGGCTTTTCAGCTTTAATTGTAAGAGATGATTAGTAAGGGGTTAAGTAATGGAAATTTTAGTCAACTTAATTTCTTAATGTACTGCTTTCTTTTTAATTATCTTAGATTCTTGAAGCATTGGCAAAAAGTGATGAACATTTTGTGCAGAATTGCAACAGCCTCAATTCCTTAAATGAAGTGATCCCCACTGAGCTTCAAAGTAAATTCAGTGTCATTTGCAGTGAGAAAATTGAACATATTTACAGAAGAATCTCTAGTTATAAAAAGGTATGACCGACATGTTCTTAGTTTTAAGGGAAAACATGGGAAATGTGGTACAGTTTGAATAACTCTATAAAATACCTATTGCAATGGCAAAAAATGTGGCTGAAAGTTTAGCTATTTTGAGATGTGAATGCCTTAACTGACTAATTGCTTCAATTGTTTTCAGACCATACTCTTTATTGTCCCTTTTCTAGACACTGTGTAGTTTGTGTCTTTTCCTGTTTGTTGTGTTCAGTTCTAGATACAATCAATTGCATATTTCCGCAACAGGCCCATCATTCTTGTACATGTCCTAAACCAATACTCCAATGAATTTGCAGATGTTAACCAAAAATGAAGCAATAACAGAATTGTTTTTTTCCTTCTAGTGCGTCTTAGTTTGAAATACCAAATTGTTACCCTTTTATTCATCTTTTTTTCCCTTCAAATTGGTGTGACTTTTTCTACCATGACTGTTAATCTCTGTAAATTATTAGATTGACTTAGATTAATAAAGCATTATAGCATGGAAAAATGGAGAGGGTGCTGACTTTCATATGCTTGAGATGTAAATTAATGACATGTGAATGAATAAATAACCCAGACTATGACCTCTAGTTGCTGCCACTGTATTTCTCTGTAGCTGTTTAACCTGGCAGGGCATAAATGAATAAACTGTGTGCCATTTTGTTAGTGCAAACTTATTTTCTCATCCAGGCTCCTAGTTATTCTCTCATATAATCTAATTTGGGGAGTGTGGTATTATTTTGTAGTAGGCTCAAAATGGCTCCAAAGAGCTGTCTGTGTCCTGTCTTGATTCAGTTGGGGATCTGAGTGCTGACATTTACAAACTAGTCTGTTCTGGGAGTTAATACACAAAAAATTGAAAAGAAAAAGGGAAAGGAAAAGCATGTTGAATATAGAAGCTTCACACATTTCTAAAAGTTACATGGAAAAGAGTGGATAATGTTTTCTTATTTTTCAATGGGAAAGTGGGGAGAACTGTTAGGAATATCTTTAGCTTCAGTAGGATGAAGGTCAAAAAGCAGCTTGTCAAAGACTTTTTAAGGTGTCCTGTGACAAGGAATGGAACAAACAGAGTTGAGTTAATGGAGACATTAAAGGGATTCTGATACTGCATTAGCAAACATTCAATCTCTCTGTTGTTTGCCTGAATTACAAACCTTCATGTTTCCAAATCAGTTAAAAATCAAAATATCTTTTTTAAAAATGAAATTAGTTTTCACATTAAGAATTAAAGTAATATTTAGGTGGCTTATACATTTTCTGTAGCTAAAAAATTTGACTATGATATATGGTCTTGATACAGGAGGCCAAGACAGTAAATGAAATGTTGTTGTTTACTGGATGTGAAATAAACAGCCTCGGGGAAGTTTACATAGTTTCTATAGTCTAAAAGCAGATATTGATGGTACAAACTGCACTTTCCGCCTCATCCACTCAAAAATCAATCGTTTCACAGTTACATCTTTTAATGACAATTAGTAACACAGTGAATTTCAGGAATAGATACGTCATTTTCTTGGCAAGGTAAAGGTAACCATAGTTACAGGAGAGTTTCGGAGGGCCTGAGCCCAGCTTGGCTCCTGATTTCACTGTGAAAGTTTGAATTATATAAATAGAAGCCTTGTAGATTTCTGCAGTCCCTACTATTATTATTATCAGAACATTTTGCTCCTAATAGACCTCCATGAGTCCCAGATGTTTCTCAACACATATATGAAAAGAATTTTGGTCCTGACTTATGACCTGATTAAATCATAGCCAGGCATTTGGTCTCTCTGGAGCAGGATGTGTGGGAGATTGAGATGTGAAATATGTGCTGCTTGCAGAAACATTTTCATCATTGAATGTCCTTAGTGCCCTTCTTAACAATTTGTACATTCTTCAGCCTTTGAACAGTTCCATAATTGGATTTCTTGTAACTTCCCAGATCTTGTTGTGATCTAAAAGTTCAAATGTAATTAACCCATCAAATGTTCATCAGGTTGAAGTAACATGGCACCAAAATAAACAGAAATTTAAGTCCCAGCACAAGAAAGTGTTACCTCACAGAAGGGATGTGCCTTTGTTCAATTGAAGTGTTTTGACTGATTGAATTTGTACTGACATTTATTAATGAAGAAACTTTGCAAGTTAACTTTGAAAATATTCTTATGGTCCATAGCTGAGGTAGTAA
Organism: Pachyramphus minor; assembly: GCA_013397135.1. Lineage (NCBI taxonomy): Eukaryota > Metazoa > Chordata > Aves > Passeriformes > Tyrannidae > Pachyramphus > Pachyramphus minor. Next base: position 198,127 of record VYXB01001861.1, on the reverse strand, counting down.
TCTTTTGACTGGAGAGATACTGTGATTAAAATACCAGGGACTTGGAACTGATTACATCTTGCCAGAAAAAAACTGTCCTAGCAAAAACTGCACTGAAAAGGACACATGTTGACAAAAATTCTATTTGTGACTGACAAGGCTCTTTTCCGATGGAAGATCTTGATCTCGAGACTTTTATGATTCTGAAGTAGGTGTATTTTCTGAGTGTCCAAATTTAGTACAGTTTAGTCTTCACCATTTTGGGGTGGCATCTCTTCATCTTAAAAAGTAAAAACGGGCCTATCCAGGACTCTGCACAAAATCTCAGATGTTAGAGTGAAGGAGATGTGGCTAAGCAGTGTATTAGAATGAGACTATAAAACAGAGGGGAAAAACCCCATCCTTCATTTCTGAACTGATATATGGCAGAGGAAGAAGAGGTGGTAGACTAGGAAAGACTGTAGAATGTGGTGTTTGCAGTTTTTATGTACTAGTGTTTATCAGCTTCCTAGAATCACTCAAAATAGAAGAATGGTTGAAGTTGGAAAAGACCTCTGGAGGTCTTGTCCAGCCAGCCCTTCTTAAGTAGGGACACCTGGAGATGGTTGTCCAGGATCATCTTCAGAGAGGAAGACCCAAAAACCTCTCTGGGCAACCTCTGCGTGATCACCCTCATAGTGAAAAAGTGTTTTGTGATGTTCAGAGGGAGCCTCCCATGTCTCAGTTTGTGACCACTGCCTCTGGTCCTGGCACTGGGCACTGCTGGAAACATCCTGACTCCATCCTCTTTGCACCCTCCCATTAGGTATTAGTATACATTGATGGGTTTCCCCTGAGCGTCCTCTTCTCAGGCTGAAGGCTCCCAGCTCTCTCAGCCTTTCCTCATGGCAGAGATGCTCCAGTCCCTTAATCATCTTAGTAGCCCTTCACTGGACTTTCTCCAGTAGGCCCATGTCTATTTATGGGAAGACCATATTTGAACCCATTGCACCAGGTGTGGCCTCATCGGTGCTGAGGAGAGGAACAGGATCACCTCCCTCAACTGATGGGCAGTGCTTCTCCTAATACAGCTCAGGATATCAACAGAGAGGACTTCCTCCTTCCTGAATACAAAATAGTTTCCAATTGGTTCTATGTCAGCAGGTGTTTAGAAATGTCACATGCTACTGGATCATAAAGCAGTACCAGACTTTCTCTCCAAAAAAGATACTTAGTTTTTTATTATGTTCCATGGGAAATAAAGTATATAGCTTTGTTACAAAAGCTATTTATATTTTAAAATATCATTTACTTCAAAAAACAACCCCTTAAAAGTATAAAATGAAAGATGTTTTTCATTCCTTTGTAGAGAAAGCCAGAAATTATGAAGTCAGGACACCTTAATTCAAGGATGGCTGAAATATTTTAATCTTTCATTTTCTAGTCAGGTACACAAGTATTGTCAGCCTATTGTCTGCCTGACGCATGAAGAGCTACTAATCAAAGTTTGGTTTTCTTTCTCACTTATAGTTTTCAAGAGTCTTAAAAAACAGAGCTTGGCCTACCTTCAAACAAGCTAAGTCAAAGATTTCACCACTTCACAGCAGTGATTTCTGTCCAACCAATTGCCATATCAATGTGATGGAAGTGTCTTACCCTAAGACCTCAACTTCGCTTGGTAGTGCCTTTGGTGTACAGTTAGACAACAGAAAACATTCTTCCCACGAAAAGGAAAATAAAAACACTGATCAAGGTAAGTGAGTTGAGCATGTAAGAACTACTTCCAGTGCCTTCTGATTTATAGTCTTAAAAGATAATTGGTTTAGGTTTATGGCCCAAATAGGACAATTAAGGACGAGCTTTTGTGAAATCACCCTACTTTTGACACCTAGGTTTATTTTAAAGCATAATAAAGGCTAGTCATAATTTCAGAATAACTTTTTCCTAAATAGCTTCACTTTGATATGCAAATAAAATGCAAAATTAAATAAGTAATGAAGTTTTAAGCAGGAAAATATTTTAATATCTGCTAGATATTTTACTAGCTTCAAAATGTATTTTGAAAAAAAGATGATGATGTCATCTTTTTGTATTATTCCTAGGTAAACTGAATCCCATGATTTATGTCCAGCATACCATTACTACTATGGCTGCCCCTTCAGGACAGTCTCTTGGGCAGCAAGAGGGCCACGGTCTGAGGTACCTCTTAAAAGAAGAAGATTTAGGAACACAAGATGTCTATCAAAAATTGCTATTCAAATTACAAGCTGCACTGAAAGAGGTGGAAACATGTGTCTGTCAAATAGATGAGTAAGTAAATGTTAACATCTGGACTTCCCTTTCATTTTTCCATTGAAGATAATGATAAATCTGGATATTGTTTTTGTATAGTGTAGGAATCAATGATGACTTCAGATGGAATGGAAATAGAATAAAGAACTTAAGTGTAGGTAATATTACATGTTTTTTCCCAGCGTCCCTGATTCTTTTTTTTTCACAGTTTAATTTGTAGTTTTTCTCTAGAATATGGAAAAACTAAAATATTTTGCGGTACGAAAAATGACACACACATCATCTAAAATTTCACTAAGAAAGGAAACAGAGGGCAGAGGTATAAAAATAACTTTTATTGAACTCTTCGGGTATTGCTGAACAGTCCCACTGATGAATTTTTAGGTAAGCATTATTCACCTATAGGAAGAGTATTAATGTTTTAAGTATTTTTCAAAAACAAATTGGCCTTAATGAAGAACTGTGGATCTAGGGTGAGCCTATTGATTAGGACACTTGGCTTGAATGTGGAAGACTCAGAGTCTCATCACAGTCTGTCCTAATTCAGGACAAGGATTTATAGCTTCCTTTTTCATTTTTGAGCTTTCTTTTTCGATTTTCATTATGTGGGTTGACTGCTGGGCTATTTGTTATCTTGGGTACGGATGAAGAAGGTTAAGAAGTATTTCAGTTTTGAAGGATCCCACATGCAATGCAACTGTCAGAAATTAGTAATTTTGAAAATATAAATAACATACATTTTTGAGTTTAAAAGACAATCTCTCATGATCTGCAGTTTAGAAAAATAGTGTGTCATTGTTTCTCATGTTATCTTGAAGATTGTAGAGTGATTTTGTAATGTCCTACACACTGCAATGGAAATGAAAGCGAGAGTCGCCTCAATATTTTTAAGAAATTGTTTTCCCTGCCTTCGCGTAGATCTGCTAATTATCATGCTGAAGATGAAGTCAGTTACTTAAATTCACAATAATTTCAGTGCCTGGGTGCACTTAAAAATGACTGTCTGTAAGCCTGTGTTGTTACTCTTCCTCAAGGAAGTCAGAGAATTGTTTGTGGAAATTTAGTCAGTATTTCAGGAAGTTCCAGTTGTAGTCTGCCACACCTTTCCTTTCAATTCCCTTGAGCCTGTGATACAAAAGCACAGGAAATTATGAACTTTTCTTTCATATATGTGTATATATAAATACACAGACCTATATTTATGCATTGTGTGTACAGAAATATATATGTGCATCTATGCATATATTCATTTGGAAAGTCATACAATTATGACAGGAAACACAAAGGCTCACTTTTTTTCTTTCCTAAATTTCCTGTATGCAGTCCTAGTAGCAGGTCTTATATAAGTTGCATAGATTTTTGGCTATTTGTAAAACTGATACTTTTCATGCTCTATTCCTCATGGACTTTGAGTGGACTGCCAGTGTTTAATTACTGTGGAGAAAAGCGGTTCTATACAGGAAAAAGAACAGCCAAGGGACCTACTTAAAAGTGCTGATGAGGGAAGAGGGAAGCTGGGACTATTTGGGTGAGAACAGTTCAGAATTACGTGGTATATTATGTTACAACATAGTTAGAGCTACTACTTAACTCTTGAGATAAAAATTAGGACTACTAAAAAACAAAAGATACAGTAATAAGATAGGATAATCCAAAAGCTGTGCCTTAATTAGAAATACTTGTGCTTGCATCAGCTAGGAGGAAATGCTTATACATATCAATCCTTGAATGTTTTATAAAGACAGTAGAACTTCTGTTTTCTGTTATGATGTAACAACAATGAAATTGATGTCTTTGTTTACAGAATAATAATCAATTCTCATTATTATAATTTTCTCAAGACGGAAAATAGGAACATGATATCACAATTCTTCATTTTTATGATATTATAGAAACATTGGACTACTAAATGACTCTGGTATAAATTAAGAAAAAACAAAACAAACAAAGAAAAGTATATTTAAGCATGATTATTGGGAAGGGATTGCATCCAGGTTTTGGGTTATGTGTTTTAAACTCCCTGAATTTCTAAGAGCACTTCAGTGAGCTCAGGAACTACCAGCTCCTGAATTCTGTTATCCAAAATTCCAGCTTTCGTTCATGGTAGTTCAGCAAAACACTTTTGCTTAGAAAAAGTGCCTGCCTGCTGAGAGAAAGGGAAATGCTCCCCTAGGAAAGCCTCCAGCTACCTTAATCAGTCTTTTACTGAGCTCTTGGCAGAAATGACTGAACAGTCACATAAAAGAAGAGGATATAATAGTCTGTCTGTGTCTTGAGAAACAATTACTCAGGGGAAGATATTTTCAGGAGCTGAAATTGCAGTTCATTGTGCTTGTTTCTTACTCTTGATTATTTTCTTGCAACAACAAAATCCACGCGAAGTTACTAGAATGAATCTGCCCAAAGCCCATTTTTAATTTTTGAAGTGGATGATAACAGGAGCACAAGAACAAGCAAAAGTATAGATTAATCCTTGTCCTTATCTCATCTCATCTTCCAGCAGGCAGGACTACATGGTGTTCTTGAAATGGACCTTTTGGTTTAAGAGCACTGTTAGAATCATCTACCAGGAATTTTTCTAATTCCTTTTTGAACCCCTTTTATATTTTTGTGTTCAGAAAATAAGTTTTACAGGTATGAAGAACTCCTTTCTTAAGGTTTACACTTCCATAACACATTCATTTTAGGATAAGTTCAAGAGCACACATGCTCTTAAATGGATACATAGATGAACACTGAATACTGATGTAAAATATGGGCCCCATCTATGTTCCCTTCCCTCGTGCAATCCTGCTAACCAATGACTTAAGTGGTTGAAAGGAACCGAGTTGTGATTTCACACTGATATGAAGTGTTAAGGAATCAGGTAGCCCAAAAAGGTGTCAGTCTAGTGGATGGGTGGGTTTCAAGTCCAGTAAAATTATAACTTTAGTATCATTTGTCTATATTTTATATACAGTTCAGTTCAGTATCTTTACCTATATATGGGCTAAATACCTGTTTGTTCCCTTCAGAAGTAAGAATTATGTGTAACAAAAAGATCTAACATAAGCTTGAATCTTTCTATGTATTTGGGAGAAAGTTTGCCAGCTGACCACTCTGACAGCTCGTTCAATAAAACCTTGCTACCATGTCTAAGTAAGAAAGCTTAGTTCAGTGTCTTCTTATTTCAGATAGTTAGAAGGTAGTTTTTGCAAGAGAAATGGTGCTTTTCAAATGTCATTCTAATGGAGTGTTTGAGCAATACAAATTAAAGGACAATTGCCCATTATAGCTGTACTGATCTTGAAAGTAAATTAGAACATCTCAGTATGAGTTAATCACCCAATAATATGAATTTTTTGCTTCCAGTATTTGTGCATGTTCTAAATGTAGCAGTCTGAACTGTTCTCTCTTCTTGGCTGGATGTCATTTCTGTGCTCATCACAGACGCATGTATATTAATCATCAGTTTTACTGCTGATAGTGGCTTAGACACTTTGAATGTCAGGAATTACATAGAGATGTTAATAAAGATCCTTAAAATGCCCTAGTAAAATAGCTTATGATGCAAACTGGCATGTCTAGTGCAGCAATAAAGAGAAAAAACATGTTTTTCATATACAGTTTCTTTGGTTTGTTTTCTTGATTTATGCTGAGAAGTACATAATTCATGTCTAGAAATAGTTATGTTAATATAAAATTTGATCGTAAGTGTCCAAAAATGTGCTTTATTTCTTCCCCAGTTGGAATCATTACCTTCATACACAGTTGAGTATTTAGTAGAGCTAATGGGTTTCACTGTTAGACTTTTTAGCAACAGAATCTGTCACTTCCTTCCCTTGTTTCAAATAGGTATGGACTGAATTAAGTTGTTCCTTTCACATATTATAGAATAGTATACTTTCACTTTTGAAAAACATGAATTTATCTTTTTTTGATTCTTTGTTTGTTTCACAGCCTTCTTTCTTCAATAACGTATTCTCCCAAATCAGAACGTAAAACGCCTGAGCCCTTAATACCAGCAGACAGTGATAATGAAAAGGGTGAAAGGAATGGGAAGAAAGTCTGTTTCAGTGTGACAGGTGATGAACAGGAAGATTCTGGTCATGATACCATCAGTAACAGGGATTCTTACAGGTAACTTTACTAATAATAGTTTTATTTGTCAGATGAATCAAACCTAGAGGTTTATATACTATAGAGTGTTTATAAAGACTATCAGAGTATGGTGATTCTGACTTTTCTAACAGAGGAATAACTAGCCTCAAGATGTGTAAACTAAACTTTGATGTGTACAGATTACTTATGAAATCTTAGTATCCCAAACCTTTTTAGAATATCACAACAGGAGGTGTAAAGATTCACTTTAGATTACCAGTCTTATAAAAACCAGAAATATCTTGTGTTATTATGTCTCCAACAACAAATCACATATCTGCCATGGAAAGCAAGATGACAGAGATGCCACTCTTCCTGATCTAAAGGAAAAAAATACTGTTTTTCAGCATATATTCCTTACCTTCTTTCACGCTTAATATTGTAGCATCAACTCACCTCTAGCATTCATAATGCATCACTTTTACTTTGAATGAAAATACATTACTCTGAATGAAAAATTTTGAAATTATATAATTATAGCAAGTGTGGTTCTTACATAGATTATATTCTGTTTCTTAGAGGGAACTGGTTAGGTACATGATCTAAATTAAAACTTTAGCTGCAAGTAAAATAAGGGTTAATTATTTGTTCATTATCATAGTTCATTATTATTCTCAGAAAGTAGAATCTCAGTAGGGTCATAATTTTTCTACAGAATCGTGTGTTGCTGAGATGTGTTTCATAAGCTGATATTTGATTACTGCAGCCTGGTAGATAGGAATTCTTTGTCAGAGTAGAAACAGAAATATACACATAATTTTGAACAGAAATAAATGTATAGATAATTCACAGAGATCCGTCTTTTTCTTATGCACAAGAAAAGTGCTGTTTCAGCAGAAGCCCATTTAGGGGCTTCTGCACGTCCATGATGTGTCAAACTGACTAAGCAGGAGCTGCTCCAGTGGTGTGCACCACTGGGAGGCTTCCCAGTTGGCACAAGATTTGTATAAGGAGAAAGAAGTTGTGCCTCAGGCCATGAGTGTCTCTTTGTTCAAAATATTTTCTTTATTCTGATTCCATATAGTCCATTTCCATTCTGTCTTTCTTCTTCCATTCCATTTCTGTTTAGGAAAAATAAAATCAATGGTTCCATATGCAGAATAATCATTTAGGACAAGTGTTGGAGTAAGATTGAACTGTTTTGTTTCCTTGCTTAAATAATTATAATAGTCAATACTTAAAATCTCCAGATCCCATAATGCCACAGTGGTTATTATTAGAAATGTTAGGCTAATTTCAGCCATTAGAATGTTCTTATTTTGTCTCCTTCTAAACCTTATAATACAACATAATAAACATGCAGAATGATACAGCAAATGCATCTAATCTCTTTCTCATTTTCTTGTGTTTTATTTTCTCATGCTTTGCACAATCCAGTTTTAATTAACCTTCATCTTCCCTTTGGAGACTTTACTAAGTGAATAGAGTAGTTAGAAAACATTTCTTAATACCCAGCCAGAAATTTCTAATACTCCTTGGGACTGTTCACCCTCTATTAGGAACATGTTGTTACTGATGACTTTTCATCTACTTAATGGTTATGATGGTAATTATATCTTATTGCTTCATTTAAAAGTTTATCCCATTCTCTTACCTTGTTGACTTCAGGTCCAAAACATATACCTTAGCCAGGAAATGTAAGTCAGCATGCCTAAATTAGTGAAAGGTTACCTCTGTACCTACAAAACAAAGAAAACAACTAGGGAGGACGTGGGTACATGTATAACTGCAGCAGTATCTGAAGTATGGATATCCTGGTGAATGGGTACACCCAATTCATAAAACAAAAGCTGCGTCATTACATATAAACATCCCTTAGGTACACTTCTACATTACCTTACATTCACTTGGGTTTTTAAGACTCCCTCTTCTGTGTGATTACTTATGCATTTCCTGCACTGAAACTAAATGATCTTCATGTGGGTAACTAATCTGAAGTCTTTGAATTCAAATTTATCTTCATAGGATTTTTAGCACAAAAGTGTATGTTTTACTCTGGTTGTGCTGCTGAAGTAGGTATGTTCTCCAGGTATTTTCTGTGCGGAACAATTTATTTTGAGAGACAAGAGACAAATTTTAATCTCCAAATCTCCTTACTAGACCAATGTGGGTGACATCTTGTGTGCATAGAAGTTTTGACTGAAACCACAGATGTACATGTCTACATTTCTAAAAAAATGACCAGCCAGAAAAAACGGGATCATAAACTATTTTTTGGCTGGCAAGGAAAATAGTTTGTAATTTGAGTTTTGGGGCTACTCAAATGGATCAAATCTCTTGTAAACCCATTATGGGATGCTATTTTGCAAGTCATAAAGTCTTGCTTTATATTAGCTATGGACCAGCAGTAAATGTAGAGTCACTAAAACATTTTAGGCCACAGTTTCAAAAACTGCCATTTGTGTAATAAGAGTTAGTTGTTCTGCATTGAAAGTGTATATTACCATTCTGCATGTAACTGTTCACATGCAAGGTGAAGGGAGACAATTGAAGCATCTATTTTGGGAATCTGATCTTAGTCCTACTGGGATTGCAAATTAAACAATAGCCGAAGCACAGGGATTCTTTATTGTGTATGAAGAATTACACAGATCACCTCATGATTAAATTTAAGAGAGGGAAAGGGAAAAAAATTCCATAACTTCGTTACAGAGTCTGTTAAAGGACATAACTTTATTTCTTTTTTTGTTTTGTGTTTTATTTTCAAGCGATTGCAACAGCAATAGGAACTCCATTGCCTCTTTCACCAGCATTTGTAGCAGTCAGTGCAGTTCTTATTTTCACAGTGATGAAATGGATTCAGGTATGTTTAGAAAAGTCAGTTATGAATCTGTCATCTATTGCTTTTATTCAGTTTTGTTCTTTTAATTTGCATGGCAGTTTTGTTGTTTTAGTTTTAAAAATTGCATCCTCCTTCATAATAGAAGTGCATAATCTTTCTTCTGTCTAGCTAGTGCTGCACTTACAAGTCCTTCTGTGAGAAAGACGCAACATACTGGTGTCTCTATGAATAGACTCTATTAGAGCTCTTGGAGGCACTGCTTTTATGGTCTTTCATGTCTTGACCTTGATGCTGCATTATGTTGCACAGAGCAAGGAGCATTTTAGGTGAGCGTGGAATGCTCTCCCGGCCTGTGTCAGCACCCAGAGGGCAGGATATGGCTGTGTATGTTTGTAGGAAGGAATGTGAGACCACATAGAAGCACATTCTTGTTTATGCCGTGACAAACTGAATTTAAATAAATGCAGCTGCTAATAGGAATGAGATGGGATTTAACTGCATGGAGTACAAGGTCATATACTCAGAGAGTAATAATAAAAAAATATTTGCTCTAAGCTGGAAGTTTACCATTTGAGAATGACTTAGGAAAAGAAAGAACTGGGTGTATTGGTTGAATATGAGCCACCAGTGAGACTTGGCCATAGAGAAGGCAAATTTGTATTGCTGGTTGTACCAGGAGAAGTATTTTCAGTTGGGACAGGAAAATATTAAGACATTATGCAAGGTATCTGAGATAGCTTGTGAATAATGTAGAATAATGTGAATAAGACAGAATTTAATTTCCAGAAATGATACACTCTTACAGAGCTGAGCAAATACAGAGGAAAGGATGAAGGACATAGAGAACTGCTCATAAAAGAGGAGACCCAGGGTCTGTGCCTTCAATTTAAGATATAAATGAGCTGATATCAGTCTGTGCAGCATCAAACTGATGTACCGAGGTGCCTAAAATAATATATCTGTGCTAGCCAAGTACAGATATGGTGTTCAAGATGATAAATACTGCTTCTCAGTGAAACTCCCACTCTTCGGATGACTTAATTTTCTCCTAGTTCCAAAGCTAACCTGCTAACTCCAGATCAGTGCTCTTGGGCACCATGCTCCATCTGATGCAATTAAAATCCTGTGAAGGGGTATAACTGCTGACTGTAAGGGAAGCTAAAGGAGCTGAAAAAAACCTCAAGAAAAAGAAATGCTGTATAAGTGTTTCACTGACATAAGAATGATGTGTCTAGATTGACCATGAATTTTGTTGAATTACTGAATTATCATAACCATTTAATTGGTAAGATCATTAAGACAATGAATTGTCTATAGAGTCCCTATGGAAACTTTCCGGTGAATGCATTTCAGTGACTTTGTGGTTTGCTACATTAGTTTCACACTACTTGGCTGTTTACTATGTTCTCCAGCATAGAAGAATCGTGTGTTCTGGTCACAGGATGGTTGAGGTTTGAAGGAACTCTTGGGGATCATCCAGTCCAGTCCCCTCCTCAAGGAGGCTCATGTAGAGCAGGTTTTCCAGGACCTTGACTACTTGGGCTTTGAAAAGGGTCCTTTCTTTAAGAGCTATTTCTGTATTATTGAGTGATTAATAAATGCATAGTATGTAGGGAGTACAGTAAATATAATCCTGAAAGACATCAGTCTGTGTGCAAAGCAAATTATCTAAACTTCAAAGCTTTGGTAAAACATTCTGAAACTTCTGAACAGTTTTTCATTTTAAAATATTTTTCAGGCGATGAGCTTCCCATAAGTGTTCGAATTTCCCATGATAAACAGGACAAGCTCCATAGCTGCTTGGAGCATCTTTTTGGCCAAGTATGTGATTATTTTCTTTGGCTTTGATACTAATGTCTGTGTTTGAGCTAAGATGTCTTTAGAAAATACTTCTTTTTCTTTTTATTTTTGCTTTCCACTGTTTACTGGGATGGTATATCTTTACTAAGTTTCCTTCAGTTTTCTGTAACTAGTCCAAACCTGCAAATTAAACAAATTAAATTTAGTCTAACATTCCCTAGCTTGTTACCTTAACTAGACCCATTAAGTAAGAAAGAATCCAAAGTTGCTTGTCTGTAGTCATATTTCTTAAAGAAAGAATTTCTGATTGTTGCTGTAAAATACATCTTTCTCACAGAATCTTGATCCCAACAGGTTGATTCAATTGTCAGTCTTCTGAAAGGACCAGCTGTGATGAGGGCCTTTGAACAGACAAAATACTTTACACCAGGTCGAGGCCTCCAAGGTAACATTTAATTCTAGCTGGGTGTTAAAGAACTGATTTTGCTTAATCTTGGTGTAGTCTGCAAAAATTGATTGTTGAAATTTGTGTTAAGTGGATCTTAATTCTTAGTTGAAAACTGGCTTCTTACACTTTTATTGCACAATGTATGAAAGGATTTCAGGTTTTTTGGAAAGTCAACTAAATTGTAGAGTTTGAACTGACTAGCATTGCTGAGATTTTTGCATCAAGAAGCAGGTTTTGTGTATTGCAGGTGTTTTTATTACAGTTTTGCCTCAACTACGGAAGCCATTCCTGATCTGTTTTATTACTAATGCCAGATTTTTATTATTTTTGTAGTTATATTATTTTTGAAGCTGATTCATAAATAATTTGTGAGTGTAAATTTATAGTCACAGAAGTATTTATGCCAAATATATACTTATATAAGTATTACTGGTTGCTTAAAAAATATTATGTAGGTAAATTCAGATACTGTACTAACACTTGCATAGTTGCCTAAGTCTAAGTGTATAAATAGGTATCTGGTGGTAGTCATAAGATTGTGATGAAAAACACAAAGGACTTCTTTTGGTGAACTGAGTTTTAAAAAAAAAGAGGTTCAGTGGGAAACTTAAAGTTGTATTAATATGTGTAAGAATGATCATACATGTTTTTTGACAAAGAAAACTGATTTTAGATGGCTAGAGGGTAGTAAGAGGGTAGCACAGAGTGTACCAAGATTTCACTGAAATCAACAGTGCGTAATTACTGTACCCCAATTACTTTTGGGAGTTTTTTGTTGGTTTTCTTTTTTGTTTCCAACTTTGAGACTAAGATAATGGAGATGAACCTAGAACAGGTTCACACAACAAAATGTGGTATAATAAATGTACAGTTAGACAAAATATATAGACACATCAGACATGTTATTCTTGATCTGCATCATCTTCATGAACTGTACAATGAGCCCTTCATTTATTTGAAAGACACACTAGAAGGAAGTAATTTTGGTTTAATTTTCTGGTTGAAGTAATTTTGCCTCTAAAAGTTCCAGGGTCCCACTTATTCCAAGGAAACACGCACGTTCTGTGTTATGTACCTGGTTCAGAAAGAATCATGTCTGGGGATGCTGCTCATTCTCTCCTTAGACTACGTAGGGAGCTTAAATGGTAGAGCCGTCACCATAGCTTTAACTAGAGTTAAATAAGTTGACAACTCCTTGAGCAGTGAAAACATTTAGGAAGAAATAATGTCTTATTGTGGCTTTCTGAGGAGGTTTAAGCAGAAAAATACTATTTTTATCCTTGCTTAGAGTTTCAGCAGGAAATGGAACCAAAGCTTAACTGTCCAAAGAGGCTACGACTTCACATCAAGCAAGACCCTTGGAACCTTCCCAGCAGTGTCCGGAGCCTTGCCCAGAATATCAGAAAATTTGTTGAAGGTTAGTAAGAACAACATGATCATAAATAAACACTGGATTAATGATACAGAGCCAAGGGAGGGGAAAGAAAGGGAAGAGATACAACTGCTTCATGATGCTGCTAGGCAAGATTTGCTGAACGCAGGGTAGGCTACAGGACTTCTTTGCGTTTTTAATGACAAGGTTAGTGGAGTTCATCTCAGCTGTCTTGTGCTTACCCTATAGACTGCAGATGCTGTAGAGAAAGTAGTCTTCTGACAAGTGAAAACAAAGGAACCATATGTTGCATATAGTAGGCTATTTCAGTTGCTGCTGAAGTCCAGTGGGCTTGACTGATTTGTCACAGAACTTCATGAGACTGATATGCCAAATTGAGGCTTTTCTTGAAATTAGACTCATTTCTCCCCTTTCTTAAATGGAAGGATGAAAACTCTGCAGGACAGCTTTTGTCCTGTATCTTGGTCTTCTCTGTCTTTGTCTGGAATCATTATCCCTCTAAAATCATGCTCCCACTTTGCTGTAAAGCCATGGTCTTCACTTAATCCATCCCAACTGATCCTATCACTCCTCCTCCCTCCCACTACTGTCTAGAAGTTGCCAACTACTCCTCCTCTTTACCACCAAGTACTCTGCTCCTCTTCACCATCAAGTCACATTGTGATCTGAGGTTTTCTGCTTTCTCCCGTCTTCATAAGAAAACAACTGGGATTTCCTCTCCAGAATATCTTGCCTATAGTTTCTGCTTTATTTCCTGTGCTGTTTGCTAAAGAAACAGAAAAATGAGCAAAATTATTTTGATACAAACTCTTGCACTAGGAGTTTGTGTGGTAACAGAAACTTATGTTGGCTCTCGCTTTAAATTATTTGTGTGCATGTAGCTGCTTCTGTTTTGTGGGCTAATTTCCATGGTGTCCCATAAAGAAACTATTAAATATCAGATCACTGGAAAAGAACTTTGTGATAAGTTTTATTAAGATAAACTTTCTGAAACCAACCAGCCAAACCAAACAAACTCCTCCCTCTCTGACTTTTGGTATTTCTGATTTCAGATACAATCATATTTTCAGAGCCTGGGTTAGAAAATTGAAAAAACAGTCACATACATATCTCCACTTTCTGGAGTCAATCACAGTGACTCTTCGATACTAGGAACACTTCTTTTAGTTTAATGGTGGCTGTCACTGAGTGAATATTTTAATAAATATTTTGGAATCCTTTTTTGTACAAGCCTATCTTCAGCCTAAGCCAAATTATACTCAAGTATTAATCAGAGTTTCTTTCACAGTTGAGAAGGAATGGAAATGTGTCTTCAACAGTCCTTCTTTGCACGCTTTCTGAAGCTAAGCTTACCAAACCATTTTCACATAACTTGTTTGCCCATAAATAAAATTAGTAGACCTAACCCATTTGCACATTGGTCATATAGAAGGAATGGAAAGCTGAGATTAATCAAATAAATTGGGGGCTAAGTCTACCACAGAATTTTGTGGGAGAGTTCAACAAGTTTGAAATGACTTGCTGCCTCTCTATAATACAAGTTTTTATTTTTTTTTTACTATACTACTGTAATGTAATAGTGCTACTTATCAGAAAAATCTTGATGTTTACAGAAAAATAAAACTGTTGGCATTGTCTAGTGTTTTAGAAATAAGAATGAAATTTTTTCTGTTAATAAATTACAGTAACTAACTGTGTTGCAGCTGACATGCTTGTGAATGGTGCTTGGTTCAGAGAGCTAAATAGTAAAAGGTGTTATTCTTGTACTGTTCAAGAGCAGCACACACCCTGCCTTACCTTCTCTCCTCAATGTGTATCAGATGATGTCTGCCAGTTTTAAGTATTCTTGGCTCTCCCTTTCTGTCCATGACATCTGAGCTTTTGTTAGAGATTTACAAGTGACTTCTGTGCCATCTTCTCATCCAAATACATGGGTTTACAGGTAAAATCTTAGGTTGTTTATTCGCCATCAGTCTTTACATCTTTCTAGTCTCTTACAATTTTTTTCCTTTAATTTGATTCCTATTCCACCACCACCATGTCCCAAACTGGGATCACTAATGCCTCTTCCTGAGAAGCACTCTGGGAAATCATGATCCACATCATCATTGTAAATTTGATTTTCCTGGGGACCAATGAGCTGGTGCGATGTAATGGATACCTGAAAGCCTATGTTCTTGTGGCCTTCCTGACACAAATAGCATGAAGAAGAAATAGGGGAATGGAAATGAATAATTGCTTCTCAAGCCTAAGTTTCCAAGGCATGTTTGGACAGGTATATGTAATTCAGTGTTGAAAATATTCAGGGTCGAATTATTCCCCTGGGGAAATTTTGTGAGACTGCTATGATTTGGGCAGGGTTAGGCTTATATAAATTAGACTTGAGACACAACCAGCAGCTGGATTTAACTGAAATCAGATGAGGACAAAATAGGGTTAAAGATGTTTTAAACAGCTAAATTTTCCCTTCATATCTTCATTTCTTGATTTTTCCTTTCCAGTCTTGCCATCCTACATTGTGTTCAGAGATGGTCAGGATACCTAGGAGAACCAATAGTACTGCCCAGAGCTATTTCTGGCTGAAAACCTAACACATGATACAAAGTCCTCTCCCCATTTCCCCTCATATTTGCCTAATTCAGAAAAAAAACAGAAGATGTCACCTCATTTGACTGTTTGGTTGAGCTTCTAAGAACAAGTTGAATAATATCTGGAGATTTTAGAAGAGTCTTCCTGTTGGTTTGTAAGTAATAGGCAGTATTTCGATAATTGAGGAAAGCAGATATATATGTCTTGCCTAGCAGGTTTAAGAGAGGTCAAAGGAGACCACAGATACAACTTCATTCACCAGGGGTGGAAATTTTAATTAAAACCTCCAGTTATTATAAATATACCTAAGCATTATTGACCTATGCTAAAGTAAGGATGAATACTGTCTTTTTATGCAAATATCACAAGCTAGTGTAATTTTTTATTCATTGTTTCACTGCAGAATCTATTAGATTAAATTGATTAGTGCTTTAAAGCAGGAGACATGGGAGCCCTACAAATGTTTAAAGTTCTAGATACTAAGATTATTTTTATTTACTTTGTTTAAAAAATATGAAGAAATGGGAAAACTCAGAGTGCCTTGACAATGATTGCTCTGGTCTGTCAATTTTCTTTTTATTAGTACTGGAATTAGAAGAAAAATTTAAAAAAACCCATGAAGATTTGCACAGATTAAAAAAACCAAACCAAAACAAAAACAAACAGAAAAAAACACAACCAAACCTTCCTTGACAGCAAACTTAAAATATATGTGGAGATTGCTTTGACTCATTTCATTTGCCCTAGCATATCATTAGAGAAAGAAAAATTTTCTATAGTTACCATAAAAGGCAGCCCTAGAAGGCTACTCTAGGTGTTAAAATTGAAGAATTCTCTGAAGTAGCATACAGAT
Source organism: Pachyramphus minor (assembly GCA_013397135.1). NCBI lineage: Eukaryota > Metazoa > Chordata > Aves > Passeriformes > Tyrannidae > Pachyramphus > Pachyramphus minor. Next base: position 181,872 of record VYXB01001861.1, on the reverse strand, counting down.
TCTAGGGGGATTTAGCTGGAGATAAGTAACTAAAGAAAAGAATGAAGTTATTTCCTGGGGTGACTGGGCCTGCTAAATTGTTAAACTGGTAAAGCTAAAGATGTGTTGTTGGTGCAGGCAGATCTTTGAAGATGGACTGCTTGATTGTAGTGGAGAGAGGCAGAAGTCAGGGCAGGAAATGAACAGTCACTGACCAGAGAAAGAGTAATAGAATTCTGTATCTGTGTGACATACGTAACATGAGAATCAGAAAGCACATGAGGAAGAGATAGGGGATGACTTGAGTAGGAACCAGGGAAATGGACAAGATGGATGGACAAAGAGGGACTCAACAACAGAAGGGTGTAAACAGAACAAAGAAAAGAGACTTTTCTGTAGTTGCTTTTTCCCAAAATAAAAAAGGTAAGCTTTTTGGTCAAAAGCAGAGATGTTTTAAAGCAAGACGTATTTCTAGTCAGCTAGTCACGTAGCTACATAAGGAAGTGCAGTTGTTTTTCTAGCACAGTAATTTTAAGTTTAAACAGGAAATACAATGCAATTGAGCAAGTTCACATCTATTTTAAATTAAATTAGGAGTGAGGCATGAAGGAACCTTTCAGTCACTGAAGGGATAAAAAAATGTATGTCAATTTAAATCATAAAACTTGTAGTCCTAACCCCAGTCTTAAAGTATTTTCAGATGTGAAAAACAAAACTAAAATCTAGCCTTTCCTGGAAATGATATGAGTAGAATAATGTAGGTTTTTTAAATAAAGTGCAAAAGAATGTTTAAAAATAAAAGAGACTGAGGACATCTTGCATTACAAATCATAATCTGAAGAGAAATTGCTGGGGAGTTATTTCTTTCCATACAACATGTAGCAAGAAGTAGTGAGAACTTCCATAGCATTTGATAATTGTTGAAAAGGAAATGATTGATGTCCAAGGTTCACTTCTAACCCCAGGTAAGTCTCTATACAAATAACCTAAAAATACTCTTTTGCCTCTGGGTATATTTTGAAACATATGAGACAGCAGTAATAGAGTTGCAGTGTCCTCTAATTTTCCCATAAGCAGGAAATCATTATTTATAGATACCTCAAATGCTTTTGAATTCAGAGATCCAACAAATCTTATGTAAAACAAACTGCAAGTTATAGCCTCAGTGTATCTACATGGTTCAGATAAAAACTGTATTTCTATATTTTCAGTTTCTAAGCTTTGTTCAGGCTCCAAGACGCCAAGTTATTAATCTCTGTAAGTTATGTGGGTTTTTTCAAAAGACAGAAGGCTAAGGCTAGGGCAAAGATCTATCACCTTGCAAATTTCAAGAATAACCAGTAATTTTAAATGTTTTGGTGCTTGTATTTGAGATACTGTGGGCTCGTACTTCAGAAGCATGGGCACTGCCCCTTCATTTTGCAATGTTCGTACAGCACAGTTAAAGACCAGGATTGAAAGGTTTTCTTCTTTTTTCAACCCTGGTCACCACTGGGGAAGATTCTGGCTTTTCATAGACATGTTCAAGTAGGGGGAAACACATTAACAAATTTTCTTACTGTCCATATATGCAATGGCAGCTCCACTGGTCCATTGAGCAGGGCGTGGAACAGGACTGCAGAGAAAAATAGGTGTGTGAAAGAAAGTTTGGAATGATGTGAAAGTGTGTGAATAGTGTTGTATTCCTGCAGGTAGTACCTCTAGGACAACTGATGTGCTAGATGTTTGAAACTCTCTAATTTTGTGGCAGCTTTTTGATCTGCCTGTTTCTTGCAGTGGTGGTTAATGCATTTAAAATTGTGCTCTGGTACATAAAGTGTCCCAGAATCACTTCCTACTGAGAAGCAACTCCCTACAAGAAAAAAAAAGTGGTGGTGGGGAAAATGTAAAGAGATATAACTCCAAAATTTAGGGTAAATTGAGACTTTTTTTTTTTTACCTTATAGATTGTTGAGTGAAATTTTTGAAGCAAAAAACCCCTGCAGGCTGGGAATAAAGTGAAACTAAAGTTGTCTTTTTCCTAGATCCTGTGGTATACATTAAAATGAGGATAATTTGAGATTTTTAAGTATAGAACAAGAGAGTACAAGAGAGGGAGAAGAAAGATTGATGCACTCTGGGAATCAATGAAAACTTGTCTTGTTTTTCAAAGTTTTAAGACTGAAATTCTTCATATGTGGACTTACACTGACCAGCTGGTACACATGTGCTCTCAGGTAGCAGCTACGTCTTCATGTGTCTTTCTCATTGCTGATTATTATCAACGTTTATCAAGTTATGTGTACAATTAGGTGAAGTTGAGATTAATTACTATTTTGTAGGTATAAATCAGGATTGCCTACACAAGAAGTTGGAGTTAAGATGGTAGAATGAGAGACTGCAAATGCATTATTATGTTGATGAAAACGCTTTTAGCCATGACCTCAAAATATTTTCTTCTTTTTCTTTAAGAGGTGAAGGCACGAATACTCTTGGCACTTCTTGAATATACAGGTAATTATGCTTGTTTTGGAAGGAGGGGAAGTGAATGTGGATGGTTTGAGATTATTTTTGCTTTTGGACAGAATACTATGTTTAGAGAAAGGGGAAAAATATCAGAGATGGTAATATCAGAGATGATAATCAATGACTTTATACCTGTGCTTACAGTGAGGATTCCTGAAGAACACAATTCCAGACATTTTTAACAAACATTACACTTTTTTTTTTTTTTAAAGCAAAATGCCTTATCTGGTTGTTTACTCTGAATCTTGGCAGATAAAGAAACAACTAAACTCTCAGCTTGTGCACAGCACCTCTGCTCTTTCTTCTGTTGGGCTTTTTCCTATTTGCTATTTTTCTTTTCATTCCCCTCTGTTACCAGACTTACCTTACTATTTTAACCCGTACCTTTTCTTTTATCTTATTTCAGAGGAAATTTTGGTCAATCTTTCTTGGAAAGGCTCTGATTATTCTGTGTATTAATTCTCCCATTACCCCATACAGCACACAGCTTTAAATACATGAAATAGGAATGTGTGTCTGCAAAATAAATGTCAGTGAATCAGTGTTTAGAAAATAATATGGCAGAAGTTTCTCTACAGTTTGTAGGTGCATAAGAGTTGGAGTAGGCAGTCCAACTCAACTGTAAAAGCTGATTATTTTAACCATCTTGCATCACTAGATGAATGCATTATTATTTCATTATTTTTGTTATGACACGCAACAACAATTTTATAAAGGGAAATAAAACTTTTTTTTGTTGTCAGATTTCTTCAAAATATTAGAAAAGCTTTTATTAATTCCTCAGGTGTTCTAAATAAGGAGGGACCTAAGCAAATAACGTAGACTTGCTGTTTTTAAAGCAGTTTTCCCTATTTACATGGTTTTATAAGTCAGTAAATTCTATAGACTTTTTTGTATAAAAATAGTTTTGTAAAAAGAGCCTGAAGTGCTATTGTATGCATGATATTCATGTAGTATTAAATGAGATTTAGAAATGAGGTGTTGGAGACACAAGAGGTCTGCTTCAGAAGCAGGCAATACAGAGGAAGGCACTGAAAGTCAGCTGCTGATAGACAAACAGAGATAAAATTAAGCCAAACAAGGAGACAGGATGTGTTTTGGGCTTAAATCCCTGAGTGCTGCTGTGATGTTGGAAAGGTTTTGACCATGGAGAAGCCAGTGGGATTTTTGAAGTTGGAGATGTGTGGAGTTTTTAAAGACGAAAATTCTATTTGTACTGGATTTGCACAACTTGAGATATTGAAGAGAGAGAGAGAGACAGGTTAATTTGAATAATCAAAACAAAAAGCATTGAGTGACAGTGCACAAACAGTAGTGATTCCCAAGGTCCCGAGAAGCTGGAAAATGGAATAGAAAGGATTGTAAAGGAGTGTTTACCATTATCAGTAGTTGAGGAAAAGAATGAGTAAGGGTTCAGAAGGAAAGCAGGCAGAATGAGGTTACTTTGAGAAATACTTGGAGCCCAAGAAAAATATATTTTTAAAGTCAATGGTAATTTTTTGAGTACAGAATTATTTCTGCTGATGTATCCAGTCATCTAAATTCTTGTCAGATACATAGAGAATGTGAAAAAGGAGCTAAGCCTAAAGGGCCAGAGGAATCTTGAAGCGAGGGCAAATATTTTAGGTTTTGGAAACACCTTGATATCACGTGATCTGCTTCTCTTGCTCTGAGAAAGATTAAGTCTACCCGTACCATTGTGATTGATGTTTGTCTAACAGCTCATAATGATAAAATTACTTGAAGACCTTCAGGAAAGAGGAGAAGAGGGAAGCACTGAATATTTATCACCACAGTTTTGTACTTTATTGAGAATATGTTTCCATTTCTAACTCTTTTGACCTTTAACTAATCTAATGCCTGTGCCCTCCAGAATAAATTGGTAGGTTACCTAGTCCCTAATTTAAATCAGCTGCTAATGATCCATAGACATCTACCTAGGGACCTTCCTCCTGGCCTTTCCTGACACTGTAACTTTCTGCTGCTTCCTGGATATGTGATGCTGCTCTGTGCTTATTGTATAGATTCATATTCATATATATTGTGTTTGGATAGCTTGTGTTCTGGTAGCAACACACTGTGCTTTACAGCAGAAAGTGTTCTTCTGCCCTCCCCAGCTGGTAGCTGTGGAGTTGACCAGATGATGCAGTCATATTCACAGCTTCTTACTATCCTTGCTTTCTGGTGGAAAGTAAATGTTTTTGTGCCTAACTTCTTCTCACATTGCAGCAAAGAGATCTAACTCACATCCATCGCATTGTGACATCAAAAGTACTGAGAATTTATGGCATGTACATGGAAATATACAAAATAAATGTACGTTGTTCATGAAGAAATAATTTAAATTCCAGATTTTAAATACACCCATATATAATTTTAAAATTAGAAAATAAACTGCCATTTTCCACATTAAAATATTTGTTTGTGGAGTACTATTTACTAGGAATAACATTAGGCTGTAAACTTCTAATTTACAATGACATGTTTCTTAGCCAAAGGAAAAAGTTGCAGCCCAGTTCCTTTGTTGTCAACTAATCTCCTGCTCCATTTACCTTTCATCTTTTGGCTTCTACCCATCACAGATAGCGAGATACAACTGAGGCGAGACATGGTCTTCTGTCAGAGCCTAGTGGCCACAGTCTGCGCATTTTCTGAGCAGCTAATGGTGGCCTTAAATCAGATGTTTGACAACAACAAAGAATATGAAATGGAGACGCTGGAGGCCAGCAGAAGGTGGTTGGAGCAGATAGCCAGTGCAGGTCTTCTCCTTCATTTCCAGTCCCTGCTCTCGCCAAACCTGGTAAGACTCGCCATGAGGCACGATTGGCCACAGCTCCTGTTCATTCACTGAGCCAGAGACACGGTTAAACAGTCTTAGATATAAATGTGGTTTTCTGCATTCTTTGTGCTTAGCTTGGTACTTAATTAGCTGCTATTTGGAAAAGTTGCAGTTCAGATAATTACAGATGTGGGATGTGTTTGGTTATGATATGGGAAATATGATTTCCACAAAGACAGTATTATGTTTGCTTGGAGTTAGCAGATAGTGAGTTTACCCTTGACTCCCCACTGCTGTTGTAGCTGTTCCCCAGGAGTGAATGTAGTGTTAGGTGATAACCAGAACTTCATCTTGCAATGAGCAACAATGCAAGGTAAATAAAATATCTGATTTAGTTAATTTTATCACCCTTTCCCCCCAAATACCTATAGGTCTGTAGTAATTGAAACGCTAAACATGCTGCTCTCTTTTGCTTGTCATAGGGAAGATCCTTGTAGCCTATCAGTGAAATTAGAAATTGGCTCTTTCTTCACAAGGCTTGGCAAAGAACCACGGCTTAAGAATCAATTAAATAAGGGACATGGCTTTGTACCCCTTTAGGCCTCAGTTATCCAAGGTGCTTCTTCAGCTATTTAAGATGCTTCTCACACTAGATGGGTTCCTGCTAACTGGAAGAACCATGAAGCAATCTTCATAGTCTGCTCCATGACAGTCTTCTCAACCTCTGGGGCTGCTACCTGAAAATAACTGATTTGGTCCATTATCCTGTATAAAACTCCATGTAAATTACAGATGATGTTCCTAGTATCAAAGGTGTTCTTTCCTTTCCTTGTCTATCTTGGCGGCAAATTTGCTGACAAGTTGACCTGAGAAACTTTAGAAGCAGAAGAGACCAATAAAAATAAAGGCATTTCTAAATCACAGTCATAAAGTATTAGTCTATGCTAACATTGGAGAGCATTGGCTTGAGCCAGTGTGAGCAGCTACCTCACAGGTAGTTGAGGTACCAATGTGGGCTTGCATGGGACAACATGTGTCAGGACAACATGTGCAGCTTACAAACAGATAAAATCAGTGCCTCAGAGAAACAGGAATGCTCTTTATCCACATGAGAAGTATGTGAAGAAAGCACCGGGGAGCTTGGACTCATGTCTTGAGTCTTGGATGCTTTTTGGCTCCATGCAACATCAACATGTCCTGGTGCTGGAATCCTTAGAGTTCAAAAGTAAATTCAGTCAGTGTCTGTCTTATGTTTTTCTATGTGCTTTGTTGTCACATTACCACGTTTTGTTGTCTCTACAGCACTGAATACTTATATTTTTTCTTTCAAGATCATAGTGATTTCCTTTGTAGTGAAAATGTGTGCTACTTAGCTATTTTCACATAATCAGATACCAGCAGAATGCATTGTCAAATTGAAAATAAAGTTCTGTCTTTTCTGTCTAACAGTTCTTAACCAAGGGAAATTTAAAGGCAACTTTTTCAATACCTTCTCAGCACTATTTGACTTACAAATGATCCGTGTTATTTTAAACAAGGGTATTTGGAGGAAATGACACTTGTTATGGCCAGAGTTCAGTAAAGAATGAACAGCTGTGCAACTATTTCCCATGTCACTGTATGGTTTTCAGACTATTCTGCTGACAAAATCACCCTGTCCATAGACTTCTTAAATTGAACCAGGAGAAAAGATATTTCTAGCAGATTTGCTTTTTCATAAGTACAAGTGGGAATGCTATTTCACTATACAAATCAGGGAAAATCATGGGATTTTTTTTTCTGTTCTTTAATTCAGTGAACTATAGTTTATTCTCAATTTAGGAGCAGCTAGTTTGTTATTCTTTGCCTTCCTGTTTCATTTCTTAGAGGGGGAAAAATGCATGCCTCAGGTTTCCTTTTGGCTCTTTCTGACCTAGGGGAGCATTGTGTAGGGAATAGAATTACTTTAAGTGACTATTGATTTCTGCTGTAATTGCTCTGAATATTTAACTTAAGATAATCATACTTGAAGATTACTATTTTCCTTTTAAAAGATTTAGTAAAGTGTCTTGAGAAGTCCTGGATCTCTTTAATTATCTTTTTCGCTCAGGAGTGTACAGAGTGAACCACAGGTGCAAATCAGAATATTGGCATATCTACGTACTTGACTTGCACCTAGAATTTTGTAGGTAAAAGTGCAAGTCACCCTGAGCTGTACTTGCTCTGAGCTGCTGGTTCAATTATTGGTGCTTGGAGTGGACACAATGAACTCTTACCTTTATTCATAAGTGAAATCCTAAAGTTATGGTATTTTTTAAAGAAAATTGCTAAAAAGGAGAGTTCAGTTTTCACATTTTCCCTCTGTTGCTTTACAAGCAAGATGTTGTGTCAGGACAAGGTCTGGTGTCTTACAGAATGACAAATGACAAAATTGTTTGATTAAAAGCTTGTAAGACCCCAGCCCCAGAGCTACAAGCTCAGGAGTTTTACCTTAAAAGGAGTTTTACTTTAAAAGATATACAAGGCTCAAAAAATTCACTCACCAAATATTTAGAAGAGGCTTTGGTTCTTTAATACCTTGAGGTAGCGTAAAGACAATATGCTACACAAGTTTTCTGAGGAGATACTTTTACTGATAACTTTATAAAATAAGGGAATAAATAAGAGAACTTGGCAAAAGCTTAAAAGGGTAACAAACAACCGAAACAAAGCATTCCACAAAGCATAGACTTAGCACATGCTAACCCATACAACTTAGCAAAATCCAACACATTCAGTCCCAAGTTACCCAAAACATTAAGAAAGGATATTAAGAGAAGACGTAGGAGTAAAGAAAGAGAGAGAGAAAAAAATCTACCACCAGTGAGTCCTGTGTAAGTCCAGTTTCCACATGGTAAGTCTCGAGTGAAAATGGAGCCACGTGTTGCTGTTTTTATATGCCCACCCCTGTGGCCACCCCTGTCAGGTGGGACTTCTGGCCCACTGTCCATTCTGTGGCTCTGGGGCAGGGTGAGGGCCAGTGCTTCTGGAGTGTCAGCCAACCTAAGGCTGGATTAGGGGCTCCGGGGAGTGTGGTCTGTTGAAGTGTTTCCAGGCTGGCTTTGACTGGCAGCTGTCCTGGGGTTGCCCAACAGACTCTGAGGGGCCAGTGACTGACAGCTGCTCCAGGACATTCGCATGTCCCCAAGGGCTGGCATGTGGGATATGGCATTAGCTCACCTCCATGAGATTTGACCTATCACTCCCCCATGCCCCCCACACACTTGAGTTGGTTCTGACCCAATAATATAATAATCCAGTGTCTTACAAAACCACAAGTAATGGTAGCTATAAATTGCATATTCATTTACTATGTGAAATGGCAACATTCATTTTTATAATCTTGGACTAGTAATAAAAGGGAAAGTGCCAATAGAAATAAAGACATTTACATTATCTAGAAGTTAAATAGGTTTGACACTGCATCAGTGAAATATTGTGCAACATTTTGTAGTTAATTGAAGTCCTGCTCTCTTATGTTATTTCTGTTGGGGAAAACATCTGGCTGAAATGACCTTTTCAATTTTTCTGTTGCCTTTTTTAGGCTGATGAGCAAGCCATGCTAGAAGATACATTGGTTGCATTGTTTGACTTGGAAAAAGTTACTTTTTACTTCAGACAAGCAGAGCCAGAACCATTATTTGCGAGTGAGTAATTAATATCTGGGCTTTACTGTTTTTGTAACATTTTTTGTTCCTAGAACATCACCTCCCACAGGGAATATTATGTAACTTGGAATTATGGAGAATAAGTAGATCTGTAGCTCTCCTAACGTTCCTAGATGTCCTGAGATACAGCTATCATCAGTGAAAATGCAGAATCATTATCTGGCAACGTCATTAACTTTGGGGGCAAAATTGTTTGCTTAACTGAACTTTCCATTGGGACTATGTGACTGAATCAGGAAAGTCCCTGGAAGACCCAGTTGTTATTGAAGAAGTGTGTAAAAATATCTTGAATGTCTTAGTAGGGAAATACAACTCACATGAGATGGAGAACCCCATTTCATTTTATTGTCTGAAAACCAAAGAAGATCTTTGAAGAGTTCCTTTAAATGAGATGGCAAACAGTATTAGGATAGCTTTAAATTGGGCAAGAAGTTTCTCTGAGACCTGCTGCTGCAAGCAATCAAGGTCCTGAACCCTTCCTCCCAAAACTCGCCCAACTCACCAGGAAGGAACTGTCTTTGCAGTCTGCTGTTCATACCCTTCACTTATTTTCAGCCATTCCTTTATTAATATGTTTTCAGCCTGTAGATATTTTCCCGCAGTGAACTTTGTTTAGTGAGCAAAAAGCCCTCATTTTTTCCCTTCTCATAACTCCCCTGGGAAGGGAGGAAGGCATGTCTGCTTCACATCAAGCCATTCTGAAACAATTCCTTTGCTGGATTGAGACCACACATGAGAGAACTTCTGCAGTAACCAAAACCAGAAGACACAAAGTTATCCACAAAGCTGCCTTGGCTCTGAAGAATTGAGTAGCACAGGGCTGGTAGTCAGGTAGGAATTAGCCTGTGTAAGACTGTAGTTATTTTGGTATAATTCAAGTAAGGCTCTAAATGTTTTAAAAAGAAGCCCTGCTAGACTAGGGAATGACATGTAGTTACAGGAGGGCCTCCTGATGGGGAGTTAACCGTATACCTATGTCATGATTGCTGCGTTTTCCAACTGAGTCCAGCTGAAGTGTCTGTGCTAACAAGTGGAAAGTCCGTGTGTCTGAGAATTGTAATAAATTCTGTATTTTCTTTGGGTTAAAGTGCTGACACCACAGTCATCCTGGCTGTGGTTACAGAAGACAAGTAACTGGATTTTTTTTTCTTCATTTATGATTCTGCATAATCAATAAAAGAAAGAAAGTCTGATTACCAAAAGTAGTGAAAAATGTCCTTTTGGCATCTTTACCATTTAGGTATGTGTACAACGTAAAAACTACATCATGCTAATACTAATACAAGTCACTATGTTTTATTGTTACTACTTTCAACTTGGAGACTTATCTGTGGACATAGTACTTAAACAGGAAATATATAAAAACATTAAATTGATTTAAACTGACTTCCTCTGAGAGATTTAGCTAAATAGGAAATTTTTGTAAACTTTTGCTAATGCTGGTTGCATGTTAATCATCTGTCGTAATACACATGATGTGTGTTGGGGAATCCCTGTAACTGCAAAATGATGCTGCTAGTTGCTCCAAACCCTGCACCAATTGATTTGTTATGACATTTAGCCTGTCAAAGTCTCCTGTGATGTTCTCTTACAGTTTTCTATTCTACCACAGTACATTTATTTTCTCAGTTGAGTCCTGATTTTAATAATAATTTCATTAATATGCTGATAGCTATTGTATATTTACTTGTGCTCTATTCCATACAAATCTGAGGAGAATCTGACGCTGTATATCACATTGATATTATACATGGTGCACTTCATGAAGGCCTGTGAAATGTGTTTTTTCCAGTGGTTTCAAACTGTGTGCTGGAGGTAGATGTGCAGTCCTCAGCCTGGGGCACCTCTCCTGTGAGGGAAGGCTAAGAGAGCTGGGGCTGTTCAACCTGGAGAGGAGAAGGCTGTGGGGAGACCTTCCAGTACCTAAAGTGGGCCTACAAGAAAGCTGGACAGGGACTTTTTGCAAGGGTATATCATGATAGGACAAGGGGGAATGGCTTTAAACTGGAAGGGGGCAGGTTTAGATTAGCTATTAGGAAGAAATTCTTTACTGTGGGGATGATGAGGCACTGGAACAGGTTGCCCAGTGAAACTGTGGATATCCCATCCCTGGAAGTGTTGAAGGCCAGGCTGGATGGGGCTCTGAGCAACCTGGTCTAGTGAAAGGTGTTCCTGCCCACGATAGGAGGTTGGAACTAGATGAACTTTAAGATCCTACCAAGCCAAACCATTCTATGTTTCTCCATATTTACAGGGAATACAAGTAGAATGTTGCCAACTACATTATTTGCTGAGTATTTTTGCTGTCATTGACAGGCTGTCAAAGATGATGGTCACTGCTTTTCTGTTTATGTACTCCCTGATAATGGTTAGGCCAAAATTTGACCACAGCAACAACACCATGTGAAATGTAAAATACTGAATATATTCAGTGTCTGCAGTAATTTTTTATCTAACCATGTGAATTTAGGGTGCAACAGTTTCTGTAAAAGGGATGTGCTATTGCTTTCAATAAAATTGTAACATGCTGTATTTTTAGATGTACCAATCACATACCAAGCAGAAGGAAGCCGGCAAACACTGAAGGTCTACTTCTACCTTGATAGTTACCATTTTGAACAGCTTCCTCAAAGGCTGAAGAATGGAGGGGGATTTAAAATCCATCCAGTACTTTTTTCACAAGGTAACTTGAGTTTTAATTCACCCCCACCCTTCTTCTTTCACATAATGGTTAACTCTCTTTAAAACCCCACTTATTTTCTCTGATTTAAATCCTTTGTAACTATAAGGGCACAATGCTTATATTTAAATGTTATTTAAAGTGGGCGTTTATTTAGACATTTGAATTAAAATGTAAATTTAAGAAATGCTGATTTTGTAAGAAAAAATAGAGGCATGGGTACAGGTTTCTAAGTATATGATTTCAACAGCAATGGACAATAATTAGACCATGAAACTTGCTTTTGAAAGAGTTTTGCTTTTCAAATGATGCTGTAATCTTATCCATTGCTTCATATTTGAGGACTAAATTGTTATCCCCTGAGAATTTTGTCTCTTTAAAATGTTATGAAGAGTTAAATAACATTTTCAGGCTTTTGTAGTTATTGCTCTGCAAACATTACAAAGTAAGGAATGGTGGTGCTGATGCTCAGACTATTCATAAATTAGAGGCAGCCTGCATTAGCAGCAGTGTCATTACAGTCATCAGGAGCGTGAAGTTTGCTTCACTGAAATGGTGAATGTGAGCTGCTGATTGCCTTGAGCCGCATTTGATCTCAGAGGGAGCTGAAAGTACTCCCTACCTTGTGAAAGGCTTCAAGGGTCTATGAGGAATAGGCAGAAGTCAGGCATACAAATTAAGGTTTCAAGAAGGGCTTGGTCTCTGATAGATAAGCAGGATGTAAAAGGAAATAGTGAATGGAAAGATACATGGAGAAATAGCTGAATTTACTATAAAGTTAAAGTGCACCATTTTTTAAAAATAAGATCCCTGAAGTCTTATTTTTGAACAAACTAATAAAGATTTCAATGGATTTCTTTTGAAGAGATTGATTTCAATCACAGGGGAATATGAGAACGCTGAGCAGCAGACATTTCAGTAGAGCAGACAAAAAGGCACACAAAAGAGAACAGAAAATACCTTGGTTCAGCTGAATTCCTGGAAATACTAATTTTTTTAGACTGGGGAGGGGATTCAGTGTGCTACAGGATTTATTTTGCAATTTTTTTTCCCTTCTCTTTCCAGAAGCCCAAAATATTTGCCTCTTTGGATAAGCATATTTGTACTCAGCTAAAGAAAAAGGGCAAGGATCCATTCAAGTGTTTACATCTGCTTAATAATTTAGTGGTATAGAAGGTTTCTTCTTTCTTTATCATATCAAATTTCTTTAATTTTCAAGGACCCCCCTCTAAAATAGTCCATTAGACTGCAAGAATAAGAAGTCCTGGATAAGAATGTAAATCCTAGTGGTTAAATCGTTATTTTGTGCGGGTTTTACCTCATTAATGAGTGGATTGGGATTCTATTTTTTACTTCTTTCCTATGAGGTTTGGCTGAGCTGCCATCAAACTAACTCAGTACATTCCCATCTGTAACTAAAAATCATTAGCTAAAAATGTAAGTTCCTTGTGAAGTGAAATCTTGCTTCCCAAGCTTATCAGAGCTGAGCTGTTTCCTGCCTAAAATACAATGGTTTATGATATTTTAAAATAGAACATTTAGAAAATGATGTTTTTGGAATACTTTGTCAGAGTCACAGGTAAGTGTGCATCAGTCTCTTTATCTCTGTTTTACTCTAATCCGACTCCATGCACTCTAATCCGACTCTAATAACGCCATGCCTAAAAGTACAAGTCTACATATTTACAGGATTGGCACTGTAGACATTTTTTCAAGGTTTTTTAATGTTTACCTGGACTATATTGTATATCCCTCCATTTATAAAAAGCAGGTTTGTGCAACCGTATACATACTAAGTGTGTATATATTCAAATGGATCCTGATTTGTAGGACTGGAGGCTGAGAAGGTTGAGATTGGCATTTATTGGCATTTAGATTTCTCTATTTCCTACATTAGAATTAAGATCTCAGCAATAAATAAGCTTAATGAAAGACACTTTATTTAAAATTAAAATTCAGTTTATTTAAAATTCTTTATGGCTTTTGACATTTTTCAGTTTTTCATAAAATCCTAGAATAATTCAGATTGGAAGGGACCTCAGGAGATCTCGAGTGTCTAACAAGTAAGATCTTGCAAACAGCAAGGGCAGAAACTGCACAACCTCTTAGGTAGTCTGTTACTCTACTTGACTGCCCTAATGGTGAAAAATGTTTTTCTTTCTATCGAGTTGAAACATCTGGTGTTTTGATTTATGTCAACTGTCTTTTGTCATGCCAGCATGCACTGTTTGGAAGAGCTGGCTCGTCATAATGGCCCTTCTACTCAACTCTTTCCAGTTGGTCAGCAGCTTTCACATTCTGAGTAAAGTGAGGACAAGCACTTCTTTAAGCCTACTGGCCATGCTTATGTTAGTACAGTTTAGGAAGATCTTGACCACTGTGGTTGCCAGAGGACACTTCAGGCTCATGTTCACCCTGCTGGCTAACATGACCCTGAGCTCCTCAGCAGAGCTGCTCTTAGGCTCTGTCTTTCCAGGTGCAGGATCTGACACTTGTCCTTGTTGAGTTTCACAAGGTTCCTGCTAGATGTCTCCAGCCTGTGTAGGACCATCTTTATGCGACCCTGCACTTGAGTATATTCATTGCTTCTCCCAACTGGGTACTTGCTGCAAACCTGACTTACCTCCTCTGTGTCAGGGATAAAGACACAGAACAATATAGATCCCTGTGCTATTCTGCTTTTTGTGGGCTTCTAGGTAGACCTTGTCCCATTAGCTTGTCCCTTGGTTTACCCATTCTTCTAAGTTGTTTTCCCATTTGGTTGTCTATACATTCAGACCATAATATCTTACCTTGGATTGAAGAATGACATAGAACACATGTTTGTAAGGAAAGCTTCTTTACAAAGAGCTCTCTAATATATTGGGTGGAAAAATGTTAAACCCTTCAGAGAGGGGAGAGCCAAAGCACACAGTGTGGGAGTGCTTGCATGCACCTGTGAGCACGGCCCCCGCAGAGGCAGAAGTGTGTGCTCCAGCCAGTCCCGACAGATGACTGAGTTTCCCGACAGATGACTGAGTTTCCCGGTTGGGTAATCTAATTGGATAAAACCAACTTCGTGCCAGTAAAATAAGCAGTAGGGATTATCAGTTCTGTTTGTACTAACATGCTGTTGTAAATGGAGTTCAGTGAATATTTTTGTGTGAATTTTCTCATGTGACTTAGTGCCAAGGAAGTTAAGAAGCAAGTCTGTCTGTCGAAATTTAATATTTTTCATACAGAAGTAGGATTACAAACTCTGAAAGCACAGAGAGTGCAATTTGCATGTTCTTTCACAATGAATAAATTATTTATTAACTGGTCATAATAAGCAGTAGGAGCAGAATTAATATTTTTTGTGGAGTTGAAGCTGTAAGACAGCAGCATGTTTCCATCAAAACTCTGCTTATTTGTTGCATTTTCTAATAGGGTGATGGATTTTTAGAATGTGTATGGATTACTAAAGTGATCATATTCCTAATTATAGGGTCTTTAATGCTTCCCCAAAAACTTTCATTTCACCCTGTCGTTTATGTCTTAATAAGGTTGACCTCTTAACAGGAAGATCTTTATTTTTACAGTCCACATTTTCTTGAGAATCTTCAAGCACTTGATTTGACTTCACTAAAGAGAAGGTTACACCCCATGAAGCCCCTGAAGTAAAGGGGCTGGGGGAATGTTTTTGGGGTTTTTTTGTTTTTTAAATCTGTTGCTTGGAAAACCACCCCAAAATGGAATAGTAGTGAATTCATTTTTTCCCCTCTTTTTAATTTCTGTGCAATGCTTGTAGGAGGGACATAAAATCTTTTCTTTAATTGAACGGTTTTTTAGTTCCTGAGTTCTTGTAGCAATATTCATTCTTGCTTTGATGAAGTGAATATAACAAAGATGGACACGGACAAGTATGTGACTTCACTTACCTGAGCCTTGAAAAGGAACTTCTAGGGCATTTTCAGAGACTCAGAGAAGTTTACTTTACTCGATCTAGAAGAAGGTATTCACATTATCTGTGGGAACAACTAAAGGTTCAAGTGCTCCATATCTCCCAGAATTGGACTTTGTGAGAAGTTGTTAGGTCTCCCTCTGTGAAAGTAAATGGTACATTAATCCTTTATTTCCACTGCCCCAGCTCATTCTACTATTTTATTCTAGGATATATCAAAACTAAACCCCACATTTACATTCACAGGGCAGGAATACTTTAATTAGAGCAAAGGAACTCAAATTAGCACTCTCCTTTATATTTTCTACAGGGCAAGAAATACAATTTTTCTTTTAAATGAAATCTTTAAGAGAGATCTGTATGAATTTGATGACATACAGAAACAGCTCAGCGATCCACAGTAGGGTCAAAGCCTCAAAGTTAAAAAGTAATTCGCTTGTGTGTGAACAAAACTACAAAGAAGGAAATTACTAAATATTTAATACTGATCTTTCTCTTTTCCATTCCCCTTTCTCTTTTCACAGCACTGGAGAGCATGGAAGGATACTATTACAGAGACAGTGTCTCAGTAGAAGAATTTCAAGCTCAGATTAATGCAGCCTCACTAGAAAAAGTCAAGCAGTATAATCAGAAACTACGGTGAGTAATAAACCAACATTTCTGAGATTAGTTTGCAAAGTTCTGCTTTTCAGTTCAGTTTCTGTGACACATCTTTAAACTGAAATGTATTGTATGGTGGTTATGTTTTGGTGCATAATTGAATAAAACGCAAGATTCATGTTTCTGACTTTTCTGATTTCTGCACTGTTAAGTTACTTTTTACAAAACTGTTTTCCCCTGAAAGCTTTAACTGTAGTTGCCTCAAGGTTGTTGTACTAATGCATAGAAAAAAGAGAATGTCTACTTGATCACAGATGGAGTATCAGAATTGCTAAAGATTATGATTTGATTTTACAGACTGTATTTACCTAATTTCTGCAGAATAGCACTTGAAAAATAATGCTGTTTTCCTCAAAGCTGAATGTCTTTCTCCTTGCACCCTGCCATACTAATAGGAATATATAAACATTTGGATACCTGCAGCAGCATTGGCTATGGGTTACAGAGTACATACTTGCCTGTATATGTAAAAATTATGCAGCAGTGTATTGTGGTAAATATTTCATTAACTATTCTGCACCAAAAGATGGAATTTTTGCTGTACAAAATAATCTATTAGTTATGAAGTAAAATAATGAAGATGGGTACATAGACTGCTCTTTCATCTTACCATATCTGTGAAAAACACCTGTTGGAGTACTCTTACGTGCCACATGAGCTGAAGATGTAGAGAACTGTAGTAAAATCACATCTATTCACTCTTAACATTCTTGAATCAGATGGAAACACTATCATTTCACTAGAATGATAAGGCAGTTTTTAAAAGCAGCAGAGAACATGAGTTAAAAAAAAAGTTAAGGACAATGGAGGAGGAGAAAGATGATAACGAGGGTCCCTTTTTGCAGTTCCTTCACCTGTTGGTCCACTCCTGTCTTTGGAAGGTTTTCGTCATGGATCTTGCAAAACTACTTCTCTATTTTGTTATTAAAGCAGTGGACTTTCTAGATTGTGTTTGAAGCTAAGTACCACTATAACAAAAGTGATTTTAAAGCCAGTTGCATTCAGTGAGTACGTTATATTTCATTTTATTGGTGACATCTGTGTCAGTGGACTTGTATGTCAATGACAAATGTATTTATTTAGTCTGTTTTCCACCTTCTTGTATTAGCACTTCCTATTTGGGGAAAAAGTTCCTCCTGAGTATTTATGTGACAAGGCTTATATTATAAATCAGTTTTACAGAGCCCTTTGGTCATGCCAATATTTGGCCTAGATGAACTCAGCTAGTGTTAGAAAGAGATTGTATCAGTTGGGCAAGGCAAGAATTTTTGTGCTGTTCTTTTCCTATGAATAGGACCAATTTAGCTTCCCATGGGAATCCTTAAAATAAATTCTTCCTGACTCTGTGCTCTGGTGTTCCCTGACCTTGCTTACCTGGTGTGTTAGGTCCTCCATTCGTGCTGTGGCTTTAAAGAGGTACATTCCTCTTATGGTGTTGTGACTCACAGCTCTGATCAGTTGCTAAGCTCCAAGGCCTAATTTTGCAAGAAGCTACCATGAAAAAGTTATCATTCAACAAAAATTACCATGACGATCTCCGTGCAGTCACGAGAATAGGAAAATTTTGGATTTTTTTTTCAGCCTTCTAATGTCTGTTCAGAACATTCAGTAATTGATTTGTTTGCTTTCTGGTGACCTCTACCCATTTCTTAAGTGAGGCACAAAAAGCTTCAGGAATTAACTGACATAATGTGAAGAGGAAAAACAGAAAAGCAGATGCTTCATTCTTTTTTTGCTGTCTGCTAGCCTGTGTAGGTGTTTGGCCAGGAGAATCTAATAAAGTAGAAAGTAACTACAGCAGCAAAAGATATTAACATTTGGATAATTGCTCCAAAGAAGAACAAAATGTGAAATTGAATATTCCCTGAAAACATACTCAAGTGCAATAATACTGAAACTCTTCAAGTGTGCAGAACCTCTTAATCAATAATAAAATAAGTCATTCAAGACACAATCTATAAACCATTCTTTCTCAATATAAAAGGAATGCACTGCTTGCTTGTGAAATGACCATCTGATGACCATCTTATAGTCTCTCCATCACTACAGCAGCCAAAGCAAATGGGAGCAATAGCAAAGGAAAAAGCAGTTGGAGAAGAGGATGGGGACAAGTGGGAATGAAAGCAGTGGTTGGCAGTGACACTTTCAAGGCACAGCCAAGGCATCCGTTAATGAGAACTCTTGATTAATTTTCAACTTCTCTTATTCCTTATGCATTGAGATAATGATGCTCCAATAATAATGCAAAACAGAAGAGACCACTTTGTTGTATATGGTCCCATTTGCAAACAGAGTTGTTGACTGTATGTACCTAAGCAGGAGAATGAATTAAAAATGAGTAGTACCTTTATTCAGCTACCTCTTAATTTCTTATAGTAAATTGTTCTTAAAGTTTGAGTTTGATTACATGGCATAATTTAGGGTGACAAATCTGATACTGATGTGTGCTTTAAAAGAATTTTTTAATGAATTATTTATTTAAAAGAATTAGTAAATTTTTAGTGGATTTCAGGAAGGATAACCATACAAAGTCAAGAAGCTGAACTGTTGGATTTATTGCAGACTTCATTCATAAATATGAAACTCTGGCCAGCTTTTCCACAGTATCAGAAGTGATGCAATAAATCCAGGTGCAAAATTGCCCTCCTTGACATTAATTTGAGCATTATGAGACCTTCTGTCTTTCATGGTTCTTGCTTTGGGGCTTTTACAAATAATACCTCAGTTATGAAATAGTCATTGATAAGATTACCATTTTTATGAGAATGCATGAAAGACAATTGAAAAGCAGTTATAAAATTTCATGTTTATGTGGAATGGAGAGAATGTCCCTCCATCTTCAGTAATACACTTAACCCTAGCTATTTTAATCTAATTAGTAATATAAGAGAACTGTTATTCTAAGACCAGCCGAAGCTGAGTTTTTCTACAATTCCTCACACAATATCCTCTACCCCAGAAATATGTTGGAGGTCTTTTTATTGGAAAAGGTGTTATTTAAAAAAAAAAACAAAAGAAAAACTAATGCCTAGTTTTAGAAATTTTTGAAACTGCTGAGAAATACTTAGCATCTCACCTACAACTATTCTTAATAAATATGCTTATTCTCGTATTTCTTTTTCTCAGCACTTTTTTTTATAGCTCACCAATTCTTTTTCTGTGACACTGATAAGGAAAATAAAGTTATGTTCAAATTCTGTTTGTGAGCTGAGCTGGTGCTAGTAGTTGCCAGCAATGTAAATGTAATACCATCACATTGTTTGCTAATGAGAAACATGCAGTACATCCAAGTGAAAGTAATTAGGTGAGCAGAGATTTTTCAAGATCTTTATTACTATGTGTTTGATAGCTCAGCAGTTGTCTTCTAATTTAGAAGAGGACTAAAAAGAATCTGTGTATCTGACCTCCATGCAGGTTCATGTTAAGTAAGCCCATTCTGTATTCTTCTGCCTTCTCCCACTTGTACCCATCTTCCTTCTTTGGTACTCCTTGACTTTCAAATAGGCTGTTTTCATCCTGAGTCAGTCCTTTTGCTGTTACAGATACCAGACACCATTGTGCTTCAACAGTGCACACAGCACATTGCTGTTCAAATCCATAATTACTGCAAATGCTGATAGGAGTAACAAAATCTCACAAAAGCACTGTATTTACTTGGACTGCTTGGTTGATTTAAGTATTCTCTTGCCAATCTTGAGTCATGTAATTGTAAAAGCATGAGGGTAAACTTAAATTGTAATTTTCGAAGCATTACTGGTTTAAGACTTATTTATTTAAAATACATTCTGTCCTTTGAATATAGTTTTTATATTTGGTAAAGGTCTATTTCCTGCAGAGTGAGGTTCAATATGGTAGCTATTACTGCATTGCATACAAATGAATCTTAAGGTGAATCTTGCTGTGATCAAAAGATTAGATGGAAGCTGGGACAGACCCTGATAGGTTAGCTGGATGACCATAACTCAGCTAATCCTTGGACTAAATAGTGACTTAAAATAAAACATTTAGTTGGATATGAAAGCAGTTTTTATGCTTGGAGAAATAAGGTTTGGGATTAGCTTCCTGCAAAAAGTAATCCGTTTTTAAAAATGGACTTTGAGTGTAGGAATGAAAACTTCTGTAATGTTTGTCCAAGTAATCAATTTTGGACTTTATGGCCCAGGATGGGATTTGGACACTACAGAAGTAAGCTTGCTCTACCAGTCTTCCTTTCTCTGCAAGTATTTGACATTTTATCAGATTAGTCTGTTGTTGTTGTTGTTGCATGTATGAATTCTCATTCATGTGTCCCTCCTATGACATTCTATTGAAATGCCATTTTCTACAGGTGCTCCTGTTTAGCCAATTAATCAAAAACGTCCAGGCACATCTGCTCTTTGAGAATTTTTTTCCTGAATGTGTCTGTGCACACAAGGGATGTGTTGCAAAGGCAAAGAGGATGTTCAGGGCACAGGTCTTTCAGCAGGGTACAGGGCTCTGCCTGCATTAAGTATGCTTCCAGCTTCTGGGTATCTTCAGAATGCTTTTTTTCATTGTTGAATGCAAGAGCAAACTACAGTTGACTGTAGGAGCTGAAAACTGCACATCAATATGCCTGTTTGGATTCCAAAACGGTCTATGCAGATAATTCTTAGCACTGATGAGAAATCCGTGAAATCAGTGGCTTTTAGATACATAAGCACTTTTAATACTTCTTCAGCACCTAGGCTTGCATTTAGACATCTAAACACCTTTGTTTCCTGATGTTATGGTGGCTAAGATTGGGAACATTCAGAGGAGAAGAGGAAAATAATAGATGAAAGGGAGGCTAGGAGAGCTTAGCTTTCCCATTAATTTTAATAATTAATATTTTAATAATTAATAATGGCACTTTCTTGTGACACTCCTGACTATATGATGACCCGGTTCTTTACTCCAAAGCTGGGATCATGCTGTGGGAAAGACAGCTGAGGGTTGCTGTACAACCCCGCCACTGGAGTGGGTGCTAATTACCACTGTGTAGTAATTAACTCATCTGTGCATCAATAGAAAAGGTCTGAAAAAAAAATGTTCCTTGCTTCCTGCCTACCATTCTGTATGATTTGGAACTATTCTTTGCAGTCAGCTGTGTCCAGGTTTATTGGCAGCCTGTTGTACTGCCATAATAGAAGAAAAATTAAAGCAAGCAGTAAAGAGAAAAGACCATTTTTGTGGGGTTTTGGAGAGAGCGTTTTGGGTTTTGGTTTTTTTCTCCTATGTTGCTGCTTTCTTGGATATGATTTTAGAAGGTAAATGGAAGTCTGTATGCTAAGGAAGCAATTATAATCAGTGAATCTAATGACAAATGATTTAGCTAACTACTCTCATTACATTGAACATCTGATTACACTGAATGTAATATTTGTCATTTTAAAGAGTTTCATTTACAATGCAACTTCAAACAAATTTCTCTGTCTGAAGCTTCCTGTATATATTTTATGTCATAAGTAGTCCTCCAAAGACCAATGCCAAATTTAATTGAGTTCTTTATTTAGGGATGTTGCAATTCATGAGATTTTCATGTTGTTGGGGTTTCTTGTTTCATTTAATTTTTAGAAGGATAAGAAAAGGAAACTACAAGAAACAACTAGAATTTATGCAAATGTGGAACAAAATCTGTCTCAGGAATGTAACATCTCCTATTTATACACACATGTATACATGCACAACAGCCTCTCAAGATGCAGGCTGCTTGGCAGGCTGAGATTTTCCTTATCCTGTATAATTTAGTCAAGGCAGAAAATAGATGTGATGGCACTTAAAGCTTCAGGCTGAACTAAAATTCTCTAATAGTTGCTTTGCTATAAATGAGCTACAATGTCATAAAGGATGTATCCACTTAGAGGCAGTTAATTACTATGAAAGCAAGAGCTTGCTGTCTCTGAAAAAAACTGATGAGGGCTCAAGGCAATACCTGTGCTATCACAAAGACCTGATCATGTATCGATTCCTGTAATAAATATATGAAAATCCACCTTAAAACTGACAGATTCCTTCCCCCACTGGTTCCAGTGGAAAGCTTTTCCAAACCAAGCTGCTCATGTGGTTAACCAGCTTATGTTGCTTGTCCTTGTGCCACTCTTGTCCTGTCATTTTAGTCTTACCCTCCCTCATGTCTGTTCACTTCAGTGAACAACATCTTAATGAGCAACTAACAGTTTTTGTCATTGCCATCAAATTCAGAAAAAAAAGACCTGAAGAGAGTTATAGGTGTCAAAGTGTGATTCTGTGATAAGGCTTTCTTTTTGTTGCAGAAAAAAGCATGTGGAAAACTGTACTCAGTGCTACCTATTTGGTACATAGCTTTGTATTCAAAAAAGCAACAGTAAAACTGGACTGCAATGCTACATACACAAATTTATCATGTATTTTATGTGACTATAAACATTGGAAATCTAATGCCCCTTACATTTTTAAGATGTGCTTCCAAATGAACTAGAATCTTGTGATTTAAGTCTCTCTAAATGCAAAATCTTTATGAAGGAGAGATTGAAAATTAAGCATTCCTTCTGAAGGATGTAACAAGGAAATAATAGCTTGTCTCCTGATGAACTTAATGAGAAGTATGTTAGGTAGAACAAAAATTAAGATTCATTGCATCTAAGTGAAGCAAGACCAGAGAGAGAATAAAGAGATCCAGGGCAAAATAAATTAAATTTATCTAGCTGGTCTAAAAGAGACTGCCAGCTGGCTTGAATTTAGCTTCAGGGGTTTTTTCCCCCCTTTCAGTGCTGTGCTCATTCTGTGAATGTGAATTCATTGTTTCTTTTGACTTTTGATGCAGTATGATCAGTATTTATTATAGATGGTGTTCTGAAATTGAAAATTATGTGTCTTGGTAGATTATATGTACTGAGTTCAGGGGCACTGAGGTGGTCATCTAGTTCATCCTGCTTTCTTTATCCTCTTCAAATGCAGAGAACATATATCTGCAGTGATCAAAGGTGGAGCCTTTTCTTTCACTCTGTTCTCTGGTAGGAGTCCAGCCAAGCCTGCAGTTTGTACAGGTTGTAGCTGTAGTTGAAATCCTGAGAACCCAATGAATATTTGGCACATTGGTTTTTTTAACAGTGTATTCCATGTCTGGAATATCCGGAGCTAAAAAGGAGACATCCACTGTCTGAAAGACAAATGTGGAAGCAATTAGTTAGTATTATTGTGTTCTGTGTGGATTTGGCTGTTTGGATAATGATGGTATAAGCAGGAAGGCAGCTGTAATTGGTCTATGGTCTAAGAACCTCCCTTTCACATCACCAAAAAGATGGTTTCAAGTGCTTTTGGATGTAGGTAGAGATACTGGAGACTAGATTTCCTGGAAAATAGGGGTTAAAAGAGGCAGTATATGAAAAGTGGGCAGTACTACATAGAGCAAACTGGATTTTGATTTTTTTTTTCTTTTTTTTTTTGTAGTCCATAACGTTCTGTCTTCACATTTATATGCTCACATTTCTAAGATCCTGCGTGTTTATAAAGGTTTGAGAGCAGGGCTGTGAAGTGCCTAGCAGGACAGGAGGTCTATTCCTTTGCAAGCATCCTTCTCAGTTTGCACCTCAGATACTTGTGCTCATCCTAATGACAGTTTCTCAACATGCCTTATTCATAGATGGGAGAGAGTTTATATCTGTGGGAGACCAGTAGTTTAGCAAGATGCTGCAGTCTTGCAAGAAAATTATTATTAAAGAAATACAAAAGTGTGTGTGCACATAGATGCAAATACATAGAAATACTGTTTATCTATGTTCTAAGTACATGCTTTTTAGGTTGAGCTGAAGAAAAGAATTAGGCAACTAACTCCAACACTTTCTGACTCTGCACCTCTGTTCCTTTCTCAGGTGCTTGACTGTGGTTTTGTACATGATCTTGAATAACTTGTGACTGAAGGATTGAAAATCTGGTAGAATTAAGATATATTTCCATCCTTCTGTTGAATACATGATGAGTTAATTTATATGTATGCCACAATGATGCAGAAAATATAAAAGAATTTGCTGAATTCTTCTCCTCTCTACAAGCAAAGTAAAAGCTGTCTAGAGCAGAACCCCCAACAGGCCTTTTTTTAATGCCATAACCCAGTTACTTCCCACTCTCTTATCACTTCTTTACTACCCTTGTATTTTCAAGACAAGATTACCAATACCTAGGATAACCTTATGAACTTACTGAAACAGGAAATTGAGAATAAGACTGGAAAATTGGATTTGCTTGAATTATTTGCATGTACAAAGTTACTCAGGAATGCATCTCTCTGCAAGTCTGGAGCCTTCTTAGGGTTCCATTTGCAATATTTTAAATTTTCAGGATTCTATATGTCTGTGTCAGTTTTGGAGGGTACCCTGTAAAATGCATCACTAAGAAAATATCAGTACTGCTGCATGTCCTTTGTACTTAAGTTTGGAAAAGCATTCATCTTGATTTTTCTTTTTGAACCCTAAGATGTTTGTTACCTTATTGCAGCGTTAGTTTCCACTGAGATACTTGTCTCATTATTTGGTATTGTTTCATAGGGAATATCCTACAAAACTCAAACGTGGCAATACTCCCTTGTAGATTTAGTATTGGATTATCTAGCTCTTTTTTCCTTTTTTTTTTTTTTTAAAGAAAGGCTTTTCTGCTGCATTTTAGAGAAATTGTAAGGCTTTAAAAGCAAAACTAGTATCACATTTGGAGACAAAGAACTATGATTTCATTCTAGTTCATTTCAAATGGATTAGAAAATATTGTCCAAATTGGGCACTATGCCAAGATTGCCATTAACTTTTCCCATAAAATATGATTAAGGACCTTTACAAGCATTTAGTAATTAAGTGAAGTGCTTTAGAAATTTATATGCTGTCCACAGTTTGTCATGTTCTGTAAAATACTGAGGACAGTTTTTATGAAAAGCAATAAAAATAAAGCACTTGAGAAACATCTGGGAGTGTTATCTGATTAGGGAGGGGGTAATAGTTTCACTTGTAACAGGATACTTTGATATTTTTAAATGCATGTTGTGTATAGTTGATTTTTTGTTTGTTGTTTAGGTTAATGAATAATTGACTGAATTAATGGAGTAATTCCTGTAATTGTATATCCCATTCTAGTGTCCATGTTGCTTCGTTTTGTACCCTGAGTTAATTATTTTCTATGTACTCCATTAATGCGTGTACTGTTCTATTTTTGGTTTCTGGTTTCATTTAATGCAGCTGAATTTGCTGAAATAACAGTCCAAAGAGAATGAGTGTGCTGAACAGACTCCAAATGAAGCAGGTTTTCCTATCACATGGCAGGAAAGAGCAGTATAGGTTTTCAGTCTGATAATGTTCAATGGAGAGCAGGGTGATGCTTTGTTTTTTAGCTTTTCTTACAAGGAAAAAAGGTTGGTCTGTTGCTGCTGAGGTAGCTTTTGTGTGCTGTGGTCCCTCAGAGTGATTTATGAGTAATTTTCTTTACAAACCTCTTTTCCTTTCAATGGTCTCCAGCTTCCTTTGACACAGAGTACATTTTGGATCATGCAACAGGCTTAATGGAATAACAGAACTAGATTAGCTTTGCTGTGCTTTCTGAAGGGATTAATTCAAACTTTAAATTTGGGAGAAGATGTTTATCAAAACTACAAGGCTATAGGAAGAAAAGTCTACTGGAATTCAAGGTGGATGGATTTTTTTATCAACTCAATTATTCCAGATTATTGAAGAATATAAGATATTCAAATCTGCAGTGTGCATCCCTGCCCAAAGGGCAACAAAGAAGGGATTTGAGGGGAAGCTGTTTGGGGAGAAGCTGAGATCACTTGGTCTATTCAGCCTGGAGAAGAGGAGACCGAGGGAAGACGTCATTGCCGTCTCCAACTTCCTTGTGAGGGGAAGAGGAGGGGCAGGCACTGATCTCTTCTATGTGGTGACCAGTGACAGAACTCAAGGGAATGACCTGAAGTTGTGTCAGGGAAGGTTTAGGTTACCCAGAGGGTCGTTGGGTGCTGAAACAGGCTCCCAAGGAAAGTGGTCACAGCACCAAACCTGACAGAGTTTAAGAAATGTTTGGAAAATATGCTTGGGTACATGGTGTGACTCTTGGGGATGGTCCCTATGCAGGGCTAAGAGTTGTGAGTTCCTTCCAACTCAGCGTGTTCTGTGATTCTGTGGTTTAGTCAGATTTGCTCCTTGTGCACAGGCAGTGGAGACACATTATAGTGATACCTTGAGGTTGTCACTGGAGAATATCTTCCTTTTTTTCCCTGTGTCTTCCATAGGTCAGTGGGGCTTGTTTTGTTTTATTTAAACCTTGCCCAGGATTGCTGCAGTGGTAGCTGTTGCCTGGTTCTCACTGCATGCCTTTTCCAGGCAGGGAAGCGTACCAAATGTTTCTATTTTCAGCTGCCACAGGAGGTTTTAGGATCTTTACAACTAGCAGAATAAGTTTTGTGAAAAGAATGGTTTGGGTTGGAAGGGACCTTTAAAGTGCATCTGGTCCAACTCCACTGCTATGGGCAGGGACAGGGGTTTTTTAAGAGTTGCTGCAGAGGCAAAAACCCCTGTGATTTTGTCCGAGTTAAGTAGGATATTTCCTCTGCCTATGAGATGTTAAATGATAGCTCCTCTATGGTGAGCAATTAAGTTGCTTAGAAGCTGGAAAGTTAAAGGAGACAGGAGAAGAGCTCTGTGCTTCCTGTGTGCTCTTTGCTAAAGCTCTTCCTTTTTGGTATTGAGTCAGAGGAAGAGGGTTCTTTGTTTTAGGAGAGGATAGTGTGGAAACCCTCTATACAAAATGTCGGCCTCCTATGTGTCACACAGAAATTAGTCAACTTTGTATTTGAAAACAGCACATGATGCATTTGTCCATTTTATATAAACTTCTTCTGGGACTACTCATTGATAGGGGAAAGGTTGTAGAAGGAACTGGGAGAATCTGGGTTGATACACAGTGGATAGACCTGATAAAGTAAGTATGCTTTTTCTATCACAGTGGTGTTCTGCAGGTAAATGACAGTTTTCTTTGGTTTTTCCTTTCATGCATTAATTAATTTTCAAAGAAGCGTGTGGAAATTGTAAAGAAAGGCAGTTTGGTTTTTATTTGCACATGCATGCATGAGTGCATGCATTGCAAATGCCATTTTGCTTGTATGTTGCATATTTGACCCTTGTAGGGTTTTTGCTTTTTTTGTTTCTTTTTACGTTGTGAACATATGTGTGTTTCCTCTGCCAGTACTGTGTTTCATGTTTGGATTCTGCTTTTATGTTATTGCAGTTATATAGAGTGAATATAAAAAAGCTTGTAGTGTTTGAGGCTCAGGTACTGTTTATATGCTGATTTTCCCAAAGTCACTATTAAAAATCTATACAATTGCCACAAACCTTTTAACGGATTGTTTTGGTGAAAATCACTTTCAGATCCATTTTTCTCTCATAGCTAGACATTAAAATTTTGCACTGTACTGTCGAAGAGGAGAGGGACAGTTCTGGCTCCAGAACAAAAAATGTTCCTTATTACTTAAAAAGAAAGAGTGATAGTGCCTGTTTAGTATTGTATTATTCCTTGACCCTCCCTTAGCATAAAGTAAAAAGAATTCCAGCCTTAGGATGGTGTCTAACAATAGAGACTTACGTGCATTTTGTTCAGGAGCTTAAACAGTTAACAGTTTTTGCCTTATTCTCTGTTTGTTCTTTCAGGGCATTCTACCTGGACAAGTCAAACTTGCCTCCAAATTCAACATCTAAAGCAGCTTATATAGATAAGGTAAATAAAAATATTAAGTGCCTAATTAAACTTTCTGTGTTACACACTGTGTTGTTCAGGGTTTCTTAATTCATCAAAAAATTGAATTATTTAAAGCTGTGGGGAGAGGGGCAGGGAAGGGCAGAGCATTCTTGCAGCGTTTTGTCCCACCTGTGTTTTAGAGGTAGGTGGTGCCCTTTGGTTCTTTATCAAAAGGTGTGGCAGGAGGGCATCTGTGTGTTTGAGAAGAGGAATCATAACTTTCCTTTTTCACTGTGCTTTCAGAGCAATGCAACTGCTCTAAGAGCATTTGGGGTGGGATGGGGGAGGACAGGTGCAGGCAGAAGTTCTTTGTTCTGAATGCTGGAAGCGCTTTTCCAAATTAAATACTCCTTCAGCATTCTGCTCAAAAGGCTTTCTTCTGAATTTTCTCATTTAGGCTTTCTTCAAATGCTTTCATCTGTCTTTAAACCTCTGTGGCTCAGAGATCCCAGGGGCTATGAAAATTCGTTTAGTGCTCTCTGCTGCTGTTGGAGAGTTAATGCCTGTACTGCTGCCCAATAGGGGATGTAAAGAAATTCCTAGGGTCTTGCCTAGGCTGACTTCAAAAGTGATTGAGCTGCTGTGGCTTGAGAAATAATAGTGATCATCAGATGAGCTCTATGACAGACTAAAATGTTATGTCAGTATCATCCGGCATTTCTGTTAACAGACTGATAGTTCCTGTTTCTTGGATCCATGCAAGACTGCACAGGAGGGAAGGACATTTGCTTCTCCTTCCCTAGGGAGTGAGCAACTTAACTTGCCATGCAGTCACAGGTGCAGTAGGGGTTGTTCAGCTGTGTGTGAAATGCTTGTTACCCCTAAACCTGTTCCCTATCTATTTTAGTGAAAAGTTCAAGGGCAAGAGAAAAGTATCTCATAATCCAGATCTGACCAAGGGATCCTATGTTAGGCTAATGTATTTATTTTCCAATTGGAGCAAGCCAAGAGTGAGTGCATGATCCATTTTTGGCTGCACTTTTGACTTTATTGTCCATAGCTTTGCATTAGTAAATGACACCATCTAAAATCAATTTAAATGGATGCAAGTTAAACCAGTAGGACCTAAACCAAGTTAAATCTATTTGTACCCAGGTTTAAATATGCAGTTTGTTATAGTTGTTTTACTTGACCTCTGTGCTTTCCAATGACATAACTCATATAGGAGCAAGTGAGGCTGCCATTTCCCTGACTGTTAAAACTGAGAAGTGGGAATTTGGAATTATGAGGTCTGCAAAATGTTATTGTGAACATCTCGTGTACACAAAGCACCATGAAATACTGTTTTCATTGCTAGACCACTCTTGAAGGATCCTCTTCTGACAGCAGCCTTGTACTTGAAGTTGCCTTCTTTATTAGGTGGATCATTCATTTTTAGTACAGTAATCCTGGGGTCATTTTACGTCCTGCTACAAAGTTAACTGTTCTTGCTTTGTGGTATGTTTTTGACTTGTGTTCATTTTTATTTTTTGATATTGTTAGTCAAAATTAGGAACTAGATATTTGATAAATAAAGGACAGTGTTTTCCTGTTGATTTTCTCAGCAGGTCAATTAACCAGTCTTACTATTCCTCCTGTATCTGTGTGTGGTTGTGGGTTGCCTCATCATGGCTTCCCTTCTTGGCCCAGCCCATTAGTGGAAATAGCCCTCATGGGTCTATTTAGTCTATTGAAGTGAAGAACGCTTCCATAGGAAGGCCTAGGAATGTATTTATGCATTATTGTATTTATGTGATGGAATTTTGCTTTCACTTTCTCAACTAGACTAGGTATTCCTCCTCTTATGACCTATTCTTTTAGAGTATTTCATGTGTTCTCAGTAGCAAATACTTAAATAACTCTCACTTCCTTTCTTGCAGCTGATGAGGCCTCTCAATTGCTTGGATGAACTTTACCGACTCATAGGGTCCTTTATCCGATCCAAACGCACCGCTGCCTGTGCATACACTGCGTGCAGTGCTTCTGGAGTGGGATTGCTTTCCGTGTCATCCGAAATCTGTAGCAGGCTTGGAGCTTGTCACATCATTATGTGCAACAGTGGAGTTCACCGGTACGACAATTTTTTTTTCCCCTCCATTGGTTGCAGTCATTCATGCAGCCGTTGCAGGTTGGAGACCGCTACTCTTTATTAATAGAGGGAACTTACACTAAGTACCTAATATCTTAAACTAAATATCTGACATACTTGAAAGATTTTTGGTGAAATTCTAGAATTGTATTTGCAGTGATTGACAGAAATGAACAGTACGATTTTGTGTTTTGTGCAGTAGGATTGTTCCTCATTCAAGTCAGTAAAAGGCAGAAATCTGAATTGCTAAAGGAGAAAAGGAACATTACCTAGATGAATACCACGTACTATATTGAATTCTCAATACAGGGAAGAAATGCTGAAATTTCTGTTTACTTTGTATGCTAGAGGGAATAATAGTAGAGGTTGTTTCAAGGAAAAAAAAAAGAAACTTAAGACATATACATTTTTGCAGGTATACCTTATAAGTAGAGGTTCAGCCTATAGAGCAGTTGGTATGTTTAATACAACATCAAGAAATAGACTGACCTATAATCAACTGATCTTTATCATCAACCCTAAGAGATTTTATTAGACAAATATATATATATGACAATAGCATCATGATATATGTGACAGTACTATCATTACAGATCTCTCTGATATTCTGTTTATACTCTGGCTGGGCAGATTATGATTTTTTTGGTCCATTCCCCTAAAAAAGCAAAGACTACAATTGGAGAATAGGAAGAAAACTCCAGCAAACAAAAGAACTAGCATAACAAATAGTCTGATGCTAAATATTTTCACTTTTAGTAAGAATTCCAAACTGTAGATCAGAAGTAGCAGTATGTTAAAAATGCTGCTTAGTTTCTGATCTATGCAAGTCATTTCACAGACTTGGTGACCAATACCTGGTGTTAGAATGAGCATTACTTTCTCTTCATTTTAAGTAATATCCTTTCTTTAAGAAAGCTTTGACGAGGGAAATTAAAAAAAGGCAATTGCAACATAAGCTGCATTGGAGATTATCAGTCATGAAAAAAGGAAAAGCTCCATATGTAGCCAACACCATTAAATTGTGCAAGGACAATGCTTGCCATTTGATAGAGTTTGCAACAAATTGTTTTTTGTAATAATATTACTCTCTGTCAATGATACAAGTGTATATGTCATGCTGTTTACCGCACTTGATTACAGGTAATAGCAGAAGAAAGCTATTATGTATTATGTAACACTAGTCACTATATCAGATGAAGATGGAAATACTATATAGCATGGGCTGTCATGATGCTGTTGTTTCAGAAAGTCGTGAAGCTATAAAGTTTTTTTCTTTGTATTGGTTTCAGTTTCACGTCTTATGTGACCAGAAGACTCTGGGCTTAATTCTGCCTTTTTTTTTTTATAAAGCTGAAAAAGACTACCTCTGGGTTTCATCACCATTTCATGAAATTGTTAGTATATTTGTGCCAAAAATTCTTACAGTTAAAGAAAAAATTCAGAACAACTTTAATAGCCCGAATAACCTATTACCCTGTAGTGTGTGGGTCACAAGTTATTCGGAATAATTTGGTGACTGAAGAAGACGTGGTTTGCTTAAATCTGAACATGAGCTATTCTTAGATAAAAATAAATTAATCATCAAATTTCTGCTCAAAACTAGGGCTAATTCAAAGGTATAAACTATTAAATGTTTATTTAAGGATATTTAAAAAACACAAAATATTAGAAACTCAACATATTGCATTTAAAGACTATATTAGGAGCATGGGAATGGGATTTAAAAGTGCTACATGTGGGTTTCCATCTGGATGTTAAAGAACTTAACATCACCTATTTACATAAAGATGCAAAACACTTCTCTAAAGCATATCTAGTTCTGCTTTACAGTGAGTCCATTTGAGCTTTGGTACTAGATACTGTTACTTCACTTGCGCATTAATACTGCCTTTGTGGCTGCCATCTGTTCAGAGAAAGAAGCATCAATTCTTGGCATTATCAGAGGCATTTTAAGATAGGCCCTCCAGGAAAAAGGAATGGATTATTTGAGAATTTTTATAGGTACTCAGGAGTTTGTGCCCAGAATTTCCAGAAGTTCAGAAGAAAACTTGTGCATTTAGAGGCTAGGAGGGACTCATGTTCTCTTACTTTTTGAAGTGGTAAAAGCTGAGGAAGATTTTTAACAACAATTTCCTGAAGTTACCGTTGTGCATACAAACTGGAAGGATAAAGCTTTTCCTTAACATTTGGAGTCATATAAAGTCACTTCATGAGCGGTTTTCTCTTTCTGGCCTCCCTAGGTCTCATCTCTACAGTCCAGCACTAAGTGGGCTCTGCTTTTTGGCATTCTGAAATTGCCTTTGCGCTGAAAGAAAGTTTTTTTGGTCTCCAGTTATTAGGCTTGGTTGGTGAATTTTGTGCCCAACATTTCTACTGCTAAATTTTGCAGTGTTTTTTTGAACGTACTCACCTTGTTGCTCTGCAGAGTGAAATGGTCTTGCAGCACCATGAAAGCCTAAGAGGGGGACAGAAGAGGAAAGAATAAGATGCTGGATGAGATCAAGTCCCGTAGACAGAGATGATTTTGCTTGTTGCCTGCAATCTTGAAGGCTTAATTCTTCTGTTGATTGGAGTACTATTTAATCAGGCCAGATTATGTTGCAAAATGGTGTTCCTTAACTTGTAAGTTAGTTCTCTAGAGTTCAAGCTACTGATTTTCAGTTAGAGGGGATATTTATCTCTGGTTGTATTCTGGCCTTCTGTGTTCTTAGAAACTAAATACTGTGAAGTGCTTGATTGTGATCAGTTGCAGTTCACATTTTGTAGGCCCAGATCAAGGACTCATGACTGTTTTTTAACACTATGCTACGGATATTAAATGAGTTGAAAACTGGTAATATCTACAGATGCTAGTAGGTAAAAAGATGGGGGAAAGATGTGAATTGTCCTTGTTGATTAAACTTTGAAAATCGATTCACTTATCAGTCCTGCCAGCTTAAAAATTAAGACTTGAAGCAAGGTCCCCTATGCTTTCTTTTAAAAAGCCCTCATTTAGCACAATTTCTATCATTGGTCTCTAATAGCAGTGAATGTCTGAGGGTTTGTGGAAAAGTACAGGTTGCTCTGCTCATCAACATCTTTCTTTTGTTCTTGGGGAGTGGGAACTGAGCAAGCCATTAAACTGTCAAACTTTAGATGTATTTAATAGTTTTTTATATATGTATATACCTTCCCTCACTCAATATATCTCTCTTTTACTGAACTGACTGGGAACCCTTTCTGTGTTTACTCAGCTTAGGTGTCATGGATTGACAGGGACAGAGGGGAGATTCGACCACCATTCCTACTAACCAGACTCAAGTCCCAGATAGCTTGTGAGGGAGGCACTAGTTGACAGTCCAATGCAGAAAAGGCCAAGAACTATGAAACAGCAGCTTTGTCTGCTTTGACAGTGATTGCTGATCTCTGGATCAGCAATGTCTTGGTTTCTGCCTTCTCTGTGATCCATATTAAATTGCTTTTTACGCTGCACTAGGCTAAAAGAGCTTGACAGAGTTCGTGCTTTGATCCCTATATCCAAGATAATGCTGGGGATTTTGAATTGCTGGTGATTGCTTTGCTTTGATTTTTATTATGACAATATGTTTACCAATTTACATTAGAGCCTGCAATCCTATATCTATTTCAGACAGCAGTTCTTTTCAAATACATTTCGATTGCCAGGAAAACAAGAATGGGGGAAAATAAGTCCCTTTAACCTTCACTCTCCTAAGTGATGTGTCAATGCTAAAAATCTCCCCTTGGATTATCATACATCAGGAACAGAGCTCTAAATTATTTCATAAAATCAATAGTTTGCATTTCTGTTTTCCATTTTTTGATCATCCATAATTATATTCCTGGCTGCTAGTCAGATGTCACCCTGTAAACAACACTCTGCTTTCTTCACTTGTATTCGTTCTGTTTGAAGTTGCAATTGATCTTTACAAATGTAGGTGATGAAAGGCACTTTTAAATTTTATTGAATCATGGTGCTAGCTCCTGCTTGAGGAAGAAGAGCAAGACTGCACCACACACACATGTCCTAGCCTCTTTCCTTGCCAAAATGAAATTAGGTGCAGCAGCTGCAGAAGTCTGTTCGGGGACTACAGGCCTTACAGGCTCAAAGGAATCCTTTAAAGCATCCAAATGAAACAAATCCCAAGTTTATTTAAATTTTTGCATTTCCTGGAGGATCAAGAGCAAAGTCATTTATAATCGTGATGAACCCCAGAAAAATCACTGTCTTATTTTCTTTGCTGGATTTTAATTTCCCCAAGAGAAATTCCCTTTTAGTGTTACCATCCTTCAAGCAGTGGGGTTTTGGCTGGCAGATGCTCAGCTGAATGATGAGGCAGGTTTTGCCAAGGGTTGATTATGCTGTCTCCTGTAGCTGGCACCGCTCCTGCAATCCAGCTAAACCTGCTTCATCTTCCACATTGCAAAGCAGAGTAACACCATAAGCTGTCCATCATGGCCAGCTGCCTTTCTGTGAATCAGATGAAACAAGGTGAAAAAGAAGTACTCTGAATTTGTATTTTGGACATTCAAAAGAATCCTTCCTTCTAAATTATTGTAGAAATTTTTCTGTAGGACTTTAGTTCTGAACTCAGTGAGTGTGTGCTACAACAAAAAAAAAAAGTCTCCTTGAAGTTTTGTGGCTGTATTTAGGCTATTAACTCCACGGTAAGAAAGCTTCTGGGGATCGATGGGACTACTTTCAGGAGGCAGGTCAGCACAGGCTGAAAAACTAATCTATGCTCTTCTCCAGCCATCTGGTCTCAACTGTCCTTTCAGTCCTGTTCCCTTCTATCTTTTAAATGATAGTTCTGTTATGTCTATCTACAATTAATGTGTTTTTGTGATACCTACTGAGGTATAAACAAATTTTTCTTTTTCTAAAATAGTTTAGGATAATAAAGTATTTCATTCTGTGATGGTTACTGGAAACAGTTACATAATTTTTAAATCTGTGAGAATTTGTCTTAAAATGAATAAGGCATTTAGCACAAATAAGTTCTTCCTTCAGTGGTAATCATTTTATTTTGCTCTATATTTGCCTTTTATAGGCAATCTGGTACATTTTTGCTTTGTTTAATACATTCGTGATGGACTCTAGTCTTACTGTTCTTTTGCATGTTTTTAATTCTGAGACAATATTGTGTTTAAAATGCAATCTGAAAATGCAGAGAAGTTAATAAATGCACTGAGACAGATAGATCTAAGTTGTTACTACTATGGATTTCAAGGTGTGCGCTTTTTTCCCCTTTGGACTCCTTTTAATATTATGGATATTTGACAAACAACTCTATCACCATGCTTTGTAGAATCATCTTCTCACACTTCAGTTCCTGCAGCATTGCCTTATCTGCAGTCCAGGTCTTTGAATCTGGGTTTTTTTTTTGTACAAAACCTGCTACATTCCAATAAAAATAGAATAGGACCTCTCAAACAATCTAAATTACAAAATTAGCTGAATCTTCTTTAGTTTTCTGGCATGGAAGAGAGTTAGGTGAATAGTTTGCACTGAACCATTACAAGACAGGAACTAAATGGCAATTTTCAAGCAGATTTACGTGCCTTCTTTCAGGGGAAGAAGGCTTTAGTGTGAAAGACTTTCTGCACAGAATAAGAGATAATGACCAAAGCTGGGGTTTCAGATGACTCTAAATTTTGTTTCTTTCTTTGTTTTTGCAAGTATTAATGAAAAATGAGTACACAAAATGTGTAAGGGAATACTTTGAATCTTTTGGAAATGCTGTTCTTTCATCAAGCAGAGAATATTTAATAGTGGAAGTGCCTCCTTGCAACATTTCCAGCTGATTAAAGGTGGCAAGGTCTTATAGGAAGAATGATTGTGAAAAGATGCTCCCTGCAGTTTTTTAACACTGACAGATGATGTATAGTGAAAAGAAGAAAGAAGCATGCTTTTTTTAACTTTGATTTCTTTGAAAAGCTCTCTGTTTAAAAAGGTAGAATATTCACATTTATTTCTGGAAATAGATTGGATGACAGTAATCTTTCCAATTAACTACAGGAAAAAAAATCAGTATTTCCTACTGCATGTTTCATGATTCAGAATTAAAAATTACTAATATTGAATCTAATACACCTGATGAAAATATATTTGTAACCTACAAAAGAACTCATTAGCCAAGGTTAGATCTGAAATATGGCTAATATATGCTTACCTCTCAAGGCCAATTCTCCACTTGATAAATTAGACCCATCTACTTCAGCAAGTCAGAATTCTCTTGGTAGTTGGTGCCTGAAAATATCTGGTAGAGCTGGATTTGATTGTCCTGTCACTGGATGGTGGATAAGGGAGTTGGAATGCCTTTATTCTGAGGTTTGTACAACTACGTAATCACGGTGGAGCCTTTTGTGACTGAAACCTATGCATGCTGATGCTTAATGGATTAAAGGCAAAAGATCTCTTAGGCAAAAGATCTCTTAACCATGAACTGCCCATTCTGTGTGGTAGTGGTATATGTTCCACAGATAGTTGCTTTTTGAAAGGTTGTTTATGATTACTGAACCACTGTAATGGAATAAATACACTTCATGTGCAGAGTATTGACTTTCTATATGTTGGACTAGTCAGCAAGTCAGAATTTCCATGCAGCACTGATTTTAAAGTAGTGGCCTTTCCACATTGGCAACATCTCAGCTTCACAAAGCTTCATAAAGAGACTGAAGTCCTGAACTCCAGTAGAGTTTACTGTAATTGTAAACTATAGTACTGTAGTTTAATGTATGAGCTTCATACTTATAATAATACTTATAGAGTATTATTCATAGTCTAATACTTAATGGCTGGCCCAACTCACCTGTTCTTGTGAAAAGAAATTCTGTTCAGCAAAGTTTCGGTATATGGGCACAGGGAATGCAAGCTTCAGTTTCACTTGCATGGAGACATTGCTGTATACACTGACTTAAATAATGTTTGCTCTATAAGCACTAATTTAAATGACAGCAGAAACAAAAGAATACTTATGGTGTAATTGGTTTAAAAGGTGGTCAAATGTAGCTATGATTAGCTTATGATGTACAAGAAGAAAATAATTAAAATAATAATAATTGCATTAAATTACACGTTGAGTGGAAGCGTTAGATTTTAATTAGACTAAGCATACATGCACCCTTTTTTCTTTTTCCTATTCACATAGCCAGAACATAATTCATTTTGACATCTCTGACTGTGGTAACTACTAAACCAATTTGTTTCACCTCATCTTTTCTATTCAGGACATTTTTCTAAGGAATGTTTTGGTGCATCTTTGGATGTAGGATGGCTGAAATCCTAATTGAAACCTGAGAATTAATTAAATGATTTAGATTCTTTTTACTCTAGTAACGTTGATATGCACTTTGCTGAGTGGCAGCTCTGTAGGTAGTCAACATGAACTCAAATTATTTTTCCTTTCAAGTGACGTTGGACAAGCTGTTGTGAAATAATAAATTTCTGAGAAAATTTCATTCTGTTTTCCTATTTTACAACTCCATTTTCAGTATGGGTGTGTGTCTGTCCGACCGATTTGCAGCCTTCTAGTGAGAATCACATCCAGTCAGAAACAAATGGACTACTGGTGATAGAAACTTATTTAATCTCGGTTTTTTTCAGGCTTGTTTAGGATGGTTTGATCCAGGGGATGTTTGAAAGTTTGTATTTAATCTTCACATCGGTGTTTTCATGACTCGTGTGAGACTGGGGATACCAGGCAGGGGCTGGGAGCAGCTGCCGCTGCTTCTGTTTCTTGGAAACCAAATGGATGAAATAAGGAATTCTCAGCCCAGTTGTCCTGGGAAATCCAAATCTTCCGTGCTGCTGTAATCTGTCAAGGCAGGGCATTTGTCATTGTAACTGACATAAATTCTGAGATGATGAATTTGAGTCTTTTGTTTTTCTGGCATAAAAAAAGGGATGATGGGAAAAGAGAGGGAGTGAGAACAGATTTTGAATTGTTTGCACTTTGAAATCTATGGATTTGGACTTTATACTTCCCATAACAGAATGCTATGAGAGCACTGAAGGAGTTTTTCCCCAAATATTGTCCTTGTTTGGTTTGTCTGGGCTGATTGCATCCAAATGACCAAATACTTTCAGTGGTCAGAACTGCTTCCAGATTGCTTTGTAAACTCTAATACTGTCTGCTTATCAGCTCTCAAAATGTGGAGAGAAGAGTGGATTATTATATACTGCAAGTATTTGCTGACAATCCTTGATATTTAACCTTGCTCAGACCACCAGAACAGTCTTAAAATATGAGGAATAACAAGCTTTCATGCTGTTTAATAGAATTTTAGAAGTTTAAATTTGTATTTGCTTGATCTCTTCATGCTTGGCAGCGTTAGTGCTGAGGTACTTCCAGTTATGACTTTTCCATGTTACCATCTAATTTTTTGTGTGTGCATTTGTGTCTTTCACAGCTGCCTTCCAGGGCAGTTTGATTTGTCATAATGGATATGTACTAATTAAAATACTATTTGAAGAGCTGGAAGAAAGCATCAGCATGTAGATACATGTGAGTCACTGTGTAAGGTTTATATGATTGGCTTTATTAAAGGATGTCATCTCATTAATTTGGTTTTCAACTAAAATGAAGTTATTTGAGTATATATATTGAGTGTATGTTGCGTGTACTTGGGTTTTGTATTTAGAAAGTAGTAGCCTTATTTCATAATCACAGGACAAAAGCCATAACCAATAATTTATATTTAATTCTGCCACTCATCAGACCTGGTACGTGCCCTAGGAGGA
Source organism: Pachyramphus minor (assembly GCA_013397135.1). NCBI lineage: Eukaryota > Metazoa > Chordata > Aves > Passeriformes > Tyrannidae > Pachyramphus > Pachyramphus minor. The sequence continues at coordinate 143,102 of VYXB01001861.1, read as the reverse complement.
ACACAAAATTTAAATTACACCTCTAATGAAACAGTATATTATAATGCAGTCAGGTCACTGATGCAATTTTAACAATTTTTAACATATGTTAATGAGTAAGAAGGTTTTTTTTAAAAGAAAAAGTGGATGTATCTAGCCAGCATTACTGTAAGACTTCAATTCAAATGTAAAATGTGATATTATCACACCTCTTTAATAGAATAATGTGTGATAATGTGACATCACCACTGCTGTCATCTTGAGTGTTTTTGCTACTAATTTCATAGCATATGTTGAAATTATTATTCTTAGAATCACTATTCTTATTTGCCATGACATGAGATCTTTAATTTTAGCATATATGTTTCAGGATTGTATTGTAGGTGTTGCCTACTCCCATAGCAGCCTCTTAAAGAACTATGCTATTTTACTCTTTGTCTCTTCTTTCCCCACTCTGGTTATGTCTTTATCTACACACTTGGCAACTGTATTTCTGAATCACGATTGGCATTGTCAAAATGTAGAGGTCTGATAATGTCCACGATCACCTACCATTTCATCAGATTTTGGATAGGGAGAAGTTTGGCAGTCTTTTTCAATCACAAAATTGCACATAATTCTTCAAGCTGACCTTCGTTAAGGAGGTTGTTAGTTCTGATTGACACATGCAGAATATGATTTTTTGGTTCTTTCAGTCTTGGGGTTTCAGGAAGATGGGATATATAGGAAAGTTGGCTCAGTAACTGCTTGGTTGACAGTGTACTTTGAGCCCATTAACACCTATTATACTTACTGAGAAACTTTTTATCCTTTTTTTCTGGCTTAGGTAACCTGTCAAACTACATTTCAGATACTTTTGCTTTTTTTCCATTGTCAGTGGGACAAAGCTACCTTTGCTGTCTGGTCTTGAAGGTTGTATGTTTAGATTTTGGTGCTGGCAAATATTATGAGCATGTACTTTGTGCAGTATTTCATCTTTCAAAGACAAGATGAAGTCACAGTGTTTGGAATTTTTAATCTAATACTTAGCTATCTTGCACCCTAATCAAACATGTAACACAAAAGGTCAATAGATTTTTGCCTTCAGTTAACTCTGAGATCAGTGTATACATGAAACTAAGGAATGAAAATTATTTCATTATCAAGGAAAATCATTTAGCTTATAAATTTTTAATGAAAGGCTATTAATAAAGCTACAGATCAAATTAAGTGTCTTCTACATTCACCACTGTGAAACTTTTTACAGTCCAGAAATTAACTTAAGCAGCATTTAAAACATGTCAGGGGTTTGGTTTTTTTTCAGTAAGAAAATAAGCGCAGATGTATTTTTCCTCCTACAGATCTTCTGCTCAGCAAGATGAGTGATTGAAATGTAATTTCTCTTCTGTGTGCATATTATAAACTATGCAAAATACTTTGGTCAGGATTTTGCCAAAAGGCTACTCAAAAGTATATTTTAATCATGTGCCTTGCTTTTATTATTTGAACTTGAAAACCATAGCTTTTCCTGGGTTCTGCTGAGGTAGAATCATTTTCTGTACAACCCACTTTTCTGGTTGAAGAGATTTGATTATTGCAGTGCTTTGGTTGTGAACAGAGAAATCATCAAGCTGCTTACTGGTGCAGAATGGAGCCGCTCCCACCTCTTAGGTGGTAGCAGCTGTCAAACATATTCTGCTTTCTAAAAAGTACCTGTTTCTACTCAAGTTTTTTGGTTTTATCCATGAGTCTTTTACAGTTTTGGTCCTGACTGTATGAGAAACCAACCATTTGTTCTTGTCCTCACCATGACGACCAAAATGGGATGACATGTCCAGAATGACTTATCCTACTACTTCTTGCCTGGTTTGATGACAGGTTGTCCTACAGCAAGATCTTTAGCTCTTTTCTGAGAGCAACCAACTTTCCTGGTTGCTCTGACAAAACAGTGACAGCCTTTCCATTAGGATGTGGAACCAGTCAGTTTTTGTCCTCAACTGTTTATTTGAAAAAGATAGACAAAGTTGGACAGGACAGTTCATTTGAAGGAATGTCCTTTTTATTTATTTTCTTTTTCTGAAAAGGGTAAATGTCTTTTAATTTTGGACTGCACTGCTCAAGAGAATAACCAAGGTAAATAAATGGCAAGAGATTGGGATCCTGGTACCAAAGTCTTGGACTGCTTTAACAGTGAGCCCATTAAGTGAGCGATAACATGAAGAAACCACCTAGAAAGGAATGTATACAATTACAAAAAAAATTTACTTTTTGGGTTGTCACTCTCTCATGCACTTGCCAAGCCATAGTTGAGTTTTGGGGGTTTGTGTGTTGTTTTTGGTGTGGGGAGGGTTGCTTTGTTTGGTTGTTTTGTTAGCAATGTAACAAGACAAATGCATTTGATTCTAAGTCAGTGGGAACACTTGTTACACTTAAAGTCTTTCTACTTAGGAACATTATGCTGTTCAGGCTAATGCCTGCACAGGTGAGGGAAGGCTAGGGGCAGGTCTACAATGTAATACTTTTATTTATATTTTCTTTTTTAAAAAGTTATTTGATATAGAAGCAATTATTTTAAAGGAACTCTCTGCTAGCAGATAGCTGACTTCTGTGTTCCATTGCAGCTGCACTCTGAGTGTTACCCTGGAGCAGGCCATCATCCTGGCCCGGAGCCATGGGCTACCTCCTCGCTACATCATGCAAGCTACAGATGTCATGCGCAAACAGGTAGGATGCTCGCTGTGGGTGAGATCTGCACATTTCCAAACAAGACATGTTATCATCTAAAAAAAAAATGTCTTGGCCAAGTATTTTTTAACCTCCATCTTAATATTGTGTAATGTCTACGTGAGTTTTGTTAGTTTGGGTGGTTTTTTGTTTGTGGGTTGTTTTGGGGCTTTTTTAATCTCTTCTTTGATTTTTGACTGGAAGATGTTGTGTTATTTTCTTCATACAGACACAGGCCATTTTTAACTAGATGCTTGCTTTAACTGTGTGTCTAAATGGATCATAATTTTTACAGGGTTATGATTTTACTAAAAGCTTTTTGTGTAGTCACTGCTGTGGCATCACCTTACATCAGAATAGTCTGTTGAGTAAGACAATCTTTATTTTAATATATGTGATCCATAAAAATAAGATTATTAACTGTTGTTAATAAAAAGTGACTCATACTGAATTAAGGGGAAGTGTAGAAGAGAAGGGGAGAAATAAATCCTATTGGTTTTAACTTCCCAGGTAAGATTCCTGAGGACAATGTACTTATTTCAAAATAATGTTTTTCACTCTTTGGTCATAATAGAATATTAGGATTTAGAGGCTGTTGTGGATAGATAACAACTGCACCATGAACTCTTGGTGGTAAGGTATACTAAAAAATACTGGATTAAAAAGCAGTATCAACTGAAAATGGGGAATAAACTCTACTGTATTAGCACAACTTTTTTGTAGAATATCTTGTTATCAGAAAATATTTTCAAAAAGATGTATCTTGGAAGGAATTCAAAGGAGGAACACAAATGGTCCAGAGGTTGCTAGACAAGGCTTATGAAGTGAAGATTAAAGAGCTAAACCTGTTCAGTTGATCAAAGAGAGGAGGAGTGGAGCTTAATTACCTCATGTGCATATGGAACATATATCCCAGCCTGTGGTAGCTTTCAATCCTATGACAAAATCATAAACAAGGATGCACTCAATCTTGAAGCGAAAGAAAAAATGTTGGAACAATTAATCACAGATAAGACAAGATTAATAATTTCTGGAGTTTAGATGGCATCTAATTTATTGTTTTCATGAACTTTGCTACATATTTTTGCAGCAATCACAGTTATGAAAATTATTGAACAGCTATACTTTACTTCTAACTTGCTGTAGGCAAAGATACACATATGCTAGATGACACTTTTAGTCTGTTAAAGCAATTGTGTAGATAGTCTGAAGCCATATATTCAGATCAGTTACATGTAAGTGTTGCTGCTGAACATGGGTACATCAGAGTATTTAGTCTCATTCGTTTTTATATTGGACTATCACTTAACTCCGTGCATAAATTAAGTTTCTGTATTGAAAAAATACTCCCAAGGTTCTTGAATCAAGTCATGTACATCTGCTCAGGAATTACATCTTTAACTTGACTTGTAAAGAAAGCTACTGCTGTATAAGGGTAAACTTACATGTATAGGTTGATATGTCTGCTCCTAAAGTTAGACAAAAGGCAGTTCTGGTTATTTTGCATTCAAAAAACATGGTTGTAGAGTTTTTCATGTATCTGCTTGCAGGATGTGTTCTGTCAAAGTGTTCATTTTCAAAATACAGGTCTAGGCCATTTCAAAAAATGCTGATTCATTTGTGGATCTTCTGCAGTTTATTAAATGAAAATGAAAGCTAAAATGAAAGAAACTCATATGGTTTTGAGCAGCTGTAACTGTACTTGCTCAAATACAGATGTGGAAAAAGGCCTTCAGTAAGGGTACGTTCTTTGAAGTAGAACAGCAGGTGATCAATAGCTATTAGAGATACCGATATCTCAATTCCAGCCACAAACACTGCAAAAAAGTGTGCTAGTATTTCAAACTAGACTTTTTTCACGCATTCTTCCTCTTACAGGAAACCACTATGGGATTTAATAGAGTAATAATCTTTTGTTGTCATTTTAAATCAGTCTTGGAGTTCGGTAGTAGAAATATAACCTTCCATGAAATTCTAAATGTTTTGGGGTAATTTCAAAAACACACTCTCTTTTTTTTCTAGAAACCTGTTTGGATTTAATGTTTAAATTATCTGTAGAATTTAATTGTCAGGAGCATAATGCAGGCCATAAAACTTGGAAGAAAAAAAAATTAAAAGGCTTCATGGGGTTTGAGGCAGAACATTTAGTTAAGGGCAATATATGTGCCTTTCTCCTGGCTTCATATAAAACAAACTGACGAATTTGTTAGCCCATGTACACCCTAAATCTTTTGTGGAATAAAGATATTAGCCACAGGGAGGTGGAAATGAAGGGACATCTATTCCATCTGTTACTCAGCAACATTAACTCCTGGTAGTATCAGCTTTCCACAAGGGGAAATTGTCTCTAGTCGAAGCTGATATGTTTTCCAACTTGGTGCAGCAATCATGAATAACTGGAGTCACCTGATGGACTGAATGACCTCAGGAATATTTTTTTCCTTTTAAATTGATTAAGGTCAGAATCTTGTTGAACAAAACTCATATAGCCCCAACTGTATTGTTGGAACAATGTTCAGAGTAATTGCCCTGTGAGTTATGATAAGGTATTCCAAGCACCTGGTCTGTGAGAATTAACAAAAAGAAACCAACTTGTGAGAGTGGGTATGAACTTGGGTGTGTGGGATAGTTTTAGTTAAGTGGTTTCTGGTTTTCGTCTGCTAATCAAGTCTTCATTGATTTATAAAATAAAAAAATTGACAAAAATCCCAACTGTCTTTTAGTATCTTTGTTTACCCATGTGTATACTTCTGTAAACCCACAAAATACTGGGTAAAGCATTCTGACAGGACCATGTCTTCAGTATGCAGCAAAGTGTAGAGAGGACAGAGGCCTAAGAAGGGAGTTGCTGGAGGGCAGAGGGCTCTGAGGAAGAAAGGTGACTAAAAAGCTGATGAACAGAAAAGGCCAGGAGAGAATTTCTGTTGTTTTTTTTTTATGTTTTCATGGCATTCTGTGGTTATAGTAACAGCACTACATTTTGAGTAATTCTTGTAAGAGCTGTACTGATTTAGAGCTTTTTGAACAGGGCATAAAGACAATCTGTTTTCTTTATGTGACTGGTTCTTGCAATCCTTAAATTAGTGTGTAACTTGAAAATAAACCTCTAATTTTTTCTCATGCCAATGCGAGTACTAGTTCATATAGAAGAGTCCAGATTGTTGGTGTCTCCCCAGAGCTTCCATCATCTTTCACCAGTGCTCTGGCAGTACTGGTATGCAGTAGGTAGCATTCTAGAGTCACATAGCACAGCTATCCCTTATGCTTCTGTGAGACAAATAATCTCAATTAAGAATAGTATTGGAGAAGTATAAATTAACAGTAGATAGAAATAGAAATGGTATAATGATGCTCGGTGGTGACAAAAAGATGTCATGTAGCACATTGCTAGTAATTCTTGAGTGCTTTTTCTCAAAAGAAATAAGAATCTGGTGGTTTTAAATAAGGTCTAATTTGTACCTCTTCAGCTACCACTACTCTGGCCAAGCTGTTCCAGTGTTTTACCACCCTCATCATAAAAGATTTCTTCCTTATATCTAGGCTGAATCTACCTTCTTTCAGTTTAAAAACATTACACCTTATATTGTTACAGGTCCAGCTAAGAAGTCTGTCCCAAATTTGTGTATCATTTCCCTGATAAGCCAACACTTGTGTAGATAGAAGAAATCAGTTCATTTGATTTGGCATTTTTCAGTTGTGTTCTCTTACAGAATCATTCTCCCTATTCTCCACTGAACTCTTCAATTTTTTATTAAAGATGAGAAATAACTATGAAGAATTGCAAAAGAATCTTGCAGGACTTCAAGATTGAGCAAAAAAAATAGCAGATGAAAATCAGTGTAGATAACTCCTAAGTGAAGTACACAGGAGAAAAAGCAAACCCTAAGTTCACATTCAAAATAATTGACTGTGAGTTTGCTGTTCCATTTCATGTTCAAGACTTCAGGATATGACAGAAACCATCAGCTCAGTTCTCAGTAGTTATTAGTAAAGCAGAAGTTATAACAGTTATAACAGTTTGGGCAGAGATAGATGACCAAGTAGAAATCATGCTGTCATGACCCTGCATTTTGAATTATTTGATGTTCTTATCCCTTCCGTAAGGACATAGCATAATGGAAAAGGTTCAGAGAAGGTCAGAAAAAAATTATCAATGGTTGGGAATGGTTTATAGACAGAACAGACAGACATACAAAATAATCTAAGATTGGTCAGCTTCATGAGTGAAGGAGGATATGACAGACTTCTAAAGAACATGTGTCAGTGGTAGGGACTGGCCATTGTCTTCACCAGTGCAGAACTAAAGACATCAAATGAAACTGTCAGATTAAAAGCAAATAAAAATAGTGGAATGAATTATTACCTTCTCAATTACCTGGGTACCCTATTTCAGTCAAATGAAAGGTCTAGTCTTATTGTAAGTATTGAACCAATGATTATACCTCTTTTACATTCACGTGAATCTGGCACTGCAGCTCTGTTAGGAATGTAGATTATCTTTCATGTTTCACATCAAGATCTCACTGTAAGAATTCTGAGATTATAGATTTTTGTTCTGTTATTTTGTCCTGAATTTAGGTAGTACAGAAGGAGAAATAAATGGAGAAAAGTGAAAAAGCAGTTTCCGTATCCTTTTACATGATAGAAAAGATAGTATTCTTTGTGATGACTAATAAAACTGCACTTTAAAAGCTAGACCTCATAATTTAAAAACAAATTTTACTAAGTTTTACTAAGTTCTTTGCTATATCTAAACTATTTTGGTTTTTTCACTGTCATGTATATGAACATTGTACATGTTTTATTAACTTCCTCCTTATTGCATGAGTCAGTGAGACAAAAGTACTTCCATTATTGTTTTTAAAAGGATCAGTTGAGGTACAGAGAGACCAGCATTTCTAGTTGAAAGGTAGTTGAAGGAAGAGTATTGGACTAAACAGTCTCAGGAGATTCCTGCCCACTTGATTTAATTTTTGTGATTCTTTGGTTATAAAGGAAGATCAGGTCCTGCATTTTTGTTTTCAGTCCTTATTTCATGCTTTAATTTAGGCTATTTTTGTAGTTTTGTAGCTATTCATAGGAAATAATCTGTAATATTTGTTTATTCAGAAGTTCATAGAAAATAAGTGGCATTTCAGAAAAGAACGTATCCATGATTTCTACAACAAATGGTGACAAAAATCAAACAAATTGAAACAAGATGTGTTTGGATTGTTTTAAACCTTAATTGTTATTTTTTTATGAATGTCTTTTATATTAGCAAGATGTGACAAGGTGAAATATTTTTGTTTCTTTTCTGCATATTTCTCTAAGTTGAGAATTAATGTACTACTTTAACCAGTTCCCCGCCTTAGGAGAAAACAGTTCTTTTGGGAGACGTAATGTATTTATAATTGTAATCAATAGTTACGTTCATCTAGAAAGTTCATAAAATTCCCTAATTTGTGTTGGAATAAATGAAGCAAAACTGTTGTTTTTCTTTCCCAGGGTGCAAGAGTACAAAACACAGCCAAGAATTTAGGAGTGAGGGATCGAACGCCACAGTCTGTGCCAAGGTAACTGATTATTTGTGTCCTAGACCGTGTTTTTTTCTGGTTTATGTCGAATTCAGTCCTAGCTGCTCAAAAGCTAGCAGTAAACATTGACTATATGGTGTTGTAACTGTAAAATTTGGCTTAAGGTACATGAAATCACTCGTGTTCTTAGCCATACAGTTTTACTTCAAGTAATTAGTTGCAGAAGTTCAGGCTATGCAGCACTTCAAAACATGCCCATTTTTGAAAAATGAAATCTAGTTCATGTTAATTATGAAAACACTGGACTAAGTCATTCAGCACTTGTAATACTTAGTGGTTTTGGGGAAATACTCATAACTAAATCCATAACCCCATTTTAATGAAATACTGTACCACGGTATCTCAGCAAAATCATGTTCTAGTTATGTTTAGAGATGATGTAGTCTTTCTCTGTCTCTTCCTGAAACATCCATTAGAATGAAGAATGGATTGTTCTGTATTTATCTAGCTTTTTAATGTTGTGATGTATTGCAGGTACCTGAAATGTCTCTTAACAAGCACAATACTTATAAATGAAAATAACTAAACATCTTGGTTATTAAGATCTTAATTTGGTCTTAAAGTTTGGTTCTAGTAATCCAGTATTAATTTAAACTGTTTTTTACCAATTTAAAACACAATATTTTTTGTTCATTAATGATAACACATTGAATCCGTAACAGAGTAAACAAATCTGTGAAATACATAACAGACCCACTGTGGTGTTTAAATTTCAGTAAGGAAACAGGGAATTAGTAAAACCTGATAGAGGTAGTGAACAGAAATTATATCCATAGCCTTCTATGCTTTGAGCACTAATTATCAGGAATTTTACACAATTTGCTCCCCTTTTCTCAGGTGTCCCTGTTTCTCCCAGTAGGGAATCAGGCTACTGTTCATAATTTGTTTCCAGCAGATCACCACATATTGTTCCATGCCTGTACTCACACTGATTCTAAGAAAGGAGTATAGCTTAAGTGTACAAGGTGTGAGTTAATCTGAGTAGCAGCTACTGCTCAGTTGCTTACTGGCAGCATTTGTTGGAGCGTATATGCATCTTGCATGCCTCATAAAGGAGATTCAGTATCATCCAACAAAATTACTGATTCTAGAGTAAATCCATCAGCAACATAGTCATTGCCCTTAGCAGCAGATGAGGGCATCCCTTTTCACAGTAGTGGTTAGTTTAGAGGCAGTGCAGGACCAAAATTCCCTGACCAACTGTCTTGCATTGTGGGAACCTATGACAATAAATTAGCATTTTATTACATTAAAAGCTGTGAGAAGCCTTTTCGTATTTTGAATAGTATCGTTTGGACTCCTTGTTCCTGACATAAATCTGGGGACAGCCAAAGAATTGTTGCAAACCAAACTTTTCCCATCCCTACATGACAGAACTCTTGTGATAAAGGAAAAATCTAAGTTCTTGAAAGGAAAAACTTAGCAGTGAGACATTTTTCGGATTTGCATCTGTTGAGAAAAGATCACCTCTTTCCAGCTGAAACTCCCACAACATAGCATTGGAAAGCTGAAGAAAAAGAATGAGATAGCTCCTAGAACATAGTATAGACAGATGCACCCAGCACCCTTGCCAGTCAGCAGCAACAGCAATGTCACAGGAATATCCCAGACATCAGTGTTTGGGGCATTTGGTGTACCAATAGATGCATAAGTGAGAATGGTCATCAGCAAGAATGATACTTTTGATATATAGCTAAATGATATTATGGGTTCTCAGTTCTCTACTTGGAAAACAATTTTACATTTGGTTTCATTTAATATTGCTTGACAGAGTGCTCTGTTCTCTGCAGCTGCCACTGTTTCTATGTTTTCTCAGCTGATCTGTTTGTACCATCTCAAATAGTTGTTCCATGTATATTGACCCAGAACAGGCTGTTCTGTAGTATCTTCAGAAACTTTAGGTCCTTAGGGATTTATGCAGCCTTACTGTTAGTTTGCTTCAGAATTCCCCTACATCACTTGCTCTGAAGACAATCTTAATGATTACCAGTCTAACCTGAAGAATACACAGACTTGGAGCTGAGGTTTGCTGCACATTGTTCCATAGAAATTAGATTTTGCTAAAACATCAAGTATTAACCCCACTGCAATTATTTATATAAGATTTTGACTGTAATTTTATCTGCCTTCTGACAGATTTGAATATTACTGCTTTATTTTACCAGGAGAATCAAATAACTCAAGCCCTGTTTATTCTTCCCTGCATACTTGTCTGTATAAAAGTCAGACCATCTTATTATCTCATTGGTATAAAAATATAATATATATGTGTATTGCCTTATATATGGCTCCTAACAAATACTTTGGTGTCTGCACAATGTGACCTTAAATGATTGTGTTTCTGAATCTGCTATATGACCATGTGGAAGAGCCCAATGATCTTCAGAACACATTATGGTGAAGATTGGAAAGAAGGTTTCCAGTTTGTGTTTGGCTGACAGAACTGATTCTCCACATTCTTACCATCCAGAAACAATACTGCTTGATAATCACTTGCAGGGAGATTCAGAGACAAGTTATTTAGCCCGTGGACATTCTGTGTTTTTAGAGTCCTGTGGGTTTTAACTCCTAAAAGACCTGAAATTGGAGTTATAGCAGCTATCCTTCCCTGCTCTTGCATAGCCACAGGATGCTGTTTCTGACAAGATGTGCCTCGATGTTGCAGAGGCTCTGAACACTCATGGAGGAAGCCATACATACTCACCTCACATCATTTCAGTAGCAGAATCATAGAATCATAGAAGCAACCAGGTTGGAAAAGACCTCTGAGGTTACTAGACCATGACACTAAGTACCACATCCAGTCTCATCTTAAAAGCTCCAGGGACAGTGAATCCACCACTTCCCTGGGCAGCCCATTCCAATGTCTGATCACTCTGTAAAAAATTTCTTCCTAATATCCAGCCTAAACCTCCCCCTGGCAGAGCTTAAGACTGTGCCCTCTTGAGCATCATGCCAAGAGGTCACAAGCCCTTTGATCTTGAATTGTTTGTTGATCCTAGCCACATGTTCAGATTTTTTCTGTGTTGATTTGTAGTATAATTTTGAAAATTTTGATGAGTTAAAATGAAATCATATAAATGAGCACAATATTTAGCAGGCCAATTTGCAATATATCCATGTCATGCCCTGAGTACCTTAAGCATCCCTAGCCCCCAGGTTACTGGATGATTCACCACCCTGCCTGTAGCCAGACTTACCAAACCTACTATTTCTATTACTTTGATATTTCAACATCAGAGTCTTCATGTCAAGTATTAATGCACATGCTGTGTCATTGTCTCTTTGTTTCTGGCTTCTGATGCTTTTTCTCCTACCCGTGCCAGATGTGGTCACTTCTTTGTCATTCCTTCAATGACACATGTTCCCTGAGGAAAAGATGTAACCTCCAAATGAGATCATGTCTATTACTAGTTCTAATTGCTGTGGTTGCAGAGGAGGTATTGTATGCCAGACAGGAGTACAGAACAGAGGGTTTGAGGTCAGAGTGATTGCCTTTTATTTTCAGTATTTTTACCACTAGAGTGACGTTTCAAACACTTTCTAATAACCAAGTCCTGGCAAAAGGATTTAAGATAAGTCCAAAAGCCTTTGTAAAAGTAGTGGCTATTTCAATCTGTACTAAGGTAGTCATTTTAGCCAAATCTTACTGGTCTTGGCATTATCCATGGGGAAACAGAGAGGAGAGAGTTTAAAATCCTCATGCTAGTGTGTCACATGTCTGACATCTGTCTTAGGTGTTTCAAACAGCATCAGTTCTTTGGAGAACTGTTCTTAGAGTGGGGTTTGACTGTGCCAAGACAAAACAGAAATGGAGGCAGTTGCATTCACTAAGCAGCTTTTCCAATTTAGAAATTCGGGGCAACAACTGGTAATTGGATTAGTGAAGGGATCTTCACTGAAGAAATATGAAAATTTGACTGTACTGAAATGCCTTTATAAGGCTGCTAATAGATGTGTATTTTAATGAATCCATTTTCAATATAAACAGTAATGCTCACAAAGAAGATTTTACTAGTTTTGCGTCGATGGTATTAAACTGAATTCAGTACCTCTTGTTTTGCAGTGCAGGAAGATGTAGATTTAGTTTGTATTCCTTATATTTCCTCATATTAATAATGAACAAGCTCTCAGAATAACAATTGCTTTGGGTTTTGTCATTTTCAGATTATACAAGCTATGCCAGCCACCACCACCTGTTGGAGAAGAATGAGGAGAACTGCTCCAGAAAACAATCCAGTAATGGCCTTTAGGATACTGGGACTGTATGACTGCACTATAGCAGTATGTCCCTAGGGCTTTGATAAATAAATAAAAAACCTCCCACCAACCTTTTACTCAGGATAAAGAAAGAAAGAAATACCCTAAATATTCTCTATTGGCATTGAAATATGTCTTCCAAAAAGCATTTCTGAAATCTGTGCACTCCAGCCTTACACTAGTAGATCAGGAAACTTCCTTGGGAATTTTACACTGGAATCAGATTAATTTGATGTATCTTGTTCAGCCAAATTGTAGATATAGCCAGCAGCTTGAAAACAAATGTCTTTTTCAGAGGGAATGTCTTCACTTGTACACTATACAGAATGCATTCTTGTGGAATGAATAAAAGCCTACTTAAACTAGGCTTGATAATGAGCGTGCACTTCGAATGGGGCCTTTTGCACTTGATAAAGCCTTTTTTCCTGTAACTGTCCTAATTTCTCAGAACATTCACCTTACTGTTTCAAGGATATAATGTAAGTGAGGTTTAAAGATGGAAAACTCATATCAGAATTGTGTTTAATGGCTGCAAGGAGACTGCTGCTATGAATGTGTGCTTGTAATCAGTAAACTCAGCCATGTCTTCTTCCTTATATCTAGGCTGAGCTTTGGAACGAGGACATATATCCCATTAGAACGAGTACCTGTATAGCTTGTGGGGTGAAGTTCTGCCCTTTCTCAGTTGCCATTATAATGAAGGAGAAAAATAAGTCTGACCTTCATCCACTGTTAGGCTGAATTTCAGATTCTGTCTAGTGGATGTTTTACATTATTGCATCTCTGCATTTCAGAGTTTTCCAGATTTGTGTATAATCTTCTATAGCACTACACTAGCAAATTTACATAAGGCAGGGATGAGTCAATATTGTTATGTTTAGCTGGATATGTCTGTGGTTTAAGTTGAAGCATAGTTTGGGATTTTGATGTTTTATGCTACCATTTCCCGTACTTTGTCAGAATTGTTTTGTATAGCATTTCAGTTCTTTGGAGTAGTAGTTGTTATAAATTTATTTTGAAATTGTACTAGCTGTTTAGAGGGCCCAGGGAAAATTTATCTGCATTTGGCTGTTCTTTTGGCCAAAGAATTTTCAGAGAAAATGCCCCAAAATGAAGTTTGAAATGTGAACACATTAGAACAAAAACTGTATTCTGAAATAGTTCTACTTGTAGCAGTAGCTACACATTCCATAAGAGCAAAACACATACTGTATGAATAAAAGTTATTTTTTGTACAACAGAGGTCTATAGTTATGCTGTAACAATCACACTTCACAACATAATTATTGCATATGATCTAATTATTTATGAAATCTTCAACAAATATATTAATCCACAATTAAATAAGTGAGAACTCAAAAGGATCTGTATTCTTGCAGAGAGTGGGGTTTTTGTATGGAATATTGAGGGAACTTGTTACTTTTCTCCAAAGGAGGAATTAGAACTCCTACCTTTCTCGGTATTATAAATGTTTTTACACAAACTTTAACTTTGCTAAGAAAAAAAATAGGTTTATATATCCACAGATATATATGTCAGCAAATATATATGTGCATTTCAATGTGTATATATTTATGTAGTCATATCAGTACTGGTTCTACCTTAAATATAGAATGTTTGCCTTAAACTGTGACAAAGATGCAGTAATGAACACTCCAGTAACAACTTCAACTTCGTCCTTTGAAGTTTACTCTCTTTCATAGTTATTGGAAGATATTGGACTATAATCTTTTTAATTAAAAAAACGTAATACACAAAACTGAAACAAAATCCAAATCAGAAAACAAAGTTTTACTTTTAGAGACTTATATTTTTTATTTAATGTGACCTAATGTTTGTACATAACAAAGAGTCATGTTTTCCATAGTTGCTGTTCTAGTCAAGATCTCATATTTGAGATGTGTTGTATTCAGAGCAGCAGTATTGGCTACGGTTATTCCTGCTCCAGGCAAAACCACCAGTAATGTTTCAGTTTCTGGTTGTTCAGACATCAGAAGCACAGAGAAGCTGTAACTGCCTCATGCCAAGGGTGTGCTGGTGTCAGCCCAGCCGGGAGCTCCCATCTTCCTGTGAGGCTTGCCCACATGAGGTTGGATTTACTATGAGGGAAGTCAGCTGTCAGCTGTATGGAGATGTTAATCCTATCTAAAGAAAATAACCTAGAGAACAGAATTTGTTGCATGCATATGCATTACTGTAACTAGTCATCACTTTTTTGTAAAGCATTGAAAATGGTAGGAGTGCAAATATTCCAAAGTAGTCTCCCTGTATAATATGATAATTCCCTATTTTGTTTTGTTGTGGAAAGCATGGAATAGTAGACATTTGTGTGGGACAAATGGTTTTGAGCCAGTCCCTCGACCAGATTCTTTAGCTCTTGTTTCATGAGTGTGCATCAGAAATCCTGACCTCTTGTTTTTGTGTCTAATTTTTGGTTCTTTATTCTTTTTTGCCCCTTCTAGAAACAGTTTTCAAAAATTTATTCAGCATTATGAGCTTTATTGGTGACCCGTACTGCAAAGTAAAATACTGAGGAGCTGAAAAACTTAAGTCATGGTTTTCTGGGATTACAGGTAGCGCATAAAATTATGGCTTCCCAGAATTACACAGAATCACATAATCAATAAAGTTAGAAAAGATCTCTGAGATCATTGAATCCAGAGGTCTATTTCCAGAGGAATGGGGCATAAATGTCCCACTGTCTAATAAGAGTGCCTGATTTCTCCAAACATTCTTCAAAAGTGTGAAACGTTGTGCAGCTTTCCAAACTGCTTTTCTTGTCCCTCTGTTTTCAGAGCACACTGCACATTCTAACTCACTGACTTCTAATAACATTATTTGGACCTTTAACAAGCCCATTCTTAAATTATAAATTTACATATACTCATTATTAAAGCTATTTATCTTGTTTGATATATGTAGAGGATGTATTTGTTCCTTATACAAGATGCACTTGCAGAGTAAAAAAAAAAAAAATCCATTCTCATCACAGTATGTTTATTCTCTCATAAATTTTTAAACTTCAGGTGACAAGAAGAGATGACCAAGAGTGATGATTTACAAGGAGTGTATCAGCTACTGCTTCTTAAGTCTTTGCTTTGACAGAAACAAGTTATGCAGCCTATTTTTACAACGTGCTGTACTATTTTAGGGAAAGCATTCTGTATGTAATTTTTACTTTTTCTTCCAAGACGGGTGTAATTCTTCCAGGAATAAATTGAAGGATCTAGAGGCATACATTACCAAATACTACCATAATTCAGTGCTAGTCTGTGGGGAATGTATAGGAGATTTAACAACTGGGAAGGGAGGGTTACAGGCCAAGGAACAGCTGAGTTGCCATAGAATTCTTGCTTTTTGGACTGGTTTATATTTGTTTATTTTAACGAAGTCAATAGTAGTCATAACTTCTACTGGTTTAGAGCCAAAACAATTAAACTTTACTCAACAAGAATTTATAGTAATCATATTTAATTTCATTTGTTGGAATCCTTTAATGGAAAAAAAATGAACCATTTTTATTGATCTGTCTTTACCCAGAGAAATTCACAAGCAAAACATGTTATATTAATTCATTGTCAGATGTAATGTGTATATATATAAATATGTATTTAAGACAATTGCCTGAATGTGAGTATACACATCATGGTTAAGCATGATGCTCAAAAAAGGACAGTGTCTTCCATTTATTTTCATCAGTAACTGCAGTATATATATACATATTTTTCCACACTCTTTATTTTGCAGCTCCTTCATGGATATGTCTGCCAGCATTTTACGCATATTTTGCACCATTTTTGTTTAACATTATGAAAAGAGCTAATGCATTGCCTGAAGTATTTTATCTCTTCACTTGTTGATAAATGCAGATAGTGCTTTTCTAATTGTACTCCAACAGTACCCTGGCATTGATAAATTAGATGTGCAGCACATACCTGACTCAGGATACCTAGATTTTTCAGCAATAGGTTTTGAAATATAAAAGATACTGCACTCATATTTTTGTATGCTGACAATTGTGTAGGGGGTTTTTTATGTACTGTATATATAAATCAAGTTTTCCTAAAGAAAATTTATTATTATGAATGTTTCCTATTTCCTGCTAGAAGATGTGAGTTTATGTTTCTTGTTCTGTATAAATGAATATGCAGCGTGCACAGTCATGCAGATGTTAACATGGTTGAGAAATTTCAGATTGTCCAGAGGCTAATCAAGTTTTTTTTCTTAAGTTTTTCTCAAAAAATAACATCTTCATGGTAGAAATCTACTTTAGAATAACTACTTCTTCAGTTTAAGGTCCGACTGAGTGTTCAGAGTAGCTGGGACATTTATGCAAGCACCTAGATTTGGACTTTCAGAGGAATATCCATGACATCTTCTGTGGGGGTGTGTGTGTCCTGTCTGTAGTACCATACACCAGATTTAAAAGACTAAGCAGCCTCATTAACTTCTTAAAACCCTGTATATAGTGTATGTATTTGGTTATACTTTTGTTACACTTTAAAAATGAACTTAATTTCTGCATTGAGTATTGCACACATTTTTCAAATGAAGAATATATTTTGTAACATCTCATTAAGCACAAGAGAGCATTACTGCTTTGAAACCTTATGTGTAAGTACAGCCATACACAGAATGTCTCAGTCAGCTTTTGTTTGAAAACAGTCGAACTAGCAGCTCTGTGGGTAGTTGAGTTTGTTAGAAGTAACCTTTGGAATTAAATAACCTTGGAACATGGATTTAAGTTACATTTTCCTTATTTGTAAAGTGCCTATGTAGCATACTTTGAATCAGTTGCTATATTGATTATGGGTAAAACTAATACTGTGTACTTTTAGATCTATGGTTTATTTTTTTAGTTACATAGGCAAGACTGGAACAGTAACAATGTATTACAAAATGCCAGACAGAAATAAAACCATTCATAATATGGCCACTGCAAATCTCTTTATTTGTAAGCAGGAGATAAGTTGGGAGGGAGCGGGTTGGGGTATTAAGTGTTGTATGGCTGCGCTAGAAATTCTGCTTCAGGAGAACAGAAATTAAACTTCTAGAAATAAATGTTTATAATGAGAATCTCTTCTGAGAACCCAGGCCCAATCAAGGTTTATTGCTTGTAATTAAAATATATCTTTATAACCAGTGGAAAACTGAACTCTGCATAACCAGTAGTCCGTTGCTGTAGGCAGCTCTATTTTGTGAAAGCTGGAAGAGACACGTGCATGGAAACCACTTTCTGGCCCCATGGTGCCATTAGTGCCCCATGCAGCTCCAAAACATCCACCATTTCTGGAATTTCTGAAGACAGAAAGTGTGAAGTGCATCTGTTTACTGCTGTGCAAGAGTATCTGACAAGCAGAATGTGAAGTGTTATACTCCTTGTGCTAAAAACACACCTATAAATGACTGATCCTTTAGAGGGATTGGGAACTGTTGGGATACCGGGGGTTTGAGGAGTTGCACTAAGTGTTTCTTTTATAGGACTAAAAACTGATGAAATGTTAGACCTTGCTGAGAATTGTCTCTATATGAAGGAAATTCTGATTTCTATGTAGTGGTTGTGGTAAAGACTGAGAGAACAGTGGAGACAGGACAAAAACCAACTACAATTCCTTTGTAAAGTATCTTTAGTTTTCCATCTGCTACCAAGGAGGAGGGTGAAGATGCAAGTATTTCTGGATAACTACACTTGAAAAATAGATTTTTTTTTTTTTCTTCCTTCTATCCTATGTATTCCTCTCCCTAATTTTGTGAAGGAAGACATGACATTTCAAAGTTTTGAGCAGCAGAAGTGACCAGAGGATTTCAAATACGGACTGCCTTTCTACCATCACAAGTGAAGTTTCTTTTTTCAGTGCTCCTCATTTCTGCCATGAATACATCAGAAATAAAGTCCAAAGAATTCTTTAGAATTCTAGATTGCTGTACACAGTGGGAATAAATAGTACTTTGAAACAACTGCTCAGAAGGATCATCAATTGCACCATGGTAGCACTTGGATATCCAGTAATTTTGCATCTTTCATGTGAAAGTGTTGCTCTCACTATTATTTGAAAGTGAAAAAGCCTGCAAAGGGACTTACTACACTTATACGTCAGAGGTCAAATGAGTCCACAATTCAAAATAGATAATATATCTTTCCCTCACATCAAAGTATGTGTCTCCTAAACTTTGAAAGTAAAGACTTTTCCTTTTAAATGTTACTTTTAATATGTATTTTGAATGCATTGGGTTTGGTTTTTTTTTATAGCTCATTATGTCATGCAGAAACAAAATAGATGATGCTCATACTTGACTTATACTAATGAAGTGGAATTGCAAATAGTTACTTCGTTTTTGCTTGCAGAAATCTTAATTTTCTGAAACTGCTTTCCTACATATTAGTCGATTCCCCTCCTCCCCCCATTCATTTCTGTATACATTTTCCTCTGTGGGGCTTCTAGGGTTCTGAGGACACTAAAATGCTCTATTAGACCCAACTGGCCTCATCCCTGCACCCACTGGCCATGGATTTGGAGCAGCATTTCCGCTCAGGCCTGGGAAGCTACTGTCTCCAGCCAAATCTCTGGGGTGGACCTTGAAACTTGGGCTGTGGGTAGATTTGTCCCTAGTCCCATCTTCTGCTGTTTGTGATTGGATCTTCTAGGTGGACCCTGCACCTGCTTCAATATTTTGCCTTGTCACATCATCCCTGGACTGTCAGCAGAGCCTGTTTTTTAACTTGTCCTGTCAAGGAGAGGCCACTGGACTGTGTTCACCCACAGGTCCCAGCTTGTCCTCCTTCAGGGAGCGGACCTGTTCTTGCTCCTCTCCAAGAGGAACATCCCATGCTGGTACAGGTTTTTCCATGTCTGACATACTACTAGCTTCTACCATGTTAAAGCAAATCAATGAGTTAGATCAATGGAGCAGATGGAGGGGATGGGAAAATGCCCATTTCCAGTCACAAGATAGGTGGGAGGCTTCTTCTGTTGATAAGTGTAGAATACAAAAATGTGTATATCCCTCATTTGCCCAAAAGATTTGAAAATGCATCTCCAGAATGTGACAAGGTATAGACAGTGGGGAGAAGAAACTGGGTATTCAGGATGAGTGCAAGATAAGACAAGTGCTGAGCAGTATAAATACAGCAATGAAATACTCTAAAAATTTTACCTCATTTTTTCAAAGTATTTAACACAGTTTATATGTTACCAAAGAACTGCATCTTTTCTAGAAGACTCAGTATAAATTCTAATAAATTTAACTTACATCTAGAACTTTTTTTAAAGCTCTAAGGCTTAGCTAGTCATGTTTTGTTCTTCTTATTTAGAGTTCTTTATCAAGGCAGGGGGGATTTTAATATCTGGAATAAATAATTGGTGTCTTTCCTTGTGAAGGATAACAGCCTCTAAAAGTAGGAGGAAATTGTACTGGGTATATTCTGGGAGCATAATCAAATGAAAGGAACACCAATAGGTTTTGATTCTGCTTTCATTTAAATGAATAACCAAATTTTCATTGACTGCAGAGAATGAATCCATAATACTGGCACTATTATACCAGAACCAGACTAGCTTGAATGCTTGTCAACGTGTTTAGTTCACCTAATTAATGAAACTATTCATGTCTCAAGACAGAAAACTTGACTGGAAATGAGAAGCAGACCACATATAATCAGTGGGGTTTTGTCATCAACCAAGCCATGGAGTCTAATCAAACCAATACAGGACATGACTGCAAGCAAATGAACATCAGCACTGTATTATCTACAGTGCATCATCACAAAACTTAATGACAAAATATCACCCAGATTAAGACGGAAATAATGTTTGATGCTAATCAGTGCTACTTGCTCATATTGTAATACATTTCAAAATATGTTGAGTGACAGTTGAATTCAAAGTCAAGACAAAGTGAAGCTTGATTGAATGCTTAGCAATATATTTGGTGTTGTTCCAAAATAAGAAAATGCATAGAGCTTTTATGTATTAAGAAGTTGGGTAGGTGTTTGGAATTTTGACAGCACACCCTGAAAAATTAGTAGCTTGGGAAACATAGGGAAATAATTACAGTTGTGGCAATTTTAAAGGACATTTGTGGGCCTGTTTCAGACAGAACAGACAGTAGGCTTTAATTTCTGGACTAGTTCCCATGACTTTGAGAGAAGGCATTTATATTTGAAACTGTAGCATGGGAATAAACTACATTATCTGAGTATTCATCACACAGTAGTCATGAGGAAAAAGAGAATCTCTTTTAGTCTTAAGCCTTATCTTTAAAGAAACACAAGTTCCCTACCTAATCATAGTTCCTAATTTTATATCTATTGTGAGAAATAATGTCTCTCTACTGTCCTCCGTAACAAAACAATGTATTAAATGGGATATGAAGAAATTTTCCTCTATTTTTTTCTCTTTCATTTAATAAACTCATTTATTCTGCCAGGTGAGATGCCTTTCAGAGGAACAGTAGAAGTAAAGATTCCAGTCCCATTGATGTTAGGGGCTTGTTGTGCCTTTAACACCTCTCTTGAAGACTACAGTCTACTTGGAGCTTCCTGAAGGAGCCCTTTTCATGGTGGTGAGAGGATTCTGAAGATGGAGGAGTGACTGCAGTGTTTTCTGTGGAAATTGCAGTAAAAATGCACTCCATATACATTAGTGTTCTAAGTTCTATGATCTAAATGACCTTATAACAAAAAATTCAGTTCAGTAATGAAAATAGAATATGAGCCTTACAAATGGTCTTTCATATATCTGGGTGCTATAAAAACAAGAGACAGATATTCTGTAGCAATTAGAATAAAAGTGGGACAATGCTTATATTGTGTTTTAGAATAAGAAGGGTAGAAAAAACCAGTAGAAATTCCTACTTTCTCCCTAGGTATCCTCAATATTTAATTTTGATTTAGGCCACATTAGATCAAAAGAATGGGGACATATCCTTCGTTATAATCAGGATTTCGGTAAATTTCAAAGCAGTTAAAATTTTTCTCCAAGGAAATAGAAAATTTGATATAAAATGAGGAACTCATTCTACTGTTCTTCTATTCTCTGAGTTCCACTTCTCTGTTTCCAAATGCTAATGATCCCTGTGAACCTTCCTTAGAACAGACTCAGTGGGGAAGCCAAAGAATAAACGAGCATGGAAAATGGTCTCTGCTCATGTTCAAAGGAAAGAAAGTCACGTGTGCTGAAGGCTTTTCAAATGTGCTGAGCAACAAATATTTTCTGTTTCATTCAGAATTCGTCTGATGCAGGTCACGGAGCAGGGCTGTCAGTGAAGTGCAGAAATACAGGCTCTACCAGATTATTTCAAAATTGTGATATGTGGAAGCAGGTCTGCTTTGAATAAGATGGGGTGAAATGGAAAAAATGCACCTCCCCTGTCCCCTGCTGTTGAAATTTGCTGTTTGCATCATATACAGGACAGTTCAACTGTGCTGCTATGGGAAAGGAGACTTTTTGTCAATCTGGATGTTAACGGTCTGTCTACTGAAAAATAATTGCTCTCTGCATCCTAGAGTGAGAGCAGCATGGAGGTGTGGGAGGACAGACCAGGGGTGATGCTGAGGTGCTTCTGCCTTGCACTCTTGTTAGTCCAATGCATCTTGTATAGCTACAGCAGGAAAGATAAAGAATTACTCCTTTCCTAGAGCACAGTGAGGCCACTGGTGTGCAGTTCCAGGATAAGCATGTTCAACTGTTCTCAGGAAGAGAGGATGCTGTTTAGTTTGAACTACAAACTTTCTATTGCCTGGACAAAAACTCTAAGAATATTTTCATATCCTCATCTGTGTTATAAGTTATAAATATATGTCCTTTGAATCACACCAGCTTTATTTTCAGATTCCAGAGGCACTTAGATGAGAGTTAGGCTTAGGCTCCAATCTATTTGCCTTTCAGACCTAGGTGTACCCAGAGCAGAGTTATAGTCACTCAGAAGACTTTTTTTCATCCAGAAGAAAGGCATCTGAAGATTTTTAGGCTGACTCATAGGTCATTTTGAGCAACATTGGCATTATGGTATGGTACTGAAGTTGTACTTATATAAAAGTAAAATCAGAAATTGTGTCATATTTTTCAGAAGTGACCTGGGGCTGAGTTATCAGAATTTATTTTTTTTTTCAGCTGGTGTTTAGATGTGGACCAAAGCTTTATACTTGGATTCTGATGTGCAACCTGGCTTTTCTTCATTTAGGCACTGGTGTCAACAAATGCTAAGCGTCCAGATTTATCAGCCACTTCTGAGAAGAAAGCTAATGCTCCTGTCCATTAGCCAGCCCTGGTAATTTTACAGTGAACACCTAAGTTCTTCTGATTTATGGCAAGAAAATTCTTAAATTCCTTTTAGGAGGCATTTGTATTTGGTTACCTAATCACAAACACAACCACTTGCTAAAATTTTTGAAGCATAATCTAAATTATTTCCATGGTAGTTAGGCATCAAAATGCTTTTAAAAATCCCACCAAGCTATCTGCACCATTTGTAAAGAAGTAGCTTTAAGAATCTCATCTAGGTGCATAAAAAAATGTAAGAGGAAGGAGGTAATATTCATGTTGTCATAAACTTCCTTCAGAAATGAAGTGAAATACCAATTCTTATAAACAAACTTGATCTTCTATTAATGATTTTCCAGTTGTAAGAGCAGTGCACATTTTTCACACTCACATGAAATTCCAGTATTTAATATTGTCAAAGCAACAGCCTTTCCCTTGTTTCTCGATTCACTGTGTGTTTGTCTAATTTGGCTTTGGTCGTTGCTGTAGAGACCTTTCCCCTTAGCTGCCAATCCCTGTGTATGGCAAGTTATATTTAAATACTTAGTGGCAAAATAATCAATTATTCAAAGGTCCTGGTTTATGTTCAGTGCTTCCTCTTCTCTAACTTTCTTTTTTAAAGAAAAGATATATAAATGGGTATATAAATGTCTCAGCTAAACATCTAATGACAGGCTCTTTGACTGGCTCCCACCCACTTCAAAGATTTTTAAAAGTTGTGCATAATCTGAAGTTCAGAACTGACACAAGTCAGTGTTTCTGTTGAAACATCAGAGTTAGAACTAATGCCCAACTAGTATTCCTTGAGGGTAATGAAAGGCACCATAATAATCTTTGAGGATTTGTTCAGTACTTTAGGTTACACATCATTGTTAGATCCATGTGGAAATGTTATAATAATCTCCCTATCCTATTGCAGGGTTTTAACTAAGTTAGGAAAGGAGGATAGTTCATGACCATGGACAGAAATTAAAAAGTGTTCTTGGATCAGTTTCCAATCACTAACATGCACTTAAGTAATAACTTAATGTAAATCCTTAATGTAAATCCTTAATCCATAGGATCTGTTTTGCATCAACATCTATAAAACATGACTAATACTATTCCTTTGACCTTTAAGGTCTGTTTTCTCTTTCTCTATATAAAGGCATGCAAATGCAGCTTGCAAGCATCTCTATTCAAGTTTTTGATGCTTTTGATGCCAACCAACATTTAAAGTCATGATATTTGCACCAGATATTCCATAGTCAAGGAGGCCCACCTGCCTGCCTGCTTTGGGGCGTCCCCAAGACTATGCAAGTCTCTGCCATGATCTAGTAAATTATTTAACCTCTTTGGAAGCCCAAAGTGGACATTCTCCTGCATATTTCACTAGCAGGAGCTTTGTTAGAACACAAAGATCAGATCAGAGTTCACACACAACCTTGAGAGTCAGGTGGTATAGCCAAGTCATCCTCCAGCAAATAGGGAGTTCAGCCCACCTGTGTGCGTTGATTTTGCTATCAGTAAAGCGCTATATACAGTTCCACAAAAGTGGGGGAGGAATATCTATGTCTCTAGACTTTCTGGAGAATCAATAACATTTCTGAAGCACCAACTGAGAGGAGGGGTGTAGTGCTGAATCACTCAGTTCTTTTGGCAGGGGCTTCTAGGAACAGCTGAGTCCCAATTATTTCACCACATAACTAGACATTATTCCCATAATAAGGGCTTATGTGGACCAGACATGCCAAGCCAAGCCCTTGTCAATACCCTTCAGGCTGACTATTAGATTATTTTTTATTCTGAAGCTATCAAAGGAGAAGCTATGCACTTTTCTGAGTCTATAATTCTCCTGGTGATAATTAGCTCTGCTTTGCCCTAAGTGTTCTAACAAATGGGTTATTTGGGGAAAAAAAAAAAGTTCAGCACAATTTCTGTATTCTGTCTACAGAGTAAGACAAGTAAAGCTTTACATCAATGTGCTAATTATTTAGCATGTTCTCATTCTCTAAGCATGCACAATTTTTTTTCTGAAGTGCCTCCAAATTACCTACATTGGTGAGGAAAAAGAGAGTGTCTGGGGGCAGGGAGGTAAGTAAGATGGTAAGATGAGGAAGCTGTTTAGATAGAGGCCATGCTCAAAATTCAGTAGCTTCAATGGCAAAACCTCTTTTGCCCTCAGGTGGCTTTGAATGAGCCCTCATTTGAATGAGAAGATGAAGAGAACAAAGAATTCTTTCTATCTTTTACTTATTTAGGGTTCTTTAGATGCACACATTGTGCACATGAAAAAGTTTGTGAAACCAAAGAAAAAACAATTCATTGTGCATCCCAAAGAAAGATTATCCAGGATAGGAATCAGTAAAGGACTATGTTGCCAATATGCATTTGCTTTTATGTCATTGCAGAATACTTACTGGGAAAGTAATGCATTAGTTCCTTCTTAATTTCCAAAATTAATTAAAAAAAAATCAAGAGACTGTAAATGTAATGTTCTCAGGACTGTTTAAATTCATTCTTCCTGAAATATCCTTGAGAAGGTTGTTTGGTATCCAAAGAAAGAATAATTTGGCAAATAGTTTTCAACAGTTCTTCAGAACTTGCAATGAGAAAAGTAAAGTAGAAGGACGTGTGCCCAAGGAAGCAATAGATTTGTAAAACATAAATAAAACCACCCCAAGGACCCCCCAAAACTTCAGTAGAAATTTCTATGTGCTTGGATTACAAATGCAAAAGCAAATGAAGTTCCAAAGAAATGTACTGAATGAAATTTTAATGCCAGGAAGAGGGGGTGCTGCTTTGCTGATGTTTTCGAGTGGGAAAAAATGAGCAATGAATTTATACAACACCAAGTAACTTCATTTGCTGTGGAAAAAAAAATCCAATTTTTTTTTTTCAGTTATAAAAAAAGATATTAAGAATTTCCTTGGGAGAGAAGGTCTATTGACTACTGAAAAACTTTAATTTCTAATTATCTGGGATTGAAATCACCAAAAGTGTATGTAGGATTAGTATAGATCATTTTAAGTGAATTCCTTATTTTTAGTGAAGCATTTAAAATCTCAGGGGTCACCTCAGCTAGAAAAAAAAAAAAATCACAGGTGCTTTTCTATTATTGTACAGTATTTTCAAAATCCTCAAGCATGTCTGCTTCTACAGATTCTGCTCCCTGAAAGAAGGTTCAGGGCTCAACCTCAAGCTTAAATCTACTTCTTACCATTTTTTATTTCAGTGGTTGCAAAAGGAAGTAATTCCAAATGGAAGCAGTTGAGCTGTCACATCTTATCTGTAGAGGAGTATGGAAAGATCTGTGTTCAAGTAAGTGGCATTAGGTTACATTTCTTGCTACCTATCTCAGTAACAACTCTGGGCTGGCATTTTATAAGCTGTGAACAGTTTGAAAAATCATTGTGACTTATCATTTGAGCAGACCTGGTAAGCATTTACATAAAGCTATAAAATGGAAACTGCACCAGTTGTTCCAGTTTTTCAGGCTCCATTTGAGAGTGACCACTAGAGCTGAACACTGGTTAATGAAAACTAGAGCTTTGTTCTTTGCGGTGGAGAAGCTACACATGTCTGAATTATATTGGTGTTACTGCCTCCGGGAAGAAAAGAGAAAAGAGCATGTATGAAGGCTCATTAGACTAGATATTTGTGGGTCCAGTGGTTCCACAGGCAGACACACCATCCTTATACAGATTTGCTTCTTTTGCTGTTTGCACTGTAAGTGTTAGCAAGGATATTTAGACTTGGCTGTATTGAAACCATGGAGAAACGGGTGGTTAGTTTAAGACTAGGTGTGTTTGGGCCTGACTCACTAATGTCTTAAGTAACTCCAGTTTTATTCCACCTTGGTACTTATCCAGAATGTCAAGATGTTTGCTTTGGATTGTTTTGGAATTTATGACAAAGAACTGAATCTGGATTTCATCGTGGTCCATGATAATGATGAGTATTTCTGCATCCAGTAATACTGGATATGCAAAGCCATGTGTAGTATTTCTGTATCCAGTATTACTGGATACAGAAATTACTGGATGCAGAAATACTACACATGGTTTTGCATATCCAAATCGAGCACTTGATCGAAAAAAAGCTATATAAGTCTTGAGTGAAAAATAATAAGATCTAGACCCCTGAATGCTTAAGTTCTTTCTGAAAACAGGCTGTATCAACTGAACTTTTGAATCTTTACAGGGCTGTTTTGGGGAGACCACAGTGTTTTAACATAAACCATCATGTTTAGGCCTAAAGCAAAAAAGTTTCTGAGGAAAGGATGGCTACAAATATAAAACCAAATTACAATCTGCCAGATTTTTCTGGTAAAATGAGACACTCTGAATATCATGTCTTGCATTTGTGTTCTGGTGTGTCTAACATAAAAACCAATTTGAATGCACTCACTGTTAAGGTTTGTTAGCCAGAGAGGAGGTAGAATTTTCTTTGTTATTTTAATATTTTATTAGATTTGTCTAGCTTGAGAAGACAAAGAAGATTTATATTTAGTATTTATGAAAAATCTTATTTTTCTAGAAAATATACATAGTAGTAGAAAAAGAATAGTGCTTATGGTTTTATTATGGATGATACACTTCAGTGGAGCAACTCCAGAGGTCTTACATGATAGCATGTATGTTGTCACAATGTATGTTGTCACTTATAATGATCAATTTTCAGGAGTACTGAAAAATAGAATTTCCACTGATTTCACCAAGATTCCTGTGTGTTCACTGCAGCAGAAAGTTCCGTCTTTGTGAAACACTGAACATGAAAATACAAGACGTACTGACTCATTGAGAGGCTTCAAAATTCAATTGGTACAGGAAGAAATTTTTTAAAGTAATGTAATCAAACCGTTTAACATATAAAGAAGTGAAACAGAAGAACAAATTCAAATAATAAAGCTTTCTATCAAGCAATCACAGAAATGCATCCTCTTCTCTAAAACAAGATTTTCCTGGAATAAACCTCATTTAGCTATTACTGCATTGATTTCTGTAAAGGGCAGCTCCATAGAAAACAGCCTTATGCAAAATATTAGCCCTAACATTTTTTCTATGTATTGCCAAATTTAGTTACAAGCCTTCTACAAAACTTTCATAAAGAAAGCTGCCACGTTATACTTTGAGGTTAACAATGGGACAGAATCAAACTAGGATGAAAGTTGTCTCTGTCAAACTTTAAAACAATTAAAATGCTTTGGTAATGTGTTTTGCTTTATTTTGGGTTGGGGTTTTTTTGTTTGGTTTTTTTTTTTTTCATTTTTTGGCTATTTTTAAAAATATTTTAGCATTTTCAAACTTTGTCTGACTTCATGTGGCAGTTAAGTGATGAGAGTCTTCAGAGAAGGCTTTGAAAACCTATACTTTAAGTTCCATACCTTAAAGGTTTGATGCAAGTTGTATCTTCCAAGAAATGAGCCCATCCCAGCCATGCTTATACAACTGCAAAACTAGAACACTGGTTCACTAAGCAGCTGGTACATGCACCAGTACAGAATATTGTGCATTCTCAGAAGTAAGAAAAAAGGTGCATTCTTTATATCTTTACTTTTCCAGGAACAAATGGAAAAAAGCAGAAGACTTCAGCTGCAGACACAACAACCATCATTCCCAGGACTGTGAAATTCTGCTTGTGGGTACTATATACTATCCTGGAGCAAATCCACAGTCAGAATCACTGAAGGTGTGGGCCTCCCATACCCCACGACTGGCCACAGAGGCAGTGACTACCAGAGGAGCTCTTTAAGGAACATAAGGGAAAGAGTTGAGGGGCATTAGAACAAGTCTAACAATGTTTCCAGGAGCTTTCCTTTCATACCTGAGCATCATACTGTCATGGTGGACTTCATTTTGGAGGACTCGCCAGTCTCACACCTTACCTTGCTGACTTAGGGTTGATGCTTGGGACGTGCTGTCTAACATAATCATTGATGTACAGACCCATGGGATGGTGCATACCTTCAGAGTCCAGCACTGGATGGCACCCAGATGTGGAGAGTGGCTTATGCCCTGGAGGATGGGGTGCCATTGTGTGATGCCTCGATGATCTGGAGAAATGGTCCCATGGCACCCTCACAGAGGGTGAGGATGGCAAGTAAAAAGGATGGCAAGTACAAAGTTCCTTTACATGGAACAGCAGTGCAGGCTGGGGCAACTGATTGTGGTGATTGTAGGTGACAGCTCTGGAGCTTTGGGGACTGTAGTGATGAAGCTGGTCATGACTCAGCAGTTGCAAAGAGAGCTAACCACACACTGAGAGTGTAAATAGCAGATCAAGTGAGTAATCCCACCTACTTGGCACTCAGGAAACCACAGCTGAAGAACTCTACGCAGTTTCAAACCCTCTCCCCATCCCAGTACAAGACATGTCTACCAACTGTCGAGAGTGCAGCAGAAGAAGACAAGGCTGGAGCACATAGCAGACAAGGTGAGGTTGAAGGATTTTGCACTTACTTATCCAGGTGAGAAGGGGGTTGCAGAAACAAAGCCAGATTATTCTGAAAAGTTCATAGTTGAAGCAGAAGATGTGATGGTCACAAGATTAAATATGGGAAATGCAACATGAGTGGTGGTAAAGGAAAAAACATTTGTCGCTTGGCACATTTTACCCCAGACAGACTGTAAAATCCATACTCATACGTGGAGATTTTGAACACTCGGATGGAAAGTGCAAATCTGATCTAATTTTGAAGATAGCATGGCTTTCATGTTCCCTCTGACCTAAATTACTCTGGCTGCTGAATCAATTGCCACTAGATGAAGCCCTCAGCCACCAGCATGTCCCTTCCAGACACACTGACCCCAGACTGGTGGCCAGTTGATCAGTACAAGCTAAGGCTTGTAGGCTCCACAGGCGTCCTGCAGATGCTAGATGTAGTGAGCCACATTCTCAAGTATGTCTGCCTCTGAAAACTCATACCAGGAGTGTTGCATCATGAGTCTTCAACAAGTGGCACTGATCTTCCGGATTCAAACTTCCTCTTTGTGATAGGGAGCCTGGCTAGAATGTATCAAAATGTCCAGTGGTTGGATATCTGATGGAGATGTCTCTTCTATGCACAGCCAAACACCAGTTCTTGCAGATAGTTTACTACATACATAGCAATGGCTCATCCTCTGCAGTGGTGGAGGCCAGGGAAAGCCAGATAGACTTCAGGTGGCATAAACTGTTGAGTAGAAGGAGGAAGAGGGGCAATGGCAGGCAGCAGTTACTGCAGCACTTCAGATGGTAGCTGTGGATACATCTGGCTTTGCCTACTGCATGCTGTTTTACCAGCTGTCACATGAGAGGCCTCTGCACAGCTGTGAAGAGATGCAAGGTAAGTGCTAGGCCAAGCTGCACTGCAGCTACTTGGCAGAGTGGATGAAGTCAGTGTGCTCAGGAAAGTGCTAATCTTGAACTTGACCTTCCCATAAGTACTTGGGCTGTTTGCCCTTTTATGGATCTCAGAGATTATGGAGACATATATTTATGGTTCTTTCCATGCCAAGAATATGAATACATGCCACTTAGCCAATTATTACTATTGACTTGAAATGTGTGGTGGATGTGCCAGCAATTTCATTCAATTGTCAAATGAAAGGAAAAGGAAAATAAAGACAGAATACTTCATCACTTCTGGATAAAACTATAAGATGACAAATACAGTAGAAAGGTGAATGCCATTTTGAAACTAATAACACATTTTCAGACCTTCTCAAATAGCCCTGATACCTATGTGGGAGTTAAGAAATTACATTTTCTGTAGTAAAGGGACTTACAAAAAGCAAATACCTGTCTGGCATTCCAGACAGGTAACTATAGTCAAGAGCCATCAAATAGCTGCCTACAGTAGTTATTTGAACAATGAATATAATGTGACTTCTTGACTAAGAATTCAGAACTTCTTCACTATAATAAAAATTTTCAATCCAAGAAAATACCAAGGAAAGGGCTTCACTCCTATGTATCCTCTATGTCAAATGTATCCTCTATGTCCTACATATCCTCTAAGTCCTATGTTTCCTCTAAGTTTTAGGGCCTGGATGTGAGATGGAGAACAGAATTCTACTATTTTTAATTAAAAGCATATACATATAAAAAAGACAAGTATTTGAATGCTTAGTTTTCTTTGCTGCTAATAAAATTATTTAAGATTCCTTAGGGAAATCCATAGATGGAAATATGACTAAAACATAGCCTCCCCATGATGACTGGAAGACTCCGCTTCCTCCCTTTTTGGAATGGTCTTTGTACTCTGTTATTAATTTTTCAATAGGTAACTGAGATAGTGATGATAAAGTATACATATTTTCATCCTAACAGTGTAGCTGTAACAGCACAATGACTGAAAGAAATTTAGACAGCCAAGGCTCAGCATTGCTTTCTTAACTATCTAAATATTGTATAGAAAAATGTACTTTTTTTAAAAAAAAAGTTGTTTTACTCCAAGTACACGTTTCTGTTAAACCAATTTTTTACAGAAACCAATTTTTTTTTGTTTAGGTTTTGGGTTTTTATTGTGTTTTTGGTTTTGTGTGTAGTCTTTAATGCTGTAGGTCTTAAGAAATATATCTCATATGTTACAAGTGACAAATGTGGCTAATTTTGCCTTTGGACCACAGAATGGCATAAAGAACATCTTTAAAACCTTTCTAGCCCTAATTTTCACTGTTTTTATAACATTCTAGCATGAACCTGAGCTCGCCCTGACCCACAGCCTGATAATTTGACATAGTCAAATATACATTTTGTATTATTTGGGGCTTTGCATATCTGCTGGCATCAATTAAAAAAAAAAGATTTATCCTTTACTTTGAGTGATCAAATTCACATTTTGGAACTGGTGGTATCTGGTCATTTAGAACAAACATAAAATTACTTCAAAAGCAACCATTGCCATAAAAGTGCTATTTTAGACTTGAGCTAAGTTATTTTGCTTTGTTTTATCTAGTGTTAAAATTATGCAAAATAGAAGTTAAGCATGAAGATACCAACTTTCAGCTGCCATAAATAAGAATGGCATTATTGAAATCAATTAAACCATTTCTGTCTGCTCCAAAATGTAATTTGATCTTAAGCATTTTGCTACACAACTGTGTGCATTACTGGAGTAAAAATTATTGTCTGACATGGCTTTTGGGAAGATTCTTGCTGTCTTGCCTACCAGGACTTTGAAGAAATTGTGTAGTATATAAGATCAAAACATGGCAACATGTAGGTTTGAAAAAAAGTATGGGACGTCTACCTTGTGTGAAAGCTGGAAATGGAACCAAAAGAAATTGGAAACAGTATTTTTCACTCTATAGTAAATATTAATAATAGTTGGTCTAGCCTGTGGAATATAGAAACTTTTCCAATTAACTGTGCTTTGGTGTTATTTTGTGAAGACACATATAATCAGCCATGTAATTTTGTACTTCTTTATGTCTTCTTCTTCATTCCTTGGGTGTCATATATATATGTATGCATATATATATATATTTGTACATATATACACACAGACATAAGTTTATACATGTGTGTGGATGTATATATGCACATATTTAAATATTTTATTTTCATTTGCGTGTGTCTTTGCTTTTTTTGTTTTCTATTTATTCTGTTTGTCTCTGTGGACTTGTCTCATGTTTCCTGAGATGAAGACCACTCAGTTCCTGTTGATTCTGTGCTCATGAAGCTATTAGGATCTGTAAAATTAGGCATATATATGTATATATATATAAATACTTTCAGGAACAGGAACTCAGCTGTCTCTAGGCTCTGGATATTACTTCTGTTTGATTTTGCAGTTTTTATGACTTCTTTACAACAAGGTTAACCTAATTCACTATGTGATCCTACTGGTCTTGGCTCCCCTTTAGCTATTGGGAATACATTTTTCAGTCTTTGTGGATTGCCACTGAATTGTGGTGAGCAATTTCTATCTGTTTGCCTTACTGTTCTTTGTCTAGGAGTTTCTAACCATGCTGAATTATGAAGTGAATCTTTTCCTCATGAAGAAAATTTGTTCCATTTGTCATCACTCCTTAATTACTGAGTTTTCTGTCCTATTTGTATATATGTTTAGGGTTTTTATATATTCTATGCTGTCAGGTTTTTTTTCTAAGTATTACTTGCTTTCCAAATACGGCACTTGTTTGGCTTTGCCATATAATAGATCCACATACCCCAAGTCTCATTGCCACTAAAAGCATTATTTCTGTTGAAATATTTCATATATGTACATTTATATGTCTTTCAATAACATGTTTTATTTGCATAGAGAGTAAGGTTTTAAGGATTTTTAAATTAACCTGCATTCGAATCAAAATAAATGCATAAATACCCAATGAAGTTAAAGGCATAAGTAGCGGTTAAGTTTTATCCATGTTATCTGTTGAAATAATTTCCCAAATGAGACACTAAAACTATTTTTTAGATATTGTGCTAGTAGTTTGAATCTCACTTGATTGAAAAATCTTTTTTTTAAAATTGTCTTATGCTTCACCTTCCCAGTTCCGATAATTTATGAAAAATCTTCCACCAAATTCCATAAGCTAATAATTGTTTTGCTATATATTTTATACTGTGTTCTCTGACATACTTCCCAAATTCCTACCATTATAGCAATCACATTTTTATAACCATTCCTCAGTAATGTTTACCCAATCTGTAGAGCTACCATGTCTTATTGATGGACTGCAATTCCATTATAAATGTACTGTCTCCTTGTTGGTATATAATGTTTATTCAATATATGAATTTAAATTTTGCAGTATTTCTGCATTCAGGAACAGATTTTACGTTTGTGGACACAATTCCTAAGGAACTTACAATCTTTTCTTCAGAAAACGAAGAAAAACCCAACTCCTGACAACAACAACAACAAGAAGCAGCTCTGTTTTTTGAGACCAGTTTTGGGACCAAGGTGACACAAAAGCAGGAAAACAGCAAATGTAAAAGGACCAGAGATTAATTTAGAAAATGTAGGACTGAAGAATTTGGGTCATTACAGGGATAGGGCAATTGAGGATTTGGGGAAAAGATGGGTCACCTCATTCCTCCTCCTTCCTTGGTTTTAATTTCTGGAATGGATTTTCACACATAGAGATCAGACTTGGAGGTGTTCTTGTTCAGTACTTGAGTCTGTGATGCAGAGCAAGCTGAAGCCTTTTGGAGAGCTCTGTGTACCCCATAGTCATTTACATGATTAAAAGAGAGATCCCAATAAGTCTTTGGGAAGGGCTCTACCCGCGCTTGCTGCAGGCTCGCTGATGGCTGAAAAGGCCAATGCACGACAGACAAGTCTGGTTGCAAAAGGCACAGCAGAAAGATTCCCCAGGTGGTACCGACAAGACGCGATTCTTTCTGCGTTGTCTTTTCTCCTCGAGAGTGATCCTGCATGTGTTCTCAAAGGAGGCAGCGGTGTTATAGATAGATTGTATCCAGGCCTCCCGATTGGAGGCCAGAGGAGACCAATGGTGATGATCAGTATGGCCAATATTGATCAAGTCTACATAGTTGTTTTCATATTTACTCTATATTAACTTATAAGAAGGAATAAAGCTTTGAGTGGGTGTGGACAGTTCACAACCCCCTTTGTAACGTATTTTGGTTTATAAAGAGGAACACATATATCAAAGATCTTTACTACCCCTAAACACATTATAATTTATTGGAAGATTTTTACTTTGCCCACCTATTAGAAATTCTGAACTGGAAAAGGGAATGCCTTTTTTAACTGCTGATAGAAAGTAACACATTTATATGGAAACCCCACCTGCTAACTTACAGGCTTCATGCTTGGCAGTCTTATGGCCTGGTGTTACACAGTACAGGAAAGTTATTCTTTCTAGAATACTGACCCAAGAAATTTGACCTATCTTAAAACTGAAAGGGTGTTCTACATTATTCAGGAACAAAGTTCAGATAAACATAAGCAAAGGGTTGATAGAAAACACAGAGTCACAGAAAAGTCTTTGTAACAAATAATTTTTTTTGTTCAGCCGGATGGCACTTTAGAAAGGTTTGGCAAATCTTTTAAATGTGCTTCTGCTGTGGCTGTCACCTTGCCAAAGCATTGGGCAGCATTTTAAGAATCTTTTGGGTGGTACATTAATATCAGACTGCAAATTATAATCACAGATCATTTGCTTTAGAAAAAACCTAATTGTAGGGAATGTATATAAAACCTGTTTGATTCCTAGTCTGTCACTAGAGAATTTTGTATCTATATGTCCCAATTTCTCATTTTTATTTTGTCCAGTGACATTACTATTGTCATTAGGATAGATCAACCACTGAAATTAGTATCTTCCCAAACCCCAGTTCCACTACAGTTATTAAAAGCACACTACCTCTTCTTGCAGCATGGATTTTGCAGATATATCTGATTTTATTGCAATCTCTCATTTCTTAATGTTCCTTCAGCTTGTATCTTTTTGCTTTGCTTGGCATATTCCTTGGACTATATCCAAAATGATCTCTGATCTCTGATCTTACTGTTCTTAGCTTATATGAAAAAACACAGCTGATCTTAGCCCATGGCACATCACCACCATTGTATTCCACATAAATTTTCTTAGTCATGCTATAATTTTTATGTCGAAAGAATAGGATTATAGTGATCAATCCATCCTGCATTTCTGTAGGCCCTGCCTTAACATAACCAGGCACAGACAGTGTTGGAATGCTGAAACAAAGAGAAACCTGTGCCAAAATAAGGGAGGAGTCCTAGAAAGTAAATAATGATTTCACACTGCGTGGACACCTGTAGTAATCCAATTAACAGTGTGTTAGTAATGCATGTTTAGTTCATGGATCCAATAGTTTAAGAGTGATCATGAGCCGGGGTGTATTGGAAGTGTATAAAAGAGCAGCTTATGTAAATAAAGCGAAACACTGTTGATCACACTGGTTGTTAGCAGAGTTTGTTCTGAACCCCTCCATCTACATTTTTATTTCACTTATTCTACAAACTTTATAGAAAGTCTTAAGACTTTCTATAAAAACTTAAGAACTAATCCTTTTACAGGTCACTTTTATGTCCAAGCAATCTACAAACATTGCTTTTCTTGTTCTCACTGATCAGTGCTAGTGACAAATCTTATTTTCTGTAATTATTGAGCAGTAATTTTTGCATCTCCAAATCAGTTGGGAGATAATCTTGTCCATTGGTAACTTTATCCTCCAATCCAATCTGGACCAATCCAATGCATCCTCATGCTCTTTACTTTCATTCTGTGTGGGCATAGAGGAAGGCTGATCTAAAGCCTGTGAAAAGGAAGGATGTGTTTTGAGGCCCGAGTAGATTCTTCATCCCATGTTCTTGTGTCACTTCATTTTGATATGATACTCTGATTCCTTCCTTGCACCCCTGCTGAGCATTGCAGGCAGTACAGCTTTCTCTAATGCTTTGTGGGGCTAACTCCATTACTGCACTCTGCCAGACTTCTTCAGAGTCTGAGGGCAGAATTTCATATAAAGAACATAACGTCTTAGCCCAGTAATTTTGATGTATATAAGCTTCTCTTTCAATAGTCTTGTAATTAAATTATATTCTCATAAAATAAACTACAATTAAGTCAATTTCCTGATTTAGCTACTACCCAGACCAACTGCATTATAGAATCATAGAATCATAGAATCAATTGGGTTGGAAAAGACTTCAGAGATCATCAAGTCCAACCCTTGGTCCAACTCCAGTCCGTTTACTAGATCATGGCACTAAGTGCCATGTCCAATCTCGGTTTAAAAACCTCCAGGGATGGTGAATCCACCACCTCCCTGGGCAG
>VYXB01001861.1:0-106142 GCA_013397135.1 Pachyramphus minor | reverse complement strand
TGTGGCCTCACCAATGCAGAGTACAGGGGAAGGATCACTTCCCTTGTCCTGCTGACCACACTATTTTTGATACAGGACAAGATACCATTGGCTTTCTTGGCCACCTGGGCACACTGCTGGCTCACGTTGAGCTTCCTGTCAATTAGTACCCCCAGGTCCCTTTCAGCCTGGTTGCTCTCCAGCCACTCTGTGCCCAGCCTGTAGCGATGCAGGGGGTTGTTGTGGCCAAAGTGCAGGACTCGGCACTTGGCCTTGTTGAACTTCATCCCATTGGAATCAGCCCATCTCTCCAGTCTATCCAGATCCCTCTGCAGAGCCCTCCTGCAGCTCGACACTGCCTCCCAACTTGGTGTCATCAGCAAATTTGCTGATGATGGTCTCAATCCCCTCATCTAAATCATCAATAAAGATGTTAAACAGAACTGGACCCAACACTGACCCCTGGGGGACACCACTGGTGACCGGCTGCCAGCTGGACGCAGCCCCGTTCACCAGTTATATTTGTCTTTAAACATTGTGTACATTTCAATTTCTGATATGCTGTTTTTCAAGCTTCTTGAATGTGAACTGAAACTGAAACTCTCCTTCGTACTTGCAAGAAAAATGTTTTCCTGTAATATTTCCCTTCCCTTACTTTGTCCATGTAATGCTTTCTGTGAACATTTAAAATTACTTTATAAATACTTTAAGAAACATTAAAAATGTTTTAAAAATAATTCTCAGGTAGCAGTTTCTCTCCTGCTCTCCTTAGATATTATACTCACAGGAGGTAGAAGTGATTTCAACCTCATTCAGAAATTGGAACCAAATAATCTTGAAATACTATGCGGTGGTTTGTTTTGTTTTAGTTTTTTGTTTGTTTGTTTGTTTGTGTGTTTTTTAATATATGGAAAGGAAATCTGGAGAAGACATCCATATGCTATCCAGCTTTTGACTGGAATGGACTGGCTTAAGGTGCAGGTTCTAGTAGAAAGGGGATTCATATTCGAAGCAGCACTTTATTCAGATGGTAAGAAACACTAACTAGAAGGTTAATATATGTTATTGCTAACCTACTTTTAAACTGAGACAAAAAAAAGAAACATCTGGGTGCCCATTTGTAAACTAAAAAACAGCAAAAATTTCATTGCGATGCTAGAAAATAAATTGTTTGGAGAAATATTCCAAATATTAATATTCCAAAAAATGAGGCAGAACTTTTCATCATTGCAGACTGGGGAAATAGGTAAAGAGGGCACAAAAAGGGCATAAGTGCAGTGACTGAGATTGAAAAATTCTTGTCAGGAATGGTGAGAAAAAAGGCAATTGGCAGGTTTTGAAAATCAGTGCAACTTCAATATTAGTTCAGAAGTGAATGGAGCTTCATGATGGAGGAGAACACCTGCGATAAATAATTCTTTTACAGGGCTGCTATTGGAAAAATAATTATTAAACCTTATAAAATTATTATTAAATTATTAAACAGAAGAATCTTTGCAGTATAACACAGATAAGAAGGACATAACAAAGCCCAAAATAACAAACACTGAGATTCCTATCCTTGGACCCCATGTCAGGATCTGAATTCAGAGTAGCTAGGGTAGATCCTGGGATACAGAATTTTTTCAGTGGCAGGAACATTTCATATATGCCAAAGAATGGAGTAAAATGGACAGTAGCTATGTAAAGAGGCCTTTATGACTAGACAGAGAAAACTCAGTGGAAAGGAGGAAAAGAGAGAGATGCTGATTTTGTTGTAGGAAAATGCATTGTCAGTGCACATCTGGATTGTTCTTTGTGATGTGCTTAGGTACCAGAAACCAAAACAGAGTCATCTTTGTTTCTTTTTTTCCCCCACATTCACACAGAATTTGCAGAGCATCCCTACTAATAAACAATAAAGACATAGATAATGCACTTACCTACTTAGATAGAAAATGTGCTCATCTATTCTGAGTACCTCTTCATAGAAATCATAAATTATAAATAGGAAGTGAATAGAAGGAAAAGAAATGGGAAAAGCATTTGAGTAAGAGGGATTTCTGAATTTCTGAATAGGCTTGTGGATAAATTGTTTAGGAGGATGTTCACTACCAACCCAGTCTCTGATACCTGAACTGATTCTCCAAACCTTTTGAAATGTTCCAAATACCAGTGTACTTTAGTAAAGCTCTGTAATAGCAACCTGTGCACATGCTCACAATCTGTTCATAATACCAACAATGCTGTTATTTTTCTTAGAGCTTCTCTGTTCTGAACAGACTGTTCATTCACGCTTTTTTAATTTTTTTTCCTCAAGCGCAGCATATTGCTACTCAAGAAAAAGGCTGCACTAACAAATCTGGCAGATCAATGTATTTCTGTTTTCTGAAATATAACTTTTAAAAATTCCTTTCAAAGCTTCAGACTTTCTGTTCTTTTTATGGTTTATCCCCACTGTCAACATACTGATCCCACTAGATTTAGATGCATAGAATTTGTGTTGCAAGTGTGATTCCAAACCTCTTGGAACTTTTTTTTCTCCTCTTAGGTGGAAATAAATATATCATCTATTTTATCATTTTGACTAAACTATCATCATAGCATAGTGTAGTGAGCTTGATAGATACTATTTCCTAATGAACCATCATACCTGGTTTACAATCCTTTCCACATTCTCCAAAGAATTAATGTGGTACAATGCATGATTCTACTACTTTGCTCACTCAAACTGTTTATGGTAGTTATGTAGATACTCACAGTTTTCTCCCTTAATGGTTTTCCAGTGAGTTAGTACTTGTGCTTCTCTCCATGCTTTTTCAGATTCCGTGTCATCATTTAGGCATCATCAAAAAGTCATTATGTAAATTCACAGTTGTGAGTATCCCCATTTATTTTAAAAATCCCCCCTCCACAGAATTTGCCAGAAAGCCTTCAAAGCCAGATAAATTGTAAAAAATTTTTTATGCTTATCTTTGATAAAGTATTGAAGTCCCTAACTGCTGACACTAGGACACTGCTGACACTAAATCCTGACTGCTAGGACACTTAAAAATACCATTAATAGTAAATTTCAGTGTTGTTTATAAGCATTGAATTATGTGGCTTATATTTGCATGCTTTATTCTTTTGAGGGAAAGTTGGCACCAACATGCATGTTATCTTCTATACCTACTGGTCTGGAATTTAAATTTCCTGATAACATGACTAAACCTATAATATTTCTGTGAAATAGATAATACAATCCTTTATTTGCATGAAAGAAGTTTCCAACAGAATAACTGTCTACATCTTTTCATAAAAAAGCATAGACACATAGGCAACCTAGTCTCCAAATGAGTCTTTCAATTTTACTACAAAAGATAATCCTTTATTTCAAAGTTGTTTAGGACAATGAAGCTTATGAAATTTAAATTGCTTTATCAAATGCTGGAAAATTAATCCTAGATTAAAAATAAATTTTAAAATGTTATTAGGGATGTCATGTTACTAATACCAAGCCAACTTTTCCTCTCTATTTTGGGACAGGAGGCAAATTCAATTACCTTTTTGCTAATTGTCTGATGAATGTTCTTATTGTAATGCATATTATTTTAAATGTTTCAGATTAGTAATTCCAACTTGGGAGACAGCTGTATGTCTAAGATTTGGTGTATTAGGAGGAAAATACAACTCATTATCAAGGCATCAGAGACTATGAAGACCTGCACACACACTGCTTTAAGACAATCAGTTGAAACTTTATGAAAGCAGGTATATGCAACCATGTTAAACACCAATTACTTTCATAGCAGAAATATCAATCTCTCTTTCCAAGTAAGCAAATCAGCTATGATGAAATAACTCTGTGTCTGGTATTTTCCATGAGAAACAACCCAAGGGGATGGATCCCAAGCCAAGAATTTTTCCCCTTTAGAAAGAATCAGATGTGTGTGTGATGTCTGAAACGCTGCCAAGGGTAAGCATTCAATGGCACATTCAGTCCAAGGTCCTTGTCCTCCCATTCAAGGACTGTAATGGACATTGGCATTAATATTTAAAGGACTTCCTCTAATTTCACATCTCTCCAAGTATAAGCAGTAATCACCTAAGGAGATATTATTACTGAAGAGATGCTCAGCTTCCTATTACAGGAAATTAAATGGGAACCTTGCTAGCCTCCCCCTCACTAAAAAAGCACTACACGCTTCTCTGCCTGGATTTTTGTGTGAAGATAACAATCTTCAGGATAGTAAATTTTCAAATTTTAAGCTCTTGTCCCTGGATATTGTCTTCAAATCCACCTCTATTAAGCCTGGAAAAGAAGATAGAGTGGCATTGTCAACTCATGTATTTTGTACCATTACTCCTTTTATGTTTAGTGTTGTTTTGTGGTTTTTCTGGTTTTTTTTTTCCTGCCTCTAGTCAAATGGCTACAACAGAATCTCTGCCTTCATCATAGAAAAATATTTAGTACTAGAGATCACAGCTTTGTGTCAGGGGAGTGGGCAGGGAAAGAAAAGGTCTCAGAGGCCTTGAAACCATGAAATTTAAACGTTGAAATTATACTTTAAGGTCTGTCTTGATGATTTTGGATTAGAACTGCTTTTTTGTGCTCATTTTTCTTTTTAAATGTTGGAAGTTGGCATTACTGTTATGCTTGTTTGGAATAATCCTGTTCATTCTTAGGTATATTCTGGTAATAAAAAGCAATCTGGAAAACAGCCTTCTGTGCATTTGGGGGATTTCTGATGAGTAAGGAGAATCCTTGACCAGTGTTAACTTGAGTTGTTAAGAGCAGAGAAGAGAGAACTAACTCATGCATCTGAAAACCAGTTGTCCTAATCTTCCACTATATAGAATAGCTTCTGCACTGGTTCACTCGCTCTTCAGCAGCTTTAGTACCGTAAACTGCTTTCAGTAGCTTCCTACATGCGTGTCTTGCAGGCAACTAAGCCCTTCTAGTCTAGTTATCTGTCTCTGAACTCCTCTCATGACTCCCTGCCCTTGGAAACATCATCATCTAGCAAAACACTTTGAGTATGTTTATCTTTAGCACCTAAAAACCTAATGTGCATGTATGTTTTTAGCTTAAAAAACATACTGAAATGCTTGGTGGTTCAGAGCCTATGTAACTTTACCACTGTAAGTAATTAGAACACAGTAAGAAGTACAAGCATTTATACTAATTATGTAGTGAGTATTCAAACATATTAAAGGTTTACAGACCCTTAAGTAAACCTTGCTGTCTAAATTCAACCGTAATGGGACTACAGCATGAAGCAGTTGCCAGTTGAGTCAGGTACAGCCTTTATTCATGGCTATGCCTGAGATGTCCCTGTAAAGCAATTTGCGATGCAGTAACCTATGTTAGTACAGTATGATTCTTTATTCCCCTCTAGTGGCTGGTCTGCATAGTATTAGTTACTAGTCATGTGCTAGAAGAGCTGGACCAAACTCTTGGAACAACAGTACATGCCAAAGGGCCTTGGTTCACTCCCTGCTGCAATCCACACTACCAGAATGCCAACAGTGCACAGTCTGTGCTCTGGCAGTGCTCCAGAAGGAGGGGAAGGAGTAGTTTTTGAAGGCTTGTATTTTTATGCTCTTAGAAACTACCAAGAAATTAAATTAATATTTGTATCCCTCAGAAATGAAGGAGAATGTAACTGTCAGTTAGTGTTGCAAGTGTTTCATTTAATTACTTGAGTCCCTGAGTGTTACTGTAGCCAAATACGAATCTGGCTTATCCATCTTCAGGAGAGTACTGAGAGGTCTGCTCCGCAAGCTGCATTGTAGTCTTAGCTGGCTTACAAATAATGACTGTCTGCAGTCTTCCATACTGCACTTGAATAGTGAAATCTCAGAGCATATTTGTCCTTGAAATGTATTTAATATATATAGTCAGCTCTATTATAAATGTCCTCATAAGTACTGCTACTTTTCCTTTTCCTTATATATTATGTTTATGTGCAGCCAGACAGAAAAAAAGCAACTAAAAACGAATATAAGCTGCAATGAAGTCTTGAAAGAATTTCTATTACTCTTAGAAATAGAAATAGTTTCTATTAGAAACTCTTAGAAATAGAAACCATTTCTATTAATGGTTAGATTGGTAATATGATATGAACAATTTTTTTTTTTCCTAAAGTTCGGAAGGATTTTTCTCTGAATAGGATGAGGGATTTCTGGAACAAACCATTGGAAGCAGGAGAGTGAACAGGACAAATGAAAATAAATTACAGAATACATCTGAGAATAAGAGGAGTGAAAGAGGTAGAAATTCATCCTCCTTAAGCACAGTTTGGGTTTATGAATCTTGGATTTTCTAGTGATTTGTGCTTGTCCTTATTGAGAGCCTGAGGATAACAAAGCTTTTAAGTTCCCAAGGGCTCCTGCCCTGCAGAGAATATGAAATGTTTTGCCAGAGAGGCTAAGTGTTTGTGGCCAAGATCACGATATATAAAACACAAAATATCCAAAACACAGGCTGAATTCTCTAGGAGAATGAAGATGCAAAAAGGAATCCTTGCTCTTTACAAGTCTGGGTCTAGTCTAGATTTTGAAATTGTATGGCTCTTATCTTGGTGCAAATATAAAACCATAGAAAGGATATCTGAGATTGCTTAAACTCAAGTTTGTGGGCATATTATCCTTTACAGAGTGCATTAAAAAAACTTACCAAAAAAAGTAGGTACACCAAATCACTAGTATCAGCCCTCCAGAGATATTCTCAATTCTGTCAGTTAATCTGATATGGGATAAAACATAAATTAGATGTTTCAGTATAATATACTTAGATGCTTCAATTTCTTTTGAAAACATGCCATCTGAGCAGGTCCATTTTTAGGGGAATACTAAATAAAAAGCTAAATGACAGCTTTCTAGGTCAGGAACTGCTAGACCTTCATTATTTTAAACAGCTCGAAGCACTGTAATATTTAGCCAGTGTGTGTATGTGCGCACATATGCACTGTTTTAGAAAATTTCACAACAGGGGTTTATAATGTTTCAAGGTTACACTTTAGCAATAAAAAAAATAATGCCTCATTTATAAAGTGCAGGAACTCAGGGAATTTATTCTCCTGAAGGTAACTTCAGTTGCATTTTTTTTAAAGTACAAGCATACTTTAAGAACTACATTTAGTCAGCTGTTGACTAATGACTCCTACCTCTTTGTGAAGCAGATAATGACTTTGCATAGAGTATAAAACTCAATAAAAATGACCAGAGTAATGGAAGAAGAATTCATTTTTATAAAGTTATGACATGAAAGGAAACATTGACAAAACTGAAAGCTTTATAAAGAAAACATTATCGGTTTCTGATGAATCCTACCTCTTTTAATGTGCCTGCTATTTGTTCATTTTTCTATAATTGTTTTTGAGAGGTTCATTAAGGAATTTCTGATGATTTTTGACAGCTGAAACATAAAGCACTTAACAGGAGCTAGAAAGCCATTTAAAGGTCTGTAATAAATTCATATATTGCCACTATATGTCTCTTTGTTCTTAATGTCTCTATTGCATTCCAGATGCCATCTCGAAAAATAAACTTCCTACAGAGCATATGGATCAAATTTTAACCAGAATGTAAAAAAAAATTGTTGACTTGGCACTGGGTATATGTGACCCATGGACTACCTTTACAAACAGCCAAGTCATCAATTTCCTTTTCTGTTAGGCAGTGGCAGCTCTGACTCCTGAAGAACACCTTCTTTGCATGTAAAGCCTGGGTAACTCAACTCTGGC
Source organism: Pachyramphus minor (assembly GCA_013397135.1). Lineage (NCBI taxonomy): Eukaryota > Metazoa > Chordata > Aves > Passeriformes > Tyrannidae > Pachyramphus > Pachyramphus minor. Next base: position 98,454 of record VYXB01001861.1, on the reverse strand, counting down.
AATGACGAATGTGTACTGCAAGTGACTGTAACTTCAAAAATTCAGTGCTCAGCATTGGAACTGCAGCAATCTGATTCCTGAAAAATGGATGATAGGACTGAAATTATAGAATACTATGGGATTATTTAATGGTTCCCTACTTTTGTGAAGTTCTTGAATTAAGCCACACCAGAAACAACCTACCAAAACATGCACACTCTTTTCTTGAGGAGAAGAATGGAGGATGAGAAACCCAGCAACGTATGATGGTAAGAAGCACAGAGCTCAGGTATCACAGGCACAGGAACAGGATAAGAAGAGAATGGTCATAAGCATCATAAAATTAACTCCATTCTTTTTTTCTCTTTGCATTTTGGGAATGTTATGGTTTTTACATTGTGTGGTGAATACACTTTTTAAATTGGGACATTTTTCAATTTTTGATGCCTGTGTGTAAATATAAAATGTTTAAAATGTTTTTCTCCTACCAACTGAGAGGACAGAAGTGACATGCGCAGCTTTCTGTGCTTATTTGCAAATCACAGGCATTTATTGATTGCTATCTTAGTGTGGCTTGTCTTAAATCTAGCAGCAGTTGTGTTTTCTTGGGAAAAAGAGAAAATGCTAACAGTGAAGTTACTTTTCCTATTACATCATGTCACTCGGCCTACATTCGCTGCAGGAGATACCTGTACTCCCATGCTTCAGCACCCAGAGAGCTTTACCCTTGGGAAGCTGCTGGAGACCTTCAACTAGGAAACAGTAGCATGAAGGTCTAGGTGAGGAACTGTCTGTGTTCATGTCTCCCTAAGGTGCCTAATCTATATCAAAGGATAACCTGTCAGTTAAGAGTTACAGAAACTCTGGGGATTACAAGGTGTGTCTGTTAAAAAAGTTAATTCAGCATTTGGCCTTGGAAGCTTTCCAAGCCACATTAGGACTGATAGTGTGTCTCCCAAGCCCACTGGAAATTTTAGATTATATGTCTGGATGAGAATTAAGAGATGGAAAAGATGATCTAGGGAAAGACTAAGCAAAACTGACTACAGATACCAGAAAAATCCAGCATCCTTCATAGATACTGAAAAGCCATCTGGAAATAGTGCTGGGCAACCAACTCCAGGTGACCTGCTGTAACGGGGCTGGGACCAATCCCTTCCAACCTCAACCATTCAGTGGGGAAAAAAACCCACAACACACCCACAAAAAACCCCCAGTCTCTGAGGTTTTAATAGTGAGAGATTAGGATGTAGCTAAGTGCACAATATGCAATCATAGACAGTTATGCTATCTTTAAAATCTCCTTTAATAAATTCTCTTTTCTATTGATATTGCTGATAGTGGGGGTTCTTTTCTTCAGTCCTCTTCCTGGTCTACACAGAGCAGTGAGTTTGCAGGTCCTGGTGTGGTCAGGTCCCAGCAGGTCTGCATTTGCTGCTGCTTTGAGAAGTCAGGCTCTGTAGGACATAGAAATATATATTCTCACTTTTGGATCATGGAAGGGACTTTTATCTATTGGAACAGTGGAGGTTGTGGTGAGATTTGTGAAATTTTACAAACATCGTTGTCCAATGGGAATCATTAGAGCCACTATAGAGAACCTGCATCACTGGCAATTACACTTATGATTGTATGATCCTCATTAGGCTGATTAAACTAGCTTAGCACCATATTATTTAAGTGGCAACAGGCAAAGCACCAGTACTTTGCTAAAGATGATACCCTAAAACTCTGAGCTAATATGAATTTTAAAAGACTACCAGCATATAAAGAATCCAAATTTTTTTTAAAAAGTGCCATTTTTAAGTGACTACTGTGGAAACAAATACTTTGCCTCACCAAGACTGGGATGAACAAGTTCTAGCAAAAACATTAAAGAATTCTACATGCTATTGCTTACTCTACTGGGTGCGCTGCAAAGTATCTTTAAAATACACTTATATCTGACCTCCTTCTAGGTAGAGGCATGAGGTTTAGGGCAGTAAGGAAGACTTTGAAGTCAAACAACAGTCAATGGCAACAGGAGTGGAACTCACGATCTTTTGACTTCTGACAAAATTCATCCTTTTCTTTAACAGTTTCTGAATCAGGAGAGGCTTGCACTCTTGCATTTGCAGAGCATTGCTTGACTGGGAGCAGGCAGCCTGATTCAGCAGATGTGTTGAATGTTCCCATTCTTCAAAGCTGTTTTGTGTCTTTAAAAAAATCCTTATGAAAAAAATAAGGTGTATCTTTTTTCACAAAATAGGTGAATGCTGGTACAGCAGAATTAGTTACTGAAAATGAACCGAAGTGTCAAATCCCAAGAAGCATGATTTGTTTGTTCTTCTCCAAATACAGACAGAAAGAAAGAAAGAAAGCTGCTTAGGACCCTACTTCTAGAAATGGTGGGATACTAGTTATTTGAAGCAGAGAAAGAATAAATACTGCTTCCTTGATCTTGATGTACTTATTAACTCACTACTTCCTGTAGCTAGCTGAAAATTTCTCATTTGCCCCATCGGGTTTTGGCCGAGAGCCCTTGGCTGCTTGTGGGAACTCAGCACAACCTTCGACCAGGATATACCTGTATAGCTACTCCAATTATTGCATTAAGATGCCCATTGTAGCTGACTGGGAATTTCACTGGCATCACAAGAAAGGTAACATTTTAAGATTTAAAAATAATCTAAACAAAAATTAAGGAAAAGTGCTGGCTGTAGTCCCTGCAACCCCATTCCCTGTTGTCAGCTGTTTCACTTCTCCGCGACCCTCCACCAGCTGAAGTTTTAGTGTGCCTCTCAGATCGCTCATGCCGGGCGGCCCGGGGCGCTCACCCCCGACCGGGGACAGGAGCCAGGGGGCGTCCCCGCAAAACGCCGGCGCGCAGGCAGCGCCCGCGGAGCGGGGGAACGCGGCCCCGCCGGGAGGCAAGCCCATCCCCGGGAGTGCAGGGGAGCGGCGGCGGAGAGAAGGAGGCAGAGCAGCTCCCGCCTCCCGCCCGCTCTCCTCCCCTTTCCCTCGCTCCCGCCTTTTGTGCGCCGAGCCCGGGCGTCAACGGGCGCCGGCGGCCGCGGAGCTGACGGGAGCCCCCGGCTCTTGGCTCCGGGAGCGGCGCTGTGGCGAGGGCGGCAGCGCCAGCCGTGGCCGCTCTCGTAACCAAGGCGCTGCCTGGCAAAGACATACAGACAGAGACGGACTGGCAGACACGCAGCGCGGAGCGGCGAGGGCTCGGGGGCCGCCTTTGCAGCGCCTCTCCTTCCTGCACTATGCTCTGCTCCAGGCAGCGCCCGCGCGCTGCTCCTTGAGAGGAGCCAGCCCTCCTCCTAGCTAAGCGGGCGACTGGTACCCGGCTCCCCCCCGCCCCCGGTTACCTGAGTTAGCTCCGTCCCAGGGACTTTCGCAGCGCCTCCCCCGGCTCCCACTGTGGCAGCCCTTGGGCGGCGGGGGAACGAGCCGCCAGCAGCCGGAGGGACTGCAGCCGCCGCCGGGGTAGAGGAGCTCGAGCCCCCGCCTCCGGAGCTCTTCATGGCGTCTCACCAGCAGACCAGGATCCAAGCCTACCTGGAAAAGAATAAGATCGGTCCCCTCTTCGAGGTAAGGTGCGCTCTTGCTGGCCGGCTCCTCCGCCGCCGGCAGCGGTGCGGGCGGGCGAGTCCCCGCGATGGCCGCGGCTCCCCGCGCAGCCCAGGTGAATGCAGGGGCGAGGATGAGTTTGAGGCGCTGCTTTGGCAGTGCCGGCACCCCTCGCCCTGCCCTGCCGCCCCGCACCACTCGTGTGCCCTCGTGTTCCACGCCCCTCAAAGTGCCGGAGTGTCGCGCAAACCTCCCTTCCCGGCTATCCTGCGGATGTGCCCCGCTTCTTCGCCCCGCCACGGACACGCCGCCCTCTGCCCCACATGATCCCGCGCGGATCCTGAAACAGGTGCCCCTTCGCCCTCCCACCCGCGGCCCCAGTCCCCCGGGACGCCCCGTCGGCGCTGTCCGCCTGGCTTTGCCTCGGCGGCCGCGGAGCCGCGCGGTGCGGGACGGCGGCCAGGCCCCGCGTACCCCGCACCCGCCCCGCTCGGCCAGGGGGAGGAGGCGCTTCCAAATCCCCCGTCTCCAGGGCGGCAGCGCTGAGCAGCGGGGACTGGGCGAGCCCCGAGGCGCTGCCCCTCCCTGACCGGCTAACAATGAGGTGGATGCCTCTCCACCGAGAAACCCACCGTGTAGACCGGGCACTCGGGAAGAACTCTGTCCGGCGAAAAGTCTGTGTCGATGGTGTTTTCTGAAATTTTTATCTGCAGTCATGCACTTGGGAACCGTATTTTTGCTATAGATTTTCTGTTTTCCTAAACGATGCACTCGCTTGGATTTGTAGATGCACAGATGTGCATATTTTACTATTTCAGTGCATAAGCTATGAATACTTAGAATTTGAAAGGGTACTAGAGCAATCACAATTATTACCATTTTATCATCCTGTTTCTCATGCAGTTTTCACATCTAAATGCACATATATTATACTTTGGCAGTATTATCCCAAGGCACAAGTCTCCCTTTTTCAGTATTTAACTTGTTCTCAATCAAGCTTACTATATATGAAATCTCTTTTATTCTGGTGTGGTGGATACCTTGTCTTCAGTGTATATTTTGGGTAACATTTGCCAATGCCCATAAAAAATGTTCAAATTTGTTAGAAAAGTGTTCATTAATGTTTTTATATTTTCTGTGTGCTGAGGCTGTTGAAACAGACTATGGCTCAGTGTCAGAGGTGTTAGGTATTTTTATTTTGCAATAGATAAAGCTCCATTTGAGTAACTGGGTAACAGTAACTGGGTGCTGGGGAATAGGAGATGATATTTCTAGTTAAGGAATTCATAAAAACTGAAACATTTGTGTGGTTCAGTTTTTGAATAAAAGATTGTTCCATCAGCAGAGTTGCTAGGTGCTTGGCTGCCAGCTGGGGTGAAACCACGACAGTACATAACTGACTCTTGTATATCTCAATGGGAATTAAGTGCTTTGGGGTTTTTGAGGAGTTAGGCCCTTGACAACTGTCATTTTCTTCAAAATTTCCTTAACCTGTTTGTTTATACATTAGAATTCAAAGAAACGACTTGACATCAGTGTTCTGAGTCCCCGTGTTTTAACCTAGTTTCTCAGTAGTGTAAGATGCTCATCTCTGCTGTTTAGATTCTTGTAGAATTCTTTAGTTATCAATAGTGGAGGAGAAAGATGAAGTTGTATTTGTTACAGCATTTCATGTATCACTACATTATTTCATTAGTCACTATAGTGTAGGAATTTCATTTTTATAAAATCTTTGCATAACCTTGTAGGCTGTCTACAGCTTGTTAGTGTACTCCTGTATACCAGGAAGTGTTTTTTTGTGAGAAATGCACTTGCACCTGAATACTAGTGAGTTGTTTCAAGATATAGGGGTGTAGCATTTCTGTAGCTGTTTACAGTTATTTTAATCCATAACACTGGGAGGGAGAGGATTGTAATTCTTATCTCCTCCACTTCCTGATTAGCTGTTCAAAATTTACTTACGTATTTAATTTTGGTGATGTACTTTTTGATCTCAGCAGTTTATTGTAGATATACAACCTGTGCTTGATCTTAGTAAGGGGAAGACATGCATTTGAAGTTGCTGGGAATTGATCAAAGACTATGCATAGGATGAAGCTTGTACTCTATACTAGTATTCCTATTATATATGCATTGTGGTGTTTCAAGAATACCATGTGTTCACAGTCAGATATATTCACTAACACATCAGTTTTTCATGTACCTAAGAGTTCTGACACATTGAGAAAAGAGACCCGTACTTTGTCTTTCATTCAGGAACAGCTGGCACTTTCTTATACCACTTCTAGTTTTGATGCTAATTAATCATCACTTGTCATGGATGACAGCCATCTTTTTTTTCACTGAGTACTAATTTCCTAATACCAAGTCAGAACAGAGCAGACTTGGATTCAGTTTGCTGCAGTGTTATTTGCTGAGCAGGTTGTGACTGTAGTTGCTCAATGTATGCCTCAAGTCAACATTTTAGGGAGTGCAAAAAATAATGCTGGATAATTGGGGGCAGTCACAGGAAAGAAGAATGTGGGTAGTGAACCTGCAGGCTTTCTGAGATGAAGACGGAGATGGTGATGCATAAATATATTGTATTTCATACTTGTGTAATGAAGGATCAGTGATTGGGAGGACTTTACACCATGAATTTTAGACAATTAAACAGGAAGAGTTAACTGACAGATGGAACAGTTGGCGGTTCACTGAAGATAAATTGTAATTCCCCTGTATTAGAGTCAAGAACAGTAGTTGCTGCTCGTTGCTAGTTGGTCATTCTTTTCCAGTTGCTTGCAGTTATCCTGGTAGTAGTGTCTGTTTTCTCCATTCTGTCCTGTATTCGTGGCCCTCTGTTATGTGGTTAGAGCTCCTTGTACTTCATTAACCAGCAGTATCTACTTAAGAACATCTTTGCGGAAGTTTTGTGTGCTGTGGAACTTGAATTATCCTTCTCATTTGTGTAAAAGAGAAGTGTTGAAGAGAAGTGCTGACACATGAGATGCAGAAAGGCCTTAGGCCCTCCCTTGCTTAAAAAGTTGTTTCCATCTCTATAAAGAAAAGTGAGGAATAAGCTCCTGGAGAAAGAATTAATGAACTTTGGCTGACTCAGCAGACATTGGTCTTCTACTGAATACCAGTACCTGTTAGCAGATAGTAGGAGGTCCTATCCAGTCAGCTGTGAATGGTATCACACAGATTCACTCGATTCCAAACATGTTTACTAGTTACATTCTAGTTTACGGGTTAGAGGTGGGAAGGAAGTTGGGTGGGAATTAGTGTGTGTATCTAGGACTGTCAATTTTGAGATTTAAAACAGATTGCAAACAACTTTGATACTTCAGCCTCATTTTCCCCTGTTGAATGTAGGTCCCTAAGTCATGGCTTTTCAAAACTGTTATATCTCTCCCATTTCGTCTTTCAGGTGTCTAAGGTTTTTGCAGGTAAAATTCCTGTGAACCTATAAGTCAACTTCTAAATGCCCCAGGGCATGCCATTGTTGTTAGTGCTGACACTAAGGTCTGAAGTTAACCCCTTAAATTCTGTGAGGTTTCATGAGCTGCCTTATTCTGTTCTGTGTAGGTTTTGTGTGTTTGGGAGGATTTTTTTTCCATTTGCTTTTGAAATCTTAGACATCTTTCTGTAAGAGATTATTGGCATCTGAGAGTACTGTGGTTAGACAACAAGTTTGGATTTGAGGAATGCCCTTTAGAAACGCCTCTTTTCTGGGATTTTTGTGGTAACACGTAGCATAACACTACCTGATTTTTTTTAGATTTTTTTTTTTCCACATTAACTTGGAATGTAACATGAATTCTAAATATGAATTATTTCTGTATGAAGCTTCACTGTTGTTTTTTTTTTCCATCTTTCTAAAATGTGAACAGGAGGTGTGTGCCTAAAATTGGCTGGGACAGAATATTCAGAATCAGCACCCACTCATTTCTGTCTGAGTGAAGTATTGACCCACTTTGTGTTTCAAGCATCCAATCCAACAAATGCTTTTTGTTTTAATAATCTCAATGAACAATCCTACTGCCTGTATCGTACATCTAGTCTTCTATATGACTGTATCTGTTTAGCATCGAGTTGTGTTCTTATTTGGGCAACCTGACAGTTTCTGTGAATTTGAAAGCTGGATCAGCACTCTTAAGAACAGATTGCAATAAATCTTCAAGAACTGTGAGATAAAATTAGTGTTTCAGAATTTTTTTATTTCTAGAACTTCAGCTAAAAAGCATCCAGCAGGTACACTGTTGTTATGCAAACCAGAGAACTGTGGTTTCTTTCAGTTATAAAAAGCCAAAATAATTCTTCTCAAAATAAACATGCCAAACCCCTGGTTACCTAGGATTTTTTTTCCCCAAGTAATATGGGGTTAGAAATGTAATTTATATTTCAAACAACATAAAGGCTATGTTCATAATACCACCCTTAGCTTTTCTCATTTAGGAGAAAAAATTACTGAGGCAAATATAATAAACTTTTTTTTTTTTTAATTTGTGGTAGTTTTCTTTTTCCTAAATGAGATAGCATTATTGGTGTATCCTATGCACTGGCTTCCATTATTTAAGTAAAATAACTATGCTTCTGACTTAAACCTTAACCTATTTGGTGATGAACAGTATAGTGCATGTTGTGACTGACTTAATCAAAGTTCGGGAATGAATTTTGAAGTTTGGACTGTCTTCTGAAGCAATGTTTACCCGTGGTTCTTAAATACACAAATGCAGACATTGTCAACTTGAATGTCTTATTTACCACTTTAAGATTTCTCACAGTATCAATTTAAATTTTAAGTTGCAATATCTGCAATGTGAATGATAGAGATGCCGTCAAAGAATTGTTTTCTGTTGATCTTGCTCAGATAATATTTTATTTTATTTTGGTGTTATACTTAAATGGTTAGATTCTAATGCTAGCATGAAAGAGTCTGTATTCTGGATGATACAAATTTACTTACAGAAGCATTTAATTTCAAGCAGCTAGATGGACCCTTCAGAAGGCTGAGTTTTTCTTTACTTAGACATAGTAAGCATAATTTTAGGTGCTAACTGATTACCCAGTGACATTGTTTCAGCCTCGCAGTCCCTGTTTCAGGGGAGCCAGGATTAGCTGTTTTTCAAGGGATGTGCGGAAACCATCAGTGATCTAGAAATGCTGTAGTGTTACACAGTGTGGGGTAGGGAATCATGTTTAAGTTCTAATTTTTATTTTTGTTGTTGCCTGCTCCAGTAGGGCATTGTGGTAGCCTTGATGTGCGCTTAAGTAAAAGACCTACTTAAGGGGAATGAAAGTCAAATGGAAAAACTGGTGTAGAGATGTCCTTTGCTTTTTGGGGAATTCACTGTACATTCTGATAGTTACCTTGTTAAAGTTGTCTTTAAGGGAAAAGAACTGAAAAACCCTAATTAAAACTATGGACACACCCTTCTCCATTGACAAACAGTTCCATGAGCAATGGCTTTATGCTTTTTACTTGGCTTTTATGGTGACCGAGAAGATGCAAAAGTCATCAGAAATTTCCTTGAGGTTGAGGCACTCAATTTTACTCTCCTCTGGAACATGGGTTTAAGAAAAGAATGTTGTTCCTGAATGAGGAAGCATGTTTTACTGTTCTGCAGTAAGTGGACTTCTTAGTTAGCTTCTTTATTTTGACAAACACACTTAGAAAGACAACGATTATTAATGTTAGCTTCTTTTAGACGTGTTACTTTGTAAATGGAAGTGTTAAAAAATTGAGTTAGAAACATAATTTTTAAGAGCATATCAACATCATGTTCTTTTACAGTTTGCTTCAAATTTTGAAAGTCTAAGCAACACTCTTTCCTTTCTTTTTCCAATGTTTTTTCTTCGTTTGGCACTTTCCATTTTCTCTCTTGTTCATGCAAATTAAGAAGTGGGGACCAATAATTTCTCATTCTCAATTTACTAGTGTTTGTTTGGTTTTCTTGTAAAGATTTCTATTTATTATTTTTATAAATCTTGGAATGTTTAATTTTTTTGGGAAATGTGCTTTTGTATGAGTGAGGGGTGATGGAGATACTTCGTTACCTCTGGACTGGAGAGGTGGCTTCAGGTATTTTTATGTTCACCAACTTTTGGAACAAAGACTACCCAAACACTTAAATGTCTGTAATAATTTGGATAGAAATTAGGTGTTGTTTCCTGTATTCTATATTATCTTTCTTGCATGAATGCACACTTTCTTATTCTCCTAAGAAATGTCATTCTAGCTGTGAAGTGTTAAGATGCTTCTCTGCCCGAAACTATGAGAAATGGTTAAAAACCAGCTGAAAGCAACATCATTTTCAAATAGAACTGTTGGCAAACAATTGTTGGGCTCCTGACTAAGGCAGTGTGCTCTTTCAAACTTTACTGAAGGTGATCAAAAGCAGTACTCATTTCATAAAAGAAGCAAGGATTCATGAGTTTAGTCCTAGGACATAGGTAAAGAGCATGATCACTTGAAATGCACACCTGTGCCTTTGCCAAGACAACCCAACATCTATGCTGTCAGTATAGATGGTAATATTCTTTCAACAAGCTTGTAAGTGACACGTTTTTTATGGCCTTAACTTTTATGTCAGGCACCATATGCTGTGCTTTGTTAATTTCTGCTTTGGCTACTCAGTTTCATTCAATATTTATTTCTAGTTCCCTCTCTAAGTGTTCAGGCAGTCATTTGGCTGTAGCTATGATGCCCTTCTGGTTACAGTTATGAGAAATGCCCATACAAAATGAGGAATGCATGTGAACTTGCTTACCCTTGATAAGAAGAAGGCTATTTTACATTAGCCACCTCTTATAAAATTTCTGTCCATACAGAGAGTGGAAACTGTTAGCTTCTTATCATGTATTTATATGAAGCATCCTTTCTCTTTCCTCATTTCCTATCTCCCTGCAATATTCAATGAATGAAATCAATGTATTCATGCCCCAGATTTCTCTATAGTGGCTGGAACAATATACTTATCAAGCTCTTTTGTTGGCTTCTGGAGGAGCTGTTTTCTGGAGCAGGAATGATGAAGTCTTTTAGCTGTGTTGGAGCGTTTTTAAATGGATTTTTCCACCTTTCATAGTCTGTTTTATTTCAGACACTCAGGTAGTTTAGTACTCAGAACTGCAGGCTGTGATGCTGATTTAATAGTCAGTTGCTGCAGGTCTTGTTCATCTTCATTGCTGGCTGCCCATTCCTGCTGTCCTTGTTCCAGAACTGATAGTTGTGTCATACTACAGTTACCCAGTTTGGGAATATGAAATAGAAGAAAATGAAGTCTGCAAAGAAGTGAAAAATGTTCAGTTGGCTGAGCTCAGGGGATCACTATGTGGTTTGATGAGGAGCATGGCAGTGACTTGGCACAGAAAATGTACCTGGCCAGAGAGTGAGGGGAAGGAGGGAAGCACAGCTGTGTTTTTCTACAGTAGCAAGCTGCTAAATGGGCGTAAGTGATCTGCAAAGCTTATGTGCTTAAGTTAGCTTCATCTGGATCTTGTCTTTTAAAGGTGCACTTCTCCATAGGTTGGGAGAATGTCATGGAGCCCAGCCCAGTTGATTCTGTGAAGGAGCAGAAGAGGGAATTGAATAATTAGGGAGGATGGCTGAACGAATTAGGAAGAAATAGACCGTATGAATACACTGAGCCCGAAAGTGAGAAGGAATAGGAATGGGAAGAGGGTGGGATGACAAAGATTAATGCCACATTACCAACACATTCATTTTTTTTTTTTCTATTTTTCTTCTTATAATCTTCAGTCAAATGGTTACCTGCCATTGTACTTTCTTTTTCTAAGGAAAGGTTCTAGTGCTTGTAGTTGCTAAGAGTATAACCAAAGAGTGAGAATCACAGGACAAATATGAGAAAATATAACTTCTTGTCATCTAAAGAATATGCATGTTTTGCAGTGTCTGACTCATACTTCTGTTACTTATTCTTGTCTATACTGCTCGGGCATAGATTTGCAAGGGAGTTAAAGTACTTAGCACTACTATTAACACTGCTTGCTGTGCCATGAACTTCATCAAGGAGTTACACTCCAATTTGACAAGGCATTGTGCCTCCAATGACATTTGTAGGAGTGGATAAGTAAACTGATGATCATGAAATATTTCTCTGGTCAGGTATCTATTTCAAAAAAAAAAAAGGAATTCTGAATGATAAGTTTTGGTGCACTAGTGCAGAAAGCTGTTCTCTATTGTTGGTAACAGAATTTGTCCTAGGAGCCTAAGAGGAAGCAGTCTCTTCTGGAAACATGGGAGATGGTTCACAAAACTGAAAAGGAAGGGTAGTTTCAGCTGTAGTTGACCTTTTGAAGAGAACTGTGGAGGCAATTATGCACAGGGCATTTTGGAAGAAAAAAAACTTATGAAACAGGTTCTGTGATAGTTTTGTAGAGATGGAAATGGGGGGCTCTTGTGTGAACTGTGTAGTTTCTTTTAAGGAGAAGAGATAGATGGGATAAAATTCCTGGATTTCTGACTGGATGTACTGGGATTTCTCAGACTGAAATGTGTATATGTGCATGTGCATGCGCTATGTATTGCATATAGACACTCTGAAACATTGGGACACACATGATAATTCCATGTGTGCTGGAGAGAGATCCTGTATGAATGCAGCAGGTGTTGTGTGTTCCTGTTCAGACACATTGTATTAACTGCACTGCAGTTGTCCACTGCAGTTCAGTATGAAACACCCAATGTGACCTGAGAATTCATCTTCCTAAGCAGTCTGAAGAATCTTGTCCTTCCTACCTAATGAGGACAAAGCAGAGATGTCCAGGAAAACACAAACTGAGGAGAAAACCAAGGTTTGGAGATGCAAGCGGGTGTACTGTTATGAACCACCACCTGTAATTGTGCTGAGGATGAAGTCTTCACAGGATTAACCTCAGAAAAATAACTGCTGCAACTCACTGAGTATCTTCTTAAGACACATAATTTTGCATGATGTAGAGCCTCCAGGAAAAAAATAAAAAGGTGTTTCAGAGCTCCTCCTAAATGTGCCATGGTTCAGAATAGTGCCATTAGATAATAATACCTGTAGTCTAATATAAAGTGTGAGATAGTGAAGGTATATGGAGACAAAGACTGGATGGAGACTTAACAGTATGGAACAAAGAGGAGACACAAAAATAGAAGACTAAGTTGCTGGAGTAACAGATTTAATCTTGATTTCTTACTCTGTGAAGGAGGAATACCTGAAAGAAAAAACAGAGGAGAAAAAGAAAAAAATGTAAATAAGAAACTCAAGAGAATTTATTTTATTCCGTGTTTCACTATAATAATGCAAAAAAACTATTAGAAGAATGAAGTTGCCCAAAATGAAGATCCAGTTAATATTTACTTAAACACTGAAGAAAAATTAAGACTTCAGGAGAGGAAATAAAATACACAGTAGTTGGGATGCTGAAATGGTAGTCAGTTATCTGACTGCTGCTCCTGCTTCTGCTGCTGCTGTCCTGCTGCATTGTCAAGTATTATTCTGTGCTTGTGTTTTCCCTTTCTTTGTCTTGTTTTTCTGCACAGAGCCTGCAAACCACTCTGGGTCCTACAGTCTTCACAGAGTTTAGGAGTTTTCACAGCAAGGCCCAGAGCTCATTATGGTTCTTCTGCTTCCTCTTCTTTCTTTGTGCTACCTCAGTGTCTGGTAGTGCTTTTAATCCCTTTAATTGGTGCCACACAATCCAAACAAAATTGATTTCTCCCCCCTTCTCCCCTGCTTTGTGTGGTGGTTCAGAGCACGGACAAGTCTCAAGGCTGCAGTGTGATCCATGTGAGCACATTTGTTCCCACAGGGAGCCCTGCTCCAATTGGTGAGACCCTGATTTACGAGAGGAAGGCCCTCACTGGTAACCAGCCAGATTTAGTCTAATATTAAATAAACAGCAATCAAATCATCAGGAAGCTTTAATAGGGCAATCACTGTCAGAGCTGGGAAGTTACTTTGCAGTGTCAGAAATAAACAAAAACATACACTGGTGACTCACAGGCATTGTTTTATAAATAAAAAGCATAAGAAAATGAGGCTAATAATGCTTTGGCTGTTATTAAAAGTAGCTCCACAACCCAAAAACCTGTCATATCTTTTAACATTTCCCAGATCTTAGCTTCTAGAAATAAAGTGATTTTTAGTTGCCTAAACCATTGCAGTCTTGATGATAGAAGTGTCTGATGAGAAATGAAGAGCCTAACTTCAGTTCTATGTACAATTCAATTATTTGTCCTTAAAAATTACCATTGCTACCCATATAAAGTTTTAGATTGTTAGTACAGGAGTATGTCCTTAAATATGCACTTAAGGCACTAACTTTCTTCCAGAATGTAGTCCTTCAGTCCTTTGTTTGAAAAACCTAAGCCAGAGCATAGCTCATGGATGTTGGAGGCCGTGTCTCTGGTAGGTCAGTGAGGGCATGGGGACTAAATCTGCAGTGACAATTTACATGAAGAAGATAATGAAAGTGCAAATGACAGTTTTTAGGAATATACCAGTTTTACATACGTGTTGAAGTTACTTTTTTTGGGCTAGAAAGTGATATTACTAAGTTAATTCACGGGATGTAATTATTTTTTATGTCTTGTTTTTTCCTGCTGCTTTTTCTTTTGGGAAAAATATATTCATTAGCTTATATTTTTTGGTACACAGAGACCAATAATAATTTTTTAATTTCATACTTACGCTTTGCATTATGTAAAAATGGCTTTAATATTGCCATCATATATGTAATGTAGCTAATCTGTAATTTACAGAGTGGAAGGTGTATCCTGCTTATGTAAGCTAGTATTTATTTAGCTGTCCCCATTATCTCAGACCTACTTTGTTTGTGGGCATGATATGATCAATGTCAGCCTTAAGCCTGTGCAACCAATGCACTTGGCCTCTCAGAGGTCAAATAGTATTGTCCAACATCCTCTATTTCTGAGGCTTTTTTTACAGCTTGGTATTGACTTTTTCAACTGCTATTTAAAGCTAGCGTGAGAGAGGTTTTTACTTACTTAGGTGAGGATTTTTTAAGGAGTTGGGCATGCAAATAAGTTTTTAATGAAACAAATAAGCAGTAATCTGTGTGACAAATCATGAAGGTAAACTATATACATTGTTCATCTTTTTTCCAGTAGCTCTACATATGAATCTGCATTTGAATGAATATAATTTTCAGCCATCAGTTCTGGTATTATACTGAAAGGTAGAAAAGAAAAAGTTCAAAAATAGGATTAACAGCAGGTGGATCACATATTTAGCTTAAGTGTTCATATATCATATTTTGTGCTTGTCTTCAGGATGAAAGGTATGCTGCCTTAAATTTCTTCATAATGACACATTGATGAGCATGTGAATAGGTCTGAGAATGCAACATTTATAGCCATCATTTTTGGATAGGGATTGTAGGCAATGTATGACTTACGGCTGGGTAGAAATATTTTTTTTTTTTCATTCTTGTTGAAAATCATAGCTTCTTTAAACCTTTAATAATTTGAAATGTTTTGTTAAAGCACCAGTAGGATTTTTGTGATGAGTTGATTAACTGAACTTGCTCATTTGGCTGAATTGCTTGATGGAAATTATAGTTTGTGGGTCTGTTAAGCTCCAACAGGCTCTCTTGGTTGTACTACAAAAATTCTTCAATGGTATTTTCCATGACTAGTTATACAGTGGTTTTGTCTAATATTTGAGCATTTGAAAATTTACTATAGTATTACACAAAACGGGATCTCGCCATTCTCGTAAGTCCTTATAATAATAGGTACCACAATAATCAAGAAGCTTTTCTCAAGAGCATCTCTTTGTCGTGCTTTCAGTGGAACATTGGGTGTTTTTCTTCTAGATTTCTATGGTATCAAAAGAATCCATGAGCCTGATATATGTCAATAATATAATATGTATGTATAAATATTGGTGGAAAAGCATAATTCTTTCTATGCCTCCCACCAGCTAGATGATTTTTGTGTTTGATCCATTACTTAAGCATTATTTTCATATTTTATACAAAAACTGTTCAAATAATGACATTCAAGTTTAAAGTCAGGCTGAATGAGTGTTACAGAATGTGTTTTCAAAGATCTGTGTAATTACTGTGATATGTATAAGTATAAACCACAGTAAGTTTGTATGAGCAATTATAAAACAAACTTTCAAGTGTTTGTGGTGTGGGTTTTTTTGCTTTAAAGCCTACTTTTTTATTAACATAGGAAAGGAGATTTGAAAAGCAAACATGAAATTTATCCAAATTAAAAATGCAGAGGACAAAACCTAGTTATGTGTTGTTTTAGTCCAGGGACAGTTACAGCCCCAGCCTGAAACCGTCTGCAGTGTTGGTGCAGCTGTGTAGTGCTGAGTGTTTAGAATTATGCATTTGGCATTAGACCATCTCTTCTGTTAAACATGTGCCTGGGTGTACTCTAATATCTATCATATATTCTCAAGAAAGTTTGGTGGTTTTCCTCATAGAGTTCAATAGACTGTTTTTTTTTTTACTTCTGCTCATCACTTGTCTTTTGCTGAAGTTATCTTTTCTGGGCATGATTATAGGACATCCAGCCTCTGAGGAGGAACTATCTTGTCTGAAGCAACTCTTACAGTGACTCTTTTTGTGCAGAAGTTTTATGGGAATCTGTCCTTCCTCGTGGTTCTCCAGAGGAATGGACATGCTTTGCAAGTAGAGTGAGAGGCTTTTATCTCTTCTGATAGTGATCTAATCTTCTCTGTGATTTGTAACATCACCTGTTTAATTGCAATTGTACACTGGTTAAAGGTATTTTTTGGCTCTGTGATTCTAGTAGCCAAACCTGGGTGAAAAAAAGAGCATTCAAGGTACAGTTCTGTGTAGTATATTGTAGTTGTGTTTCAGCATAGGGAATTGATGTTTGGATGTGGAAGTAACCTGGGACTGTCCTGATACAAGTGTTTAGATTGAAACTTTGATTGTAGATAGTGCAGGATTAAAAGACAGTATTTCTTAAATTTCTTAAACAAAGCTAAATATTATTTAGGTATTCATGTTATTCTTCATATAACTACTGAATTATGTATGTCATTTTTATCTCTTTCCATGCCTTCTAGAGAGTATGGTTGTCTCTTTTTCACATTTCAAGCTGTGCAAAAGGAATGTAATGGGTTATCCTTCTGTCGTGGGTTTAACAGCCCCCCCGGGCTGAAATGGTCAGGTCCAGATGGGTTTCCAGAGCAAAGCCAATCAAAAGTTTTAGTAACGCCTCTGCTAATGACATATTTAAGAAAACTGAAGAGAAGGGGAATTGCGGCAGAAGCAATTAGAAGCTATGAAGTAGGAGGGAGGTGGCGGGCCCCCTCTCCTCTGGCCCTGGGCTGGGGGCAGGTGTAGCACTGAAACCCCCCCAGACGGGACGTGTAACATAGTGGAGAAGAAAAACTCCAAAGAGAAACTGCCTGCCTGAAATGTGCTGCGGAAGAAATTCCAGCCCAGCAGAGAGCAGAGGAGAACATGAGATAAGAGACCACTCCAAGGTCAGTTGAGCAGGAGAGGGCAGGGAGGTGCGGGGGAGCCCCCTCCACCTTCACTCCAGCAGGGGAAAGACTGAAAGTTGAAAACTCCTTCCGCCCGTAGAAGATTACTGGGGTGCAGAGACCCCCAGCAGCTCATGAAAGAGCCTGTGCCAGAGCAGACGAGTGCCTGAGGAGGCTGTGACCCTTTGTGGGAAGCCTAAGATGAAGCAGAGTCCTACTAGAGACCTATGGCCTATGGAGAGAGAAACCTATGCTGGAGCAAGTTGTTCCAGGTAGGACCTTGTAGTCCCAGTGAGGGGTCCATGCTGGTGCAACTCAATTGTGACGCTAAAGGACAGCAGAGAACAGAAGAGCTGTTGTCCTGGGTGAACCCACAAGGAGAGGTCTATTTAAGACTGTCTTTTGTGGGAAGGGACCTCCACGCAGCAGAGGAAGGACGCAAAGCCATTCCCTGTAGCCTGTGGTGAAGACTATGGTAACTGCAATCCATAGAAGGGATCCCACAGGAACAGGGGAAAGGACTCAAAGCCATTATCCCCTGTAGCCTGTGGTGCAGACCATGGTGTAGCAAGAATCCCCTTGCAGCCCATAGAAAACCTCATGGAGCCCAGGTGTGCCCCCCTGGCCTCCGATTGTGGCCAGAATGGAGGAGGGACAGGCCCAATCCTGAGGTCATCATGCAGCAGAGCCGACCGAGAGAGAGCGAGAAATCTCCAACTACAACACATTGAAGCTGTCGTCATAATAGAAGAGAAGCTTTACAGTGCTACAGAATTGCTTCAGAAAGAAGAAACTTCCTGCTCCTGGACTGATACAGGGGGAGAGATGGTTTTGTAAATACTTAACATTTTCTACATAAGATAAGCAACCTTAATTAGAATTGTTCTATATATATTATTGCTTAGTGTTTATCTTGCTAGTAATAAATCTTAATATTATTCCCTCACGTCAAGCCTCTTATTCGTCTGTATAAAACCTCTCTCAACTTGCAGCAATTGTGTGTGTGGGGAGTTTGAAGGAAATCGGTGCCAGGTAAACCCATGACACCTTCCTATATGTACTTAGATCAATTATCTTCTGAAAACCTCTACCATCTTTATTTTGCATTTTCGCCTGCTGGCTGCAACAAGGAAAAGGTACCCTACTGGTAGAAATTGTACACATACTGCAAGCAAGAACCTCTGCCTGAAGAGTTTTGAGTCTTATTTCAAAGCAGCACAAAACCAGTAAATGAGGTAAGCAAGTAAATCTTTGGAGGGGACCTTGGAGCATACATTTTCAGCAGGTAACCTTGATGCCTGCTTTGCAAGAAGAGGTTTTGCTTTGTAGGAGCAGTCAGCTGGGCAGCATGTTGTTCACCTTCAGTGGGCTGTATCATCTCCTGGGCTCAGACCTCAGCCTTGCGAGATCTTTGTGTGTTGAAACCTTGACACTTTTAGGGCCTGCTTCTCAGGAGAATCCCAAATGGCAGCTTGGGAGTTGTTCTGCAAGTCTGAGCCATGTTTAGACAGAGACAGTAACTATAACTTCCCAGGGCTCTGGCAGAGCAAAGAACCTGGTAGTGCCACTGCACAGCAATTTGGGAACCCCAGAAGGTAGCTTCAGACATGTAGAACAGACGTACCTCTGCACTCAGTGCTAACATTTCCTTCCCCTAGCAATTTTGCTAGTGTGTCTCTCATACCTGATGCTTGATGGCTCATGCTGCATCGTAAACTTGAATACTTCAAGCCTGCACTATTTAGATCAAAATGGACTCCTGCATGTCTTTTTCCCTATATGTACCTAATCTTCAATCTTTTTCTTTTAGTCTGACTATGATGGGGTCATCATTATCAGAAGTTTCTTTGCCTTGAGCAGCAGAAGTATCTATTTTGATTTGACTTGAAATAAAGAGATTATCCATGAAGGCAGAGAATGTTAGAAATCTTTCAGAACTTTGAAAAAAGTATCATTAAAGTTTCTCAGTCATCTTGCTGGCTGATGAGGAAAATCATACAAGTAATTTTGGCTTGACTGATGGATGATAGAAAGTCCACATGGAACCTATCAGAGGTGGATTTGTTTCCAGTTGAACTGGAATTACTAAGGTGTCTTCCCAGTTGGGGCTGAAGGTACACGTACGCTGATATCCATTATTAGAAAGAAAATAGTTGACAGTATCATGTGGTAGAATTCAATAGATGGTAGTACAAAAATGCAGGCAGACCTATAGTATAGAAACAATTTGATCAATATTTCTTTTTTGTTAGTTAACCTAATTGTTTAGGTACTAATTAGAATATTATTAATTCATGCACTTAAAATCAACTTTTTTAATATCTGTGGACTGATAGCAAAGATTCCTGTATTCTTGCATTTGAAGAGACCAATTCTTTTCATTCCAATTTCATTGTGGGTTTTGCTTTTTTTTCGAAATGACAAAGTTCAAATGTATGTATAATTAGGAAAAAGCTTCATCTACATTTAAATGAACATAGATTAAAATAACTGCTAATATAAAAGTGTTACTTGTAATAGTAAAAAGATTTTTGTAGTTTCCACTCGCAGTTAAAAAAGCAGAGTACGAGCAATGTTGAACCAAACTGAACAAGACTGAGTGTTCTCAAAGGTGTTCGAGAGCTTGTAGTGGTGATTGTTCTGACAAGATACTGTGCATGTTTTTTTACCTGTGACAAGCAAATCAGTGTGATATTTCCTGTGGGGGGGAAAAGAGTATGCAAGTAGCTTTAGGTCAATCAAGCAACTGCTTATTTGTGAAATAACTTATTTGTCTTCTTAAGATGCTATATAAAAAACACTCCTTAGTCTTGTTTAAGGAGTTTCAGCTACAATTGCAGAATATAAATTCTACAGATATAAAATAACTCTTTGTATTTTGTGGTGGTAAAAATTAATTTCCAGATTTTTCTATGGCAACAGATTCTGACCTTTCTGTTTGAGAAGCCTCTGTTGTATTGGTGCATATTAAATATTTAGATCTATTTAAAAAGTTGATTACAACATTGGTAGGAAGCCTTAAGAGACCAAGTCAATCTCTCACAGGTAAATAAAAGGAAATTAAGATGTGTATCTGAATAGATATTAATCTATTCAAAGTGTATGAATAGAACTTGTAATTAGACTGCGTATTAAGAACTGTTGTTTAGTTGCTGTACTAAAGGAACATCTCCAAATGACATGATTTAATTCTAACAATCAGGGAGCATCTCTTAATTTCGTTGGCATTTGTTTAGTGATCATTACCTGAGCAAACTTAGGGTAGACAACTAAAGTCAAGATAATTAAATCTGTGTTAGAACTTCCCCACCTTGGACTCTGGTAACTCACATTCTGCATCTTGTGTCACTGTAGTTGCTGGCTGTTAATTGAAGTTCTGTGTGAATAGTTTAAAAATTCTTGGTCAAGATGAAAAAATATGAAAACAATTTTTATAATAAATTTAATGTATAGAACTTACACAGAATATTTATTAACTTCGGCTACACACACTGGGCAGTAGAAATTTTCAAAACATCATCTCCTATTTGTTCATATTTGTTTTCCTGTGTAACTTGAATAAATATAATCCTATAGGAATGCAAAACTATTTTTTTCCTTTTTCACAGGAAAAGTAATATTTATTTGCCTTTTACAGATAATGCAAGAGCTACAATGCCTTGTTCCAAAAGCTGTCAGAGCAGAGTACCTGCTAATGGACATGTAATAGCTTGAGTTTTAATGTTTCTGCTAACGTGGGCCTGACTGTCTGCAGCTTCATTATGTCTCGTATCCTGTAGTTTATTTTACATGCTAGCTGCATGCACTGGTGGAACCACTGGAAGACATCCAGTGGTCTTTTCCGAAGGCAGATGTAAAACTGTGAAATGAACATCAGACCAAGGCTCCATTGAAAATAAGGCTTTGGTTTCTATATGGGATTTTGTTGTGTAAAAGTGATGCTAACTTAAAAGGTTCCCTGATGTTCATACTTTTGGAATTGCAGTTCTGGGATTTCTCAATACCTCCCTTTTAAAACAAGGCCAACAAAGCAAAAATCATAAAGGATGCAATCCAGGCAAGGATTTAGTTACAAGCCAAATGGCTGAAATTTCCGTGGAGTCTGGGATTTGTTAGTCATATTGTTAGGTCCGAACACTGCATAGGTAGTGCTATGTGTCTGTCTAGAAAGTCTACATACTATGAACTTATCCATAGTACTAAATGCCAAAGTTCAAAGCAATGTCTGAAATATTAGCTAGGTCTCAAGTGTCAAGCTAGAGCTAAAAGCAGGTGTTAACATGTAGAACAGACGAGTCTCCCTTAGCAATTAGAAAATAATCTTTACTTGCATTGTGAATTTATTTGGAGTATGGCTTAGTCCTAAGCTTTTTTTGAAGCTGTTTTTTTTTTTTTTTTCCCCAATTGCTTGTGCTCTTAGCAGGGCTTTGGCAACTGCCGCAACCTAGGAGCTCATGGGAGGAATGGAAGGCAGTGACTCTCTAGTGCAAGTATAGTAGATTCGTTCTGCCTCAAGCACTTTGTGGTTCTCTACAAAAATGTAGTCTTTTTGGTCACTTGTGTGTGCTTTATGTGTACGCTAGGCAGAGGGGTAGTAGTGAGCGTGTGAAATGGAGAGAAGAGCACAGCACCAGGCTATCAAACCTGTGGCTCTGAAGTTTGCTGTAAAACTTGATTTGATAGGGCTTTCTTTGAGGCCATGCCACTGTTGGTGGAATGAGCCCCTGTGCACACCTTGTAGTTACCAGCGCAGTGAAGCAAGCGGGGGGATTAGGGGGTGTGTCAGGCAATGGCTGGGGCAAGTGTCCATCTTGCTTATGACTTTAGGTAGGACTAGGACTTTCATTAGCATTGCACTAAATAGTCGCTTGCTGCATAACTTCAGATTTAGATCCTCTGTCTTTTGCTGGAAATATTAAGTATTGAAATCTGGGATTTTAAGTAGTAAGAATGAGACTTTTAATTTTTTTTTAATAATTTTAATTTATCAGTGTCATACTTTTGCTATTGTGCTTTTAGATATTATATTGGGACCGTAACGGAAGGCGGGGGGGAGAGGAATGATAAAATCATGTCCTATATGCTAATTTTCTTCAAGCAATTGACAAATAAATTGTGATAAATTGAACTAGGAGGAAAGCATGAGAAGTGATAAATGGGCAACATATATTTCTGATAGATTTTTCTTTGATAATATATCAGTAGTATATTCAATGTGTGGTCTAATTTGGAAACACATATTTACATTTTTTTAACTTTATTGGAATAAGTGATTGGGGAAAGGAGTTGGCGGGGAGGAGGAGGGGGGAAGAAAAGCACCTGAGAAGTGTGGTTGGTTGCTGCACACATTTTGAAAACGTGTATTCTCCAAGTTTTCCATGGGATACTACTGAAAGAATTTCCATCAATCTTCAAAACATTTGCCTAGTTAGATTCTGGGATCTTATTTTCTTTGGGGTGGGCTCCCAGAAGGGAAGAAATGTTTGCAATTCTGCAGTCACAGAGCAGTGATCTAATTCATCAAAATGTTTTAAACATGCACCTGGCTTTATAATTTTTTACTTCTCATGCATACAAAATACCTAAGCTTAAGTGCTTAGCTGAGTCAATCCCTTAATATACCAGTTGGTTTTTTCATATACAGCTTTCTGTTGATAATCACCCATAAACACTTAATAACAATTACTAGAGTGGTACTGTACTGGGTCTGACAAATGTAGAGTTGATTTTCTTCATAGCAGGCCGTATGGTGGTGTATTTCAGTGTTGTGACCGAAACAGTGTTGATACACCAGTCTTTTCGCTGTTGCTGAGCAGTGCTTTCACAGGGTCGAGACATTCTCTGTTCCTCTCTCTGCCCACCAGCAAGCAGACTTGGGGTGGGCGAGAGTCTGGGAGGGGATGCAGGTGGGATAGCTGACCCAACCTGAGCAAAGAGATATTCCTTACCATATAAAGTCATGCTCGGCAATAAAATCTGGGGAGTAAATTTTCTGAAGTAGCCATTGCTTAGGGACTTGCAGGGCTGTGGGAACTGGTTTGGCATCACTTGCTCTTTATTTTTGCTTTGTTTTTTTTTTTTTTCTCTTTCCTGTAGTTATTAAGCTGTCTTTATCTTGACCCATGAATTTTTCTTGGTTTTGCTCTTCCCATTCTCTTTCCCTCATCCTGCTGTGATGAGTGGGAATGAATAAGCGGCTGGTGGGTGCTTAGCTGCTCGTTGGGGTCAACCCACCAGGGGTAGCAGCAAAAATACCTGCTGCTCCCTTAGGAAAAAAAAAAAAAATTGTGTTAGAAGGTTGAAGCTAAGTCAGTGAAGTTTAAACTGTGGAAATATGATGAGGTGGGTTTTTTTAAGTTACAGTAATAAATCAGTGAACACAGTGGAACAAGTGACTTCACCTTAGACCTTGAAATTGGAATAAGATTACTTCAGCTGATCAGAGAAAGATCAGCTCTAGCCTGTTGAGTTAGCTTTTAGGTAAGGTGGTGATGTGCAGTCAGTGTTGTTTTACGGCTGTAATTTTAGTCTAGGTTGTAATAGTCTTTCCTAGCCTTTATCTATGAGTATTCCTTTTGATGTAAATCCTACAGACTAGAAGTTTTTATTTTCTCTTGGCTGAACTGTGAAGTGCATAGCCTTCAGGGTAGATTTCCAGTGCTTGATAGAGTGGATTAAAACTGAGGAAGATTTCTGAATTGAGCTTCAGGGGAACCTTACAGTGTTTCTGCAATAACCTGAACTACCCTCATTTGATAAATCTGTGCTGAGTTCAGATAATGGTGTGGTAGGCATAATTTCACAAGCACAAGATTGTTATGCAGAGATACAGACCTACAGAAAGAAGCGTAAGCTATCATAGAAAATCTTCATGATTTGAAAGCTGCAGAAGAAAACGTGATAGGTGTTGCCATGATTGGCATATCTGAGAGCATGTCTTTAACCTTTCCTTCTTTTACTGAGAATTAATTAATGTTTTAGAGTAACCTGGTAGCAGTGGCTTCCCTTCTGACAGTATTCTTGTCTGGGATGCTTGAAAGGGAGAAAGGAAATATTTCAGTAATAAAGCCAAAGATGTTTGAAGCTATTTTGTAAACTCAGGAGCAATGTAATATATTTGGGACAAATATATTTGAGATACTAAGAATAAGATAAGAGAAAAAAAACCCTCAAAGGATAAGTAAGTGAAAAGATATAGCAAGAGGTTCAGGTAGATATTATGTGCTGTAATGTGTGTGGTGGAGTTTAATAAACTGTCATGAGCTTACTTGGTGAAACTTTGGAATTGTCCACCAGACCTCATCCATGGAAAGGTTTCTACTTAGGTTGGTAATTAAGATCAATGATGTGTATTTTATAAACTATCACATACATGTGTTGGAATTATATCAAATAGGGCTAGTTTATCCAAGTCAGGGAACTGACTATATGATTTGCAAGGGGTTTGTAATGTAGCGAGTATTCTGTTTCCGTTCTGCTTTCCTGAGTCTCCCTGAAAATTGGTTACTAACATAGCCCCAGAAATTAGTCTTCTGTTATTGAATTGGTACAGATATTTAGTAGATGAACATTTAAGAAAGACTGGTAGCTAGTCATTCTTTGTTTTTAGACTTCCTCCTATTATTTTCATTGTATGAATAAAAAGTTCACCTATCAGTAACATAGAAAAGTTTGTATATCAGTTATTACTCTGATTTGAGAGGTTAGAAAAGCAGTTTGAGACTTCAAATGGTAGTAGTCTGAAAATGTTACCTGTGCCATTAGTCCCTACTGTAGATTTCCCTACCAATGCCACCTTAAGATGAATTTTGTTTGCACCATAGTATCGGGGCTACCATATCAGCTTTGTCCTTTCTCTTTTCTTCTATGTCCAAAGTATTTTCTCCGTGGGTTGTGTTCCGTGTTGTGTACTGCAGTTTTGTGATGTTATATTAGCTGCACAGCTGTCTGAAATGGCAGCAGTAAGTGATGTTGAGGGTTTGAAAAAAAAAAAAGGAGTTGGTTGAAAATTTTTCAGTCAATTCTGGGTAAAATTGTGAATATTTTCACAGGAAAGCTGAATAGGACTCCTAATTCTATAGGAGTTTGCTCTCAACTGTTATTCTACAATGATTAGTTTGAAACAACTATTATGGTATAGCAATGTGAATTGTGTTTATGAGGAAAGTTGCTTAGGGTTAAGTATTTTATAGGGAGTTGTGGTGATCGTTTTTTGAACACTTGAAATATGGTGAAGTGCATTTTGTTTATATCCTATAATGTGATTTTGCTACTTTTAATTCTAAATTGCTTGAGATTTGAAGCCTAGCTATTTTCAAAAAAAAAGGATGGTGGTATTTTTCATTTATTTCCATAGGAAATAATCTTTTCTGGCAGAAGTAGTATTTACAATCCTGCTCTTGTTTGAGAATTTCAGACTCTTAATTTAAGCAGTAAGAATAATGTTGAAATATACTTTTAAAAATTTTTCTTTCGTTACTCTGTTACTGCAGAAATCAGAAAGGAATTCTGAAGGAAAAAGTGTAAATCACAAAAAATTTATTAAACCTACTTTCCTTCCAAAAGTTTTCCCTCAATTTTATATCTTCTTTTTTCACTTACAGCCTGTAGGAAGTGATTTGGAAGCCTAAATTTAGATATCTGCCTGTCTTCTAAGTGTCCAAGCTCCATCGTAGTGTGTGCGTATATATATATGTGTGCGTGTGTGTGTGTATATATCTCTATATATCTCTGCAGTCAGTGGAACCAGGAGATCAATTCTTCATATCCTAGGTGGATGTACATTGACTAATCGACTGGGAGCTCTCTCGCCTCTCTTGACTTCTTTATTGACATGATAACCATTGACATCACCGTGAAGACTTGCTGATTTTAATTGACTTAATTTGGAAATGCATGCCACCGAGTCTGTTTGGTCAGGAGAGAGAAACAGACATCTTCTGAGGGCGATTCACTCTACCTACTTTAAACATCTAATTTAAACCATGAAAAAAGAGCATAATACAGCAAAAATCTGTGCATGCTGTGCCATAGTCTGTAGAAGTCTCTAAAGTTAAAACAAATGATTGTTGTATAGTTACCGTTACCAATTACAGGGCAAGATAGGATGTCTCTTAATTAACTTAATAACCTGATAGGTGCATTTAGACATAGCTAATTAGGACTTAATTGTAATTGGGCTCATGATTAATAGACTGTGAAGATTGTTTCATTTGTATTAAATGCATGGACAGTCAAAAAGAAGTTAAAATTTGAGCCTTCATTGAATAACTGATAGAGGACCTCAGGACAGCACAATAGCAAAAGATTATTCTCTTTATAAAGAATTAATATTTTAAGCTGCTACTTTAGACCTGGGTTTTTTTTCCAGGATCAATGTTTGTGCATGAATCTCTTGGAAACATCCACAAATCAACTTTTACAAGTTTTTGTTTTGTTTTATACAGTCTATGTAACATAGTTTAATAAAACTAGGAAATGTAAGAACATATGAAGTTACCATTACAGAAGAAAGTAGAAATGGTTTGCAGAATGCAAAGGGTAAATTCTTGAAGGAGTTAACTGACAGAGCTTACATCATCTTGCCATTCTTTCTCATTCTGCCCTCAGTCAGGGCAGAACCAAATTTGGAGCAATAGTGGGGAAGCAGCAGAAATGTATTCACCCCAGTCTGTACTAACCATGGAAGTTCCGTTTCACTCCTTTTTTGTGCCCCAGTGTGTCTCGTGTGTGCACAGGGATTTCGTAATTACTGACATCTGCAGAGGCTTCTTCACTTGTTACATAGTTGGAAGGAAGAGACTGAGAGGAGTCCTACTGATAGAAAAGACAAAAGGACATGGAGGGAAAGGAAGATACAGCAGTGGAAAGAAGATAGGAGGAGAGTGATTATGGGTAGTGAAGAGTTCCTTTGGCAGCATGGACACCCAATCTGCCATGGCTTTTTATTTATTGTTATAAGGCACACTGTGCACAGAAGAGCGTGGCTTTCTTATTTGAATTGTAGAAAACTTAGAAATTTGAGCTAGAAATGCAAAAAGTATAATGAATGTTTTTAAGAGACATATAAGTGTCTTGAATTTCTGTTTTCATGCATAATTGAAACTTATCTGATGATCTTTTCATCAAGAAAGGAATCTCAGTTTCAATGATCTTCTGCCGTTTTCATTCTGCAGAGGCGTTTTCACTGAGAATAGTTGGTCTTTTCCCTTTTCATTTTCTTGTGAAACCTTGCCTACTTAGCACATTGTGAGTCAGATCAGACTACTGCTAACCAAAAAGGAATTTTATTTTTGTACCTTGTACAGTTTAGTTTTTCTTATTTAATGCATTCACTTTTGTCATCTTTTTTTTGAAACATTTCAAATGTGTGAGAGTATATTTAGAATACCATGTACTATGTTATTCCTCCTGTCTATTAAGATGTCATCCAAGCAACAGATGAGATCATCAAATAAACTTTGGATAATTTAATCAGAAGTTTAAATTAGTTTTACTAGCGAATGGTGATAAATGAGAATACCGCTTAATAGACATTTATAATCTGTAATGTCTTTTCACCTTCAGTGAAGTATATGTTTTTACTTAAAAAATGAGCTGAGTGCTCACTACGTTCAGTTACTCTCTGCATGAAGCTTTTTGCCCCTCCACCTCATGGCATACCCAAGCAACCAAACGCAGTCAGATTACATATTTTTGCGTAATTGCCAATTTGATGGGGATTACAAAAGTCTCAAAGGAAGCATGAACTTGAAGAGCACATGTTGGGGGATGAGCAGATGGAGTTAGGTCCCTTGATGAACTGGGTGGCAGAAATTGGTAGAAGGGCCAAGTAGCGAGGGTCATGGAGTTGTGATCCTACTTCTGGGATCTCTGACTGTGTGTGTGGGAGAAGGATATGGAAGAGAGATGACACCTCCAGTATGTGAATGTGGATTTACACAGCTATTCTGATGCTGCCCTCCCTGCTTTTGTTATTTGCTCTTTGCGTGTTCTCCAGAGTTTAGAAACTCCATGGAGAGCGGTTGGAGACCACTTTCAGACCTCGCTTGGAGCAGCTTGAAAAGCAGATCCCTAAGAGCTTCTTTTCTCCTCTTTGCAATGGAATACTTGCAATAAAGAACTTTGTCTTCCTTTAATGGCAGGCTTTGTAATCTGAGTCACCTTTGTGTTCATTTTAAGTTGCATTTACTTTTAATGACAGCTCTGAAAGTGCTTGAGGCAAATCAGTTTGAGGCTTATTACACAAAAAAGTAGTATTTTTTTGAACTACATACTCTTTTCAGTCTATGAGGATTCCAGCAATGTTACTTCCATTTTTTAGATGTAAAGGATTGGTACAACACATTTGTTACTCCAGATAGGTAAAAGTAGCCTATATCTACAGTTCTTTAAACTTTTCTAACTGCTGTCACAGAATAGGACTGTTTATTCTCTGGGGTAGTGCAGATCTTTGTCACTCAGGTCTTATCAATATGTTTACAGTATATAAAAAAAAGTGGTTCTTTTGCATAGGATCCAGTTTCACATCACCTCAAACTTTTTTTTGGTACTTTGTACAATTATGTTCTTTATTTTTATTACTAGGTCTCAGAATGAGATGAAGAATCCTGTAAGCAGTTTTAATTTATTAGATCTCTTTCTGTTAATTAAAGATCATTCCTTCCTGTTACAACCAAGTCAGTTACAAAGGCAACAACCAAGTAGCCTTTGTCTTGCATTGACATGTAGGCATTCTAAAGTTTTTCATTTTTGTGTACTAACCTTTTTAGGGCTACATGAGTTTTGCAATGTATTATTAGTAAGTTGTCACCTATGCACATCTTTAAAATTTAATAGAATCAGTGCATGTATCTCAGTTCTCATAACCTTGTTTTTATTAATCTAAGATAGAAAAATAATTTTCAAACCATGATTCTGAGAAACCATTTAAATTACAAGTCAGCTTTTACAGATTGACACTTTTCCATTGGTAATAGGATCCTGAGTGGAATTCCTGCAGCTATAGTGGCCCATTACAAGGACTAGATTACATCTTTCCATTGTCACTAATTCTGCATTTTGGCAGGGAAAGAAAGAAAGAAAGGTTTGCTGTTGGTGTTGCCAAGCAACAGAAATATGAATTACTCCAATTTCTGGATTTTTGTTGTATGATGTATATGAGAGGGTTTCTGGAACCTTGGTTGAGATGATGTTACTCTCCGTAGCTTTAAAAATTCTAAGATTAGTGAGTAGCTTAAGTTCTCCCTGTGGAGATCTGTTTCAAAATAAAGACACCTGAGGGTTTTTTGTTCCCTGTAGATAGATATCAAAAATCACATCACAGAAGATCACGTCTTCACAAGACAGGAGATTGGGCATATTTTCTCCTTGTTGTTTTCTGAAATTAAATTTCTCTTTCTGAAATTGAAAGCTTATTTCTGCTTTGTTTTCACTTATACATAGTTGTTTATGCCAGTACTTGCATAAAAAGAATTGAAATTCTTGGAGTGGACAAAGATAACTTGCTGTGCCTTAGTAATCCTGCCTGCTGTTATTCATCTTTACTGCTATTTGGAACACTTCCTCTGAAGTATCTTCTCCCAACATACTTAACCGATGGTAATACTGAGTAACTACTGGTATTTGAAAAATTACTTATTAAGTGAAAGTGTGTGGAAAAGGTGAAGTGAGGGTAGACTTAAGTGTGTGTAAGTTATGGTAAGATTTATGCTTGGGGATAGGTGAAGAGAATAAAAGCTCTGAATAACTTAGCTAGGGTGTTTTTTTTCTTTTATTGTTGTTGATTTGTGGGTTTGTTTGGTTTTGGTTTTTTTCTGATTTTGTGGTACATTCCTGTAATTTTTTATTTCTGTGCAGCTTTTTTGTTTTTTCCGTGACAGTCACAGATTTCCTGTAGAACTATGTGGGTTTCGGGGTCACCTCACCTGCCATATGAATAATTCATTTCCTCTCAGAGCACATGTGCAGCACAGAGCCACAACTTCTTTCTGGACTCCTAATGTGTTTTATGTGTAGGAAGTCAGGAAGAACCCCAGCTGCAGTATGGAGAGTGCTGCTCTTTCTGCAGACCTGCAAGGCCAAGGTGTAAAACAGCAACTGGATAGTATCAGTGCATGGCATAAGAAATGCTTTCCTATTGACATTGGTTTTGTATCTATGTCTGCAACAATGAAATAAAATATTTGCTTGTGTCTGTACAATTGCATTTTTGATGACTTGCTTTAGGAAATATTTGCCTATTTGATCAGACCTTGGAGTTCCCAGATATGAATCCATATTCTAACCAGATAGTTGGTTCATGTCTGTGTGAAATGAAAAATACATGAACCTCCCTGATACACCAATTTCTGAGGAGAAGAAACTTGGATGTACGTGTCAGGCAAGAGCTACTTGCTGCTCTGAAGAGGTGCTTGCTCTGCATTGTTAAATGAACAGTATTCAGATTGTTTGGGGTAAATTTGAGCAGGTAGCAGGGACTAGATTTTTTTACCAAAATTCTAGTGGATGACAGACTGTATAAACTAATAACACTTCAGACATTAGTCTTTCTTAGGGCAAAGCTAGCAGTAGTTTGAGGAAGTGGATGTTTCCAGCTATTTTTTCTTCAAAGCTGAAAACAGAGTTTTCCTTTATAAATGCTCATTTACTTTTGGTAAATACAAGATTAGTTTAGGTGCAATATCTCACAAATTTTTTGTTTTGTTTTAATTTTCTAAAGGAGTTGATGACCAAGCTGATAACAGAGACACCTGACCAGCCAATCCCATTTCTAATTGATCATCTTCAGTCCAAACAGGGGAACCGCAATCAGCTTCAGAGAACATTGTCTGGCTCTGCTGCCCTTTGGGCAGAGAGTGAAACATCAGGTATGTTCTGTGTGCTGGACGGGGCTAGTCTCTTGTATAATTTTCCCACACTTTTGTCCATGATTTCCTGGATGCACATGTACCTACTGAGCATGTACTACTCTATGGTTTTGAGCATGCGGAATAAATCTGGTTTGTCCAGTAGATACTGAGCTTAATATACATTACTGGCTATCGCCTCAGCCTGTGTACGTGTGATGAGTATGGGTCATAGTAACAGAGTGGAAACAGTCTAGTTCTCAATGAGAAAGTATGTGCATATAAAAGTTCCTTGGTTGTTTTTTTTTTTCTGTCCTCTTTGCTTTCACTTTCGCTTTTCTTCGTTTTCCTTTTCCCTCCCATGGTTGTGTTTGTGCCAGAGATTAACCTCTATCAGGGCATTTTCTTTAATATATATTTTTAATGACCTATGATTCCAACCCTTAATGAGAAGGTGCTATGCTACTTTATGAATTAGAGTGTAATTTATAATTGCAGATTTAATGCAGAAGCATTAAAAAATATTCTGAAATAACACCTGCTTTGATTGTAAAGTAGAAATCTAAGCTCGATATTCTGGTAAAAGCTACTATCACAATGTTAGTTTTCTGTTTAAAAATTGACTGATTATCTGTTTCAGACTGCAGTAGAGCTTAAATAGTTGCTGGCTGATGGTTAAAATGTTAGTTGACTGACAAATCAACTTTTTGTTTATATCAAATATACAATTTTAAGCATAGGCAGTAAAATGTAAGACAATAAATGGACGTTAAGGACTTTTTAATAGCAAAAAATAGGCTTCTTTTTCATGAAAAACCTATTAATTAATTTCTAAATTGTGATATTTAGGAAATGGGATAAATATATTAAATTTTATAGAAATCAGAAAAAGAAATAGAGCTGTCTTTGGTTTGAACTGATAGGCCTTGGATTTTTTTGGATTAAATGTTTATTAAGTCTTGTGAAAATGACCCTACAAATGTTATAACTATCTGATTTGATTATTTTAACAGAAAATAAAGGAACAAGAAGAGATTTTAGAAGTTATGATAAGCCTTGGCAGGTAAATGCAAAAAAGCCCAAGAAGTCGAAGAGCGACCTTGCTGTGTCCAACATTTCTCCACCATCACCGGAGTCCAAGTCATGTAAGAAAGCTTCAGTACAATAATAATTTGTGTATACTTCCAAACCCACAGTATGTTTTTCTGTTGGATTTCGATTAAAACGGAAAGCAAACTATGAGAAGTTGAAATGGCTGTATATGTGTTAGAAGAGTTTGATTCTTGCCTTACTCTCACTTGAATTCTCAATATTTTATCATATTCTATGTTGTCATCTATAGATAGAATAGAATTCTAGGTAGATGGATTAAAAAATAGACTAATCTCTGGGGGTCATGCACAATTTTGTATTTGGATACTACTTATGATTTGATGTTTTCATTTGCAATGCCATTTTGCATGTGGTAAATCTGTTCTGTTGATATTGGTCTTAACAGATTTTTTTCAGTGGGTCAAGCAATGCAAAACTATGAATTATGAACAGATACTGTTCAAGGTATAGGGGTAGTATCAGCACAACAGATGTACTGCTCTGAGAGTTGCTGGAGGAATATAAATGTACACTGAAAGAAAATGCAAATTAGAAATGGAGTGGCTGAAGACAATATTGTCAATCATCTGTAAAATAGAAGTAGTAAAAATAGAGGCAACAAGCCTTAACAAAATATAATGCTTCCTGTATAGTGGTTATTAAGAAATTTAATTTTTAAGCTTGATTCTTAACGTTCATTTTTTTCCACAAATAAATATATCTACAATGTGCATACATACATAAATATAGTACATACCAAATTGTGTGTACAAGATTCGTTCTCCAAAGTAAGTTGCAAAATATTTTCTTCTGTTGACTGTTGTAGCTTTTTGAATTTTTGTAATAGCCAAATCTTTTTAATAACTGTGTGTGTGATTAGGTGGGCCAGATGTGAACAGATATATCTTGCTTTCTTTCCTCTAAAAGCAAGATGGGGAAATCTAGACTTCAGTGGAGTTTAAGGAAAATTACCCAGTGACCTCACTAAATCAAAATACAGCATAACAATGGGTAAAGTAAATCATTATAAATTTATGCAATAGAGATAACTGTTCTTTTGGGTAATTATCAGCCTTGTATGGTTATGAAACCTTTTTGATTGAGAATAAATAACTGTAACAAGTAAAAATGGCAGTTACAGGCAGCTGTGTCCCATAGTACAGCTTTTCTCAGTATTACTTTTTCTGGAAATGGAGCATTTGTCTTTGTTTCTTCTTCGTGAAATACATTCCCTGCTTCAAAAAGACTCAAATTTCGTCATTAATTCCCCTGTACCTCTCAGTGGGCACATGAATTTTTAAGTCAGTTCAGAAGAAGCATGGGTTTTTGTTCACTTTCAAGAGTAAATAGAGATATTAAAATAAATGTTCATAGTCACTCATAATCTGTGTCTAATCTAACATATTTGCTGGATAACAGCAATTTATGGAGATCCATACGTGGCCAAACGTATTATGAGTTGTTCCTGTTATCATACTGTATTCCTTTCCTTCCTACCTGTGCTTGGTCTTCAGATTCATGCCCTATCCTAAAGATCTGAAGTTCTCAATCTTGATCCCAGATAGGGGTGTGACATCATGTCTCTCCCTTCATTTGTGTGGCTACTATAAGTTTCATGCTTGTTGAGTCCTTAGGTTGTCCCTGGAGAGGCACAAAGAAGAAACTGGACATTCTAAACTACCAGGTTTCATGTCAAAGAAGGAAATATTTTATACATCCATAATAAGACTGGGCTCAAGGATCTGTCCTTTTGGACTGATGGACGATTAATAATATTCTTGAGGTTTGTTCTCAAGCTACACAAGTCCCTAAGTCGAAGCAGTGTGTGGGAATGCAGCTTTGCCTGTAACAGAGGTAGAATTAGGGTGTGCTTAATGCAGTTGAACGTACATAAATACATGGCACTGTATGGGATTAATTCTGAGCATGCTGAAAGAGGAAACTAAATGTCATTGCAAGGCCTTTTAGTCATCAGTGAAAGGTCATAATGATTGTGGGAGGTTCCTGATGACTAGAAAAATGCAAATATGATATGGATTTTGAGGAAGGGCAAGAAGGAGATTTTGGGGACTATAAACTGATCAACCTAACCTTGTTCTCTGGAAGGGTGTTGAGCAAATTTATCTGGAAGGTATTCCTAACCACAAGAAAGAGGACAATGGGATTTGGAACAGCAAGCATGGTTTTATGAGATCATGAATGTCTGAAGAGATCAAAATGGTTGCCCTCTTTGGTGAAAAAACTGTCTGTGTAACCAAAGAAAGAGCTGTGGATGTTTAATACCTTGACTTTATAGCAAAACCTCTGTCAGTTTCCCATAGTATCCTTAAAACTCAAATGGTAAGATATGGACTGGATAAGTGGACAACAAGATCTGTGGAAAGTTGATGCAAGCTGTTAGATTCAAGGAACTGTGACTGGCAATGCAAATTCCAGCTGGGAAATCTGTCATTACTGGCATGTTTAAGGGACTGGTACTGAGACCAGTTTTATTTAAAATAATTTCTTAATGTTCTGGATGATGAGGTAGAATGTTCTTTAGGTTTGCAGGTGAGTCCAAATTGTAGGAAGTGGTTGACATTCTGGGTAGCAGGGCTGCTATTCAGAGTTACATGACTGAGGAATGGGCTGAGAGGAACCTCATGAAGTTCAATACAGGCAAATTCAAAAGCCTGCATCTTGGATGGAGTAACCCTGAGCAATAGTAAAAAATGGGAAATGAATGACTAGAAAGTAGCTTTGCAGAAAAAGATATGGTGTGCTGGTGGGCAAGAACTTGAATACGAACCAATCTGGCTGTGTGCTCATGCAGTCCTGAAGGTGAGCTGCATGCTAGGCTACAGTAGCAAGAGTATAGCCAGCAATGTTTGTTTTTCACTTTTGAGATGAAAGAAATAAAAGCTGAGGGGAGATTTCATTGTCACCATCAACTACTCTGCTGGAGGATGGTATTTTAGTTGCCATCACAGAGGCTAGTTTCAGCCATGTGGCTTTTTGCAATATCTGCTTCTTATTTTCTGCCAATTAGATTAATACGGATGTTCTTTTGACATTTTTTTCTGGGTTTATGCCAAAATCAGTGGGTACTGTGTGCCCCTTCAACTACACAGATCAGCAGAAAGCAAGTGTGTTTAGAAGCCATTTATTGCTCTGACCAAACGTGCATACCATATTCCATTTGTTTTGTGTCTTCTGCTTGTACCTCAAAACATTTCTGTGTGTCACTGTATATTTTTTTCCAAAGCCTCTCCAAAGAGGTAGTAAGGACTCATCAGAATGTTTTTGGTCTGCTGAAACCTAAAGATTTACTCTCAGGTTTGTGTTTAAAAGAACGAACTGCCAAAAACAAGCCCAAAATTTAGTGGAGTCCCTCAGCTATATTATGTTCTGTTGCAAAGTTTTTGTCTTATGACTGTCTTGTTCAAATGATCCTGAACTTGCAAGTTTATTCAGAATTGAGAACTGTAATTTCATAGGAATTTTTGGAACAGAATTAGGAAATCTTTTTTTCCTTCAGCAGTGATGTTGACTGCAGTGTTCATGTTATTCCTGCAGAAAAATCACTTCCTTATTCATTCAACTTTTTTGCTGAAAAGATTCCCCCAGTCCCTCCTCCTGCCTGTTATGATCTCAGCTGCACCTGAAACACACAGACAAGAAGCCTTGATATCTACCTGAGACACACAAAGGAATCTTGATATCTAAGAGGTCTGACCACTTACTTGGCATGTGTGCAAAACCAGAATTAAGCAGAAGCTGCTGCTGTTGTCTGTCAAGGAAGAAGCTTGGAGCAATGGCTCTGTGTGTGTGTGTGTGTAAATATACTTAATGAAATGTTTAGATAATCACATTCTGTATTTGAAGAACAAATTTGGAAGCTTCAAAACAGTTTGTAGAACAGACTTCTTGCTTCCCAGTTAGACACTTTTAGTCAAAGTAGGTTGGTCTCTTCCCCAACTCCATATTAAATCAGATCAGAGATCATTCACTCTGCTTCAGTTCAGCATTCTCACCACATCCCATTTGTGATTGCAGTGTTGTGTACTTCTGGTTGCTCTTGGTCAGTCTAGAACTGTAGGCTGTCATTCTCTTAGCCTTTTAATATCCAGATACTGTGAAAATCAGTTTGGCTATATTATCAAAGAACTCTAATCTGGATGCTATATGAGATTTAAATACATTAATAATTTTATGCTTAATAATAATATACATATTTTTATTCTTTGAGATCTAAGATGATCATATAATGTGTTAATGAAATGTAGGATTTAATGAGCAACTAGTCTGATTCTGTCTGCAAATCATGTCTTGAAAAGACACATATGTGGAGATGAAATCAGTACTGATCTTGTACTATCATCCAGTATAAAATAAAGGTGTACTGATTTGTGACAGAACTCACAACACACCTGTGAATGAATCTGATGTGCATTTGTTGGCAGGGCACACCACCAGAAAATCAGAAATACTGGCAAGTGCGTCTTTCCATTCTCCTAAGATGAGATGGGGAAGTCTCATCTCCATGAAGGGAAACCTTACATGTTTCTATACAAAGACTGCAATGTAGGTGTAATAAATTTTCTGAATTGTAGGCAAATAATTTCATGAGAAAGTTTTATATAATATATAAATCTCTCAAATAACAGAGATGAGGTTGAGGTGGGTAATGTGATGAGGGATTTAAAATTACTGATACAATGATATTGAGGAATGAGTGAGTATAATAAAAAAAAATGAAGGTCAGAGTATAATGAAAGGATTTTACTAAGTGTGTAGTGACATGTACACGTAAATGATTTATAACAGACTTTGTACATGTATTTGAAAAGATTTTAAAGAAAGGCCACGTGGGCTTTATACAGTTCTGCATGCTTCACACAAAACCAACCACTTGAAAATGACCAATGCTTGTTGATCCTACAGTTGAGAAGATACAAGTTTATATTTCAGAAACATTTGTAAGCAAGCAGAAAATGAACTTGAAAGGACAAACACATGCCACATGATATAATTAAATATTTTTTTGTATTCATTCATTAGTTGGAAGAATAGGTAAGTAAGAAGAACTATCTCTAGAAGTAATAAAAATTTCAGTCAGTTCTAATTGTGCTTAACTTCCCCTCAGTTCTGGTTCAGTTATGGAATGAGCCAAACTCATTGTTGAAATAAATTCTATTGAAACTTAGAACTATTTCATGACAGCATGTCAGTTTTGGTACATTTTCAGTGAAGTACAAAATGGTTTGCTGAAACACAGCTGACAGATAATAAACCATCATGCAGAACAAATTTCCACCATGATTTTCACTGGCTTCCTACCATCCATCTAGTGAAATGCAGTCTAAGCTTCCTGTGATTGCAAGACATTTCTCTGAAACTAGGGACTAGATTACTGTGTCTTGAGCAAGTGTCTGCACTTTTCAAGGATTGAGTCTTGATACTCTCATTTTCCTGATGTGAATTGGTCCATATACTTGGCAGTTGCTGATCCTGGAACTCCACAGCTGTAGGGTAGGACTCACTCTTGTTTCATCCAGCTTCTGTGCCATGACAAATTTTGCTTCAAGATCATGTGGTTTCTCAAAAATTCTGTCCTTTTTTATTTTGAGAAATGTGTTTTGTTTCAAAGTGACATGATATCAAATTCTAGCTTGTGGAAATTTTGTGCAATGCTCTTAGGTTTGGTCATTTTTGTACATGGTTTTACTATATTAAATTGTTGCCTGTTTGTATTTTGGTGGTCCTGTGAGATTTTTGTGCCATGGTGAGTTCAGCATAAACATGGGAAGAAAAGTCTGTCATGCTGTGAGTGATGATGTAGAATATAGTGTTGGCATACTGAAGGGAGATGGTAAGATGACTGAAAAGCAGGCATTAAAGGAGCATATGACCTCACTATAAAACAAAGGTGAGTGAAAATAGAGAGAATTTATAGAATTCCTTTTCTAGTTTACTAAATATTTATCTTTACAGTAAGAAAAAGTTTAGAAAAAATACTAAGTGGAACATTTTGTAAACAAGAAAAAGGATGAGAAACATTAAGTTGTGCTATTTAGTTTATATATGCTAGGGTCTGTGAATGGAGTAAATTTTTTCACACAAAAATTTATGTAACTTTTAATTGCCAAAGCAGTTCCTAAACCAGAGAATTATAAAGTAGTAGTAGTAGCAGCAGTAATTGGCATTTATAAGCATCTACAAAAATTTCAAGCTGCCCATCTGAGTAGAGGATATTCCTACTCTAATACCTGTATCTATTTCACTAGAAGCCACTATAGCTCATTATTTCCATTGTCATCAGAAGGAAATATATTACTTGTCTTTTTTGAACACAGAGCAGGACCAGACTCTGACACTCCAACTTGCCCTTCTCTTCCCTCCTCCTTATTGAGAGTTTGTGTATCCCTTTCCTCCTATTCTTATCTCTGTAGGTCTTTTTTAATGTCTCCTTTGTCTTCTGTCTTTGAGAATGTTTGTTAATTGCAGTCTAATATATTAACTAATAGTTACCAGGTTCCTGAATGGGTGTTACAGGTCAGGATATACTCTGGGTTTCAGACTGTATAGATGTCTGGTTTGAAGATGACTTAGTTTATGTGGAATTATGTTCGTTCTCAGAGAAGGACTTGAACATGACGTTGTCCTATTTCTTTACCAGGAAAAGATGACTATTGGTTTAACTTCAACTTTCCCTAGTGGAGTTGATTCAAAGTAGAGAAGATTCTGTATTCACGCAGAGGAAAGTCAGCAATAAGACAAATTTCAATAGCAATTTTTTAGCACATTTTGTAATAGCTACCAGACTTGATGTCTGAGCATAATTTTCCCATACCATCATAAAAGCAATCTGAAATTCCAAATTATCATATCACCTTTTTTTTTTGCACAATCTGTAGGAGTCCTTCTTAGTAAGTTTCCTTCTTAGCATGTAATGAAAATGAAGTTTGTACACATAAATTAGTTGACAGCTGTAAAAATAGTAAGCAGAAATTTCAAAGCTGTCCAGGATGTATTGGAAGTTATGGGCTTTTTTCTGAAGTTATTTTTAAGTCAGTAGTTAGCAACTACTGATAAATGCAACTGGTCCTTTTTAGTGGGAAGGTGGACTAGGCATTATCATCTTCACACCAGCAATGTGCAGTTCTCAGCATGGGAATGCTGTGTTCGGAGACAACCTAACAGTTGCATTTGGTGGCAAAGGCTACCTGTATCTATCTTCTGAACACTGGCAAAGAGAACATGTTTAAACTGCAGTTCCAGAAACAGCATTATTTTTGTTTTTATTTCTACAAAGTGTTCAAAATGTACACAATGTTCAATGCAACTCTGTTCATTGTGTGTCTTACATTTCTCAGAGAATCCTTCCCTTTGTTGTAGGTAAAGTT
Organism: Pachyramphus minor; assembly: GCA_013397135.1. Taxonomy (NCBI): domain Eukaryota; kingdom Metazoa; phylum Chordata; class Aves; order Passeriformes; family Tyrannidae; genus Pachyramphus; species Pachyramphus minor. The sequence goes on along the minus strand of VYXB01001861.1, from coordinate 59,127 downwards.
AGCTCAACAGTTGAGAAACTGTTACTTTAAAATTAAATCAAGGGCCTTGGTAATAGATAATGAGCAGTTGACTGTAAGCTCAGGACTGTGCTTCCCGAAGATTGGGTTTGTTTAAGTAGTGAAACAAAGATTACAGTCTGTACAGCATGAATGATAAGAGCATATTTTGTTTCACTGTTTTTAATGAACTGTGTTATCTACACTTCATGCTTTTTTTGGGGGAAAAAAAATATTTTGTTTTAAAACTGTATCTAAAGTATTTCTTTTTTTCTTAATGACAAAATACCTACCAAAGCCAAAAGTACTAGTTACTCATTTTTGTTTTGGCATTCTTTTTTATTGACCCCTAGGCCACGCATTTCTGTTTTGTTGTAAATGAAGTACATTCACGTGCAGTAGATTAAATACATTTTTGTTATTGCATTAATTTTATTTTTTTGTTATTATTATTAATTATTCCTATTTACCAATTAATTCAATACCAAGAATCATCCCAAGAATGCATTTGTCATAGATATTTTTGTTTTTACTTTACATTTACCAAAGAAAATATTTCCACCTGTTAAAATAGAAGATAAGTAATTTCCACTCAAGGTACTTGAGTTTGTAAACTCATTGTGCAGCTTTTTTTCTACTGTAGGAGTCTGAACTACCAAATCTAAACTTCATCTTAATATCTGTGTATATTTAGTGCCAAGGTCAATAGAGCATCCTAAATGGGATTGGAAGACAAAACCGGAGAACCATGATTTTGATGAACTAAATCATATTCTTCAAGAGAGCAAAAAACTTGGAAAAGCCCTTGAGAATCTTTCTCGCAGTAAGTTCATTGATTTTAGTTTTTTGATGTAACCATGCAGCCTGAATTGTGATTTGGAAGTTCATTGACAGCAGCAGTTACATTCCTGTTGATAAGGTTTACAGAATGTCTGAGGTAATTAAGTAGCTCTCCTGGAAACTGAAACTACTTCCCCTGCACTCCCTTAATTTTTTTTTTTTACATTAGTTTTCTGCTAGTTAAGTGAGCTGAATTAGCTCATAAAGAGATCAACAGAAGAGGCGGGTTTAATGAAAATGGTGGGAATATGCAGTAGGGAGACTGCTTCTTTGGGTGGTAGCAGTTATATTACATTAACCTTTGTAAAAACTTTAACCTCATTGATGAAGTTCAGTCCTGTTATTGAAAAACAATGAACTATTTTTTATCCTTGACCCGAATCAGTTCCTTCCAGTTTTCAAAAGCAAATAAAATATTTTAAAGCATCTCAAGTAAATACTCAGAAACATGAAATCCAGTTATTTCATAATACAACCCACATATTATCCCTTACCCACTTTGTTTTTCCTCTCTTTCCTGTAGAACAGAATTCTGAAGTACATTTGGGGGAGCAAATATTACTAACAGTTATTAACGTATGAGAAGTACTCCTTGCCATGGTGCATAAAAACTAGATTTAGGAGATACTTGAATGAGAAATATTTTTTTTCTCATTTCATTAAATTTTATCCATGACAATTCTTCATTCACTGGAGAATTTGCAGATGGTGAGATCAGAGGCAGAGCTGAATGAAAAATGGAAGATCTGTTTTGAGGTTAATTTTGAGAGCCAGCATTTTTCAAAATTGTGCCAAATACCCAAACTGGTTTGCCCAAATTCCTTCTCTCCCAAATGTTTTAGGTTGATCACAAGAATTATATTCTGAGAAATTTTCATATTTATAGTAATTGTAGTAGTATAGTTACAGGGCTTTTTTCAAGTACACTTCTAGTAAATCAATCCCTCTGCTTTCAAGGAGCTAAGCAAATTCCAGTCAGGGTCTTTGATTTGTAGCCTCACAGTTGCCTGACCATGTTACTGTGATGGGTGTGAGTGTACTTTTCAAGCCTTTTTTCTTTAGAGACTTCTAACCAAGCCTAACACAGATACAGAAACAATTGTTTTCAATTTCAGAAAAGCTTATTTATTCACTGTGAGGAGTTACAAACCAATCAGATATGAGAGTTCAATAATTAATGTCTAAATCAACTTTTCAATCTTTGTCTTTCCTACTGAGTATTGTGTAGCTTCCACTGAGCTCTAGCTTCCTTGTCCCTAAAATAAGTTTGCAGCATTCTGTACCTCTCTTTGCCACAGAGTTTTCTGACTGGAGTGGAAAACCCTGCAGCTCTTCTGAGTCTTACACTTGGACTAGGTCAATGTACCTGGTCAGCGTTATTACAGTCCAGTTTTCACAGTGTTATTTCACAAACTAAACGTTCTTCACTGTTTCTTGCTAGTACGTGATGTTTTCTGAGGGTTTATCAAGATCATATAGAATTTGAATCTCAGCCCCCAGCGTGCTTTAAATCACTTGCAGCCTGATAATAAGTTCACTTTTATGAATGTGCTCTCTATTTCTTCATCCAGATCTTTAATGGAAATATTGTCAGACCTCTTCATGATCCCATTTCAAATCTGACAACCAGCTCTTGAAAGCTACTCAGTAAGTGCATTTTTTTCCCACCAGATGTTTATCGGCGTGGCAGTGATTTCACCTAGAATGTAGTTTTCTAGTGTTTTTTTTTTTTTTTTTACCAGTGTATCATTCAGGACAGTAAACGAAGTCATATAGCTGCGGTATTTTACATGTGCTTCCTCCTCTTATCCACTAGGCAAGTTTCCTAGTTAAGAGTGCAATTAGACTGATGTGATGTATTTCGTTCTTGATAAGTTCATGTCAGCTCGTTCTTACCACCTTTCCATTCCATTAGATGTTGATACATTGTTTATTTAACAGTTTTCTCTAAGATTTTTGCTATTTTAATCTGATTTAGGCTTCCCCACATATTCCTTTTTTCTTTTTTCAAGAAAGATATGGTATTTGCCCTTTTCTGTCCTCTCTATTCTTCCCTGTTCCTGAAAAACTGTTGCTAATGGATTAGAGGCTTCTTCAGTTAGTTAGTTAAGTGCTCTAGAGTGAATTTCATGAGATTCTGCCAACCTAAATCTATCTAAGTCATCAGAATATCTTTCAGCTTTCCCTACTCTGGCTTGCAGATTTTCCTCTTAAGATCACTAGTGTTAAGCATCTGGCCACAATCAGTTTTTTGTCAGACTGAAGCAGTGAAAGTATCGAACACTGGGAATTCTTTGCATCATCTCTTATTTGCTTTCCTTCTCTTTGATGTAATAGTCCTGCATTTTACTTTGTCCTCCTTTCCTAGTGTATTTATAGTATTTTTTCTTGTGACTTCTTTTGTTCTTTGATAGTTGTTAGTTTCTCTGCACTTTAACATTTTTGTTTGTATCATTTAAACACTTGTCCTTATTTCTAGGTTTCATACTGCTGATTTTAAGTTCATTTCAGTAAATAAAATTTCTTTTCTGTGATTTCTTTTATGTCAGCACTATAAAAAAATCAGAACGAAAAATGTGAAATCTGTAAAAATAGAAGATTTACAATTTACAATTTTTTGTTGTTGTTCTCACAAAGACAGAATACAGATTGCACATGGAAATTTCTTAGTGAGTTTCAATGAATAGGCATGTCTAGGACTTTAGAAGTAAAAGACACATGAAACTTATTCTGTGCTGTCTCCAAACAAACATCCCATGTGGTGAATTTTACAAAAGCCATCACAAGATCCCATATCTACCTTCTCTGGTGTTGATGCTTGTTTTGGGCAGGCTAGTCAGTGCTTTTGATTCTACAAGCATGCTATGAGTCTAACGCTTGTTTGGAAGCAGTATGCGACAGGCAGTGTGCTCAACAGATAGCTGAGTATGCAAAATGATCACAACGTGCTGTCAGTGGCTTTTTACAGCACCTTCTCATTTCATTCTTCTGTATTTTAACACGGAAGCGTGACACATAAAATGAGATGTTTGAAGTCAAGTGAATTTTTCATCATGTCCCAGAATTTGTTTACATTTTTTAAAGTTAAGCTTTGGATCTTGTAGTGAGTTTCCATGATTTTGTTGCCTGCTATGCAGCTGACACAGCCTGAGTTAAACTCTAGTTTCTATTGCTTCATTTACTACACAGTCTTAGTACCTTCTTTGAAACAAACTTCTGCACTTCAGACATTAGAACTGTCTGTAAGCGTTGGAAGGTAAGACTCGGACACTTGTCTGGTCTCTTGTGTATTCAGTCCTAGAGGTTAAAACTGAACTTGTTTGGACCCCTTTTCCCAAGCCCCATCAAGAAAATACGTGAGTAATTCTGTGCTGCAGTAGATCTGAGAATCCAGCCGTGACTTCATACTCAGAGTTAAAAGAATCTTAAACGTTTTGAGAATCCAAAGAAGATTATTGTAATTATGGTCTAAGCATGATGGAGCTTCATGATTTAAGTACATAATTTTTCAGAGCCCTACCCACTTGTGAAAGCTGGGTTTTGTTTGCTTCTCCAGTCAGCTGTATGTCGTTGAAGTGGATTTGGAACTGAATTTAGAACTATCAAGTCAACTATTTAGGGGAGATTTTGGTTTATGAAGCAACATATAGGAATGTACTGCATTTCCCTTGTGCATGTCTAATTTTCTTTTATTGCAGGGTCTCTTACCTTTACTGCTGTCACGTTTCTTCCTCTGCTGATCATAAGGAATAAAAGTTCCATATATGCTCTTTATTTCAACTTCTGGCCTTTAAAGAGTGTTAAAATTTCCCATATAGCTAAGGATCTTGCTAATGAATATGCCTGTCTTCATCCTCCATTTTCTGAGGATGGAAAAATAGATAACAAGAGATGGAAACCAGTGAATTTTGAGTGTTTTGAGCGGGGAAAAAATGAGTGCTAAATTAGTGAGAGCTTGCTGCAATTAGGTGTGAAGTCTGTATACTTTGTGAACAACTTTGCATCTTCCATACAAACAGTTAAGGGTTGAAGTGCATGTTGAATATGTATGCATATTGAAGGTTTCAGATTTTACACATAGTAACAGTGTTTGATGACACAATGTCTTCTGCTGTGAGATAGGTACCTTTTCATAGTTACATGTAATCTTTCAATGAAGATAACCAACGTTTTATTAGTAACATTTGAATCCTTATTCAGGCCAAGTGTATAATACAAAACAGACATTCTAAGGTCAGAAAATGGTAGTAAGTTAGCATTAACCAAAAGCATTTGATAATGAATCCAAGTCAGTTAGTTGGAGGAAATCTATCTATATCTATAAATCTGAAACAGGAAAACAGTATTCTTTCATTTCTTAATTTCAAAGGGGAGTAATTAATAAATAATCAGTAAATAAAGAAACAATGTGCAGTCTAGTAGGAAAGATTGCTTGAAACCATAACGGATTATAGAATCACAGAATGGCTGAGGTTGGAAGCAATGACTAGAAGTCAGCTGTTCCAAACCTGCTGCTTAAGCAGGCTCACCTAGGGCCAGGTGTCCAGGCTCTTCAATGCCTCTAAGAATGAAAAATCTCTGAGTCCTGCCAGAGTATCTCAAACAGTTATTTACCATAATGTTAGAATCAGTTGATACTGTTTATGCACAGATTAAGAAAGACAAACATGATCTTACCTCTTTAAGAAAAGTATTAAATAGTGAAACGTAAAAGCCTATGTTCTGTTTATCTTTTACAGGGAAGAAGATAAGCAGCAAGAGTAAAAATCTTATAACAAGAAGGGTAGAACTAGTTCTAAAAAAGATCACAATATGTTAACAACCACTAAAATCATGTCCTCAGTTTTATGGATGAACCTGCAAGTGTGTGGGATGTGAGAAGCTTAATATATACATCATGATCTACTTCAATGCATTTAGTAGTCTCTGAAACATATTAGAATGGGGTTTCATTTAGAAGCATCTACACTATAGGAAACTGTTAATGATTTACATTGCGGTTATGGAAGATGTACCTGAATGAACTGACACTAACATTTACTGAAGCCAGACATTTCTAATGGTGATAATGATATGACTGCAAGAGCATATCTGCATGACACTTAACTAGACTTTTATCAATTACCTTATGAGGGGCATTGTTTTAAGACATAATATTTTAGTAATTTTTTTCTGTTGTACACAGTTGTTGATCTGAAATGGACTTGAGTCTGTAAAAATGACTTCTCTATTATCAGTTCATCATCTAGCCCTAAATGTGTTTGTTAATTGAACCACAAAACTAACCATCATTCTTGTCTGGAGGATTTTTCCTGTGCTCTCTTCAGTCTGAACTTTAAAATCATGTTATTCTTGTGTGAGATCAATGCTGTGGCTTATTTTGAGATCGACATTTTTAGATAAGCTCAATCAAACCTTTAAGGAAGATAATTTTATCTCAGTACTGCATCTGTTATATGATACTGCCTTTGCTCATAAAATCTATTTGCTTTTAGTATGAAGTATGAGTAATAATACAAAGTACTGATATTTTCTGAGCTTGAAACACATAATTATTGTTAGTCAATTATAAGCTGGGGCTTGTGTGGCCGGGAGATCACTGCTACTTCAGTTTTAAGTATCTTTGTCCTACAGATATTAAGACTTAAGTTACCTTTGTGAAGGTATTTGCTATTCTGCTCCAGCCTACTCTAAGTTTCAGGACTAAAGTCTCTTTTATAGTTACCGTGTCCTTTTCTGGAATAGTTTGCTAGAAGTTTCCCTAATGCAGAATTCAGGTTTGTGTTACTGTCACCTTGGATATGGAACTTACTAGTTTTTAGTATGAGGGGTTGGCATTCAGGGGGTAATGGAACATAAGCTATGACTCTGTCCTTGGCATGTGGATGCTGGGGGTTCCTCACCTTAACCCACCTATAGAGTGTACACCTTTCCCTAAAATCAAGAGTTCTGAAGGGTTCTGCAGTGTTGATTATTCTCTTCTGAGATGATCTTGGCCTAGGAGAGCTTCTAGGACATAATGTTAGGTGGGTACTTTGCATTTTACTTCCCTGTCTTTACATAATTCACTATATCAGTCACTAAACCTAATCCTGAAACCTCTGTTCTCCATAGAAGTCACTCAGAAATTTGGATATATAAATGCTGCGAGTCCAAAACAGAGATTATTTTGCTAGGAATTAGTTGTTTTTCTATGTTTTTTTTTTTTAAACCACTATGAAGAGGAGAGATTAAAACCATGTTTTCTAGATAGTGACTAAAAGATGTATAGTGTGCTGATATATTGATGTCTGGTGCCTTGTAGATGACAGTTTCCTTTGTTCTAATTTGGCTAGGTGTTGGGAGGAATATTATGGATACTCCTACAGAAACTTGATGTGTAGTTGCTTAATAATATAAGGACACATGACCCTTATTGGTAAAAACTCTGAGGATTCAATTCAGTATGCCTTCATAGAAAGTTTAAGTTACTACTGGAGGAAATATGTTTGATTTTGAAAGTGGTAAAATGACTCAGTGTAGGTGAAGGAAATATTGTAATGATGTCTCTTATGACAGTCAGTGACAAACATATTCTATAGTTCCTACACAGAAATGACTGAGCTAGTTTGTTTTTTGTGTAGATATTTTTGGGGGGACGAATGCTTTTTTTGGTCAGTCAGAGCAACCATTTTATGTTCTTTATAATCCAAATGGTGTGAAAGAAATAATTTCAGTTTACCTAATGTTCAATACATGGTTCAAACAGCACAGGGACTAGAATATATTATGCTGCCAGCTGCAGTATGGCAAAAGGTCTTGCCATGGGAAATACAAGTACAGCTAAGATGGCCTGTCCCACTAATGAAGGAACATATGCTTCTCCTGATTTACAAGGAGTAGGAGAATGCTTTGGGAAAGTTAACTTCTGGGCAGTTGATACATAAAACAGTATTTCCGTGTTTGTGCTCAAAGCTACACTATTAATAATGGTAGAATAACAGTGCTGTTTCTGTCCTGGAGTTTTTTACAGAACCTGTGATATGCACTATGAGGTTGACAGTCCAGCCACCCAGAAGTTCCCTGGCCTAGACTGATCCTGAGAATGAATTCTGTCAAGTTAGTCAGAGCTGCATTGGGATTGTCTTAGTATGTCTAAAGTTTTATGTCAAAACCTGTGGGTCAGATAAATACAGAAGACTTTGTTTGGCAGGTAGGGAAATCTGGCTGTTGAGGGCTTTGTGGCCATCTTCTGGATGTTTAGAAAAATGCATAAATATTTCCTTCCATTCAGTTGAATAATGGTAGTCTGGCATACATTAAAGTTGTAGCATTTTATTTTCTTACAACTGGGTACACATTGAACTTGTGAGATGTACATTGTGCCATTAGAAAAATCTAAGTCTTTAAAAAAAAAACAAGAAATTTTTATTTTGTGTTATTTCTTCCTATAATGATTGAAGGATCACAAATAAAAGCAAAAATTATAGATATCTCTGAAGTTTCACAACTTTCATTCTTATCAGAACACCAGTTCTATAAGTTCAGGTGTTATATGAAATTCTGTAATTTTGTATGGCATATGAAAACCTTGCAAACTTTTAAGCTACTGACCAGGAATAATGCAGCAATCAGGGGTTTTGTTACTTCCCATTTCATAGAATCATAGAAGGGTTTCGGTTGGAAGGGACCTTAAGGATCATCCTTAAGGATCATGGGTGAGGACACTTTCCACTAGATCAAGTTGCTCCAGGCCCCATCTGATCTGGGAACACTTCCAGGAATGGAGCATCCACAATTTCTCTGGGCAACCTGTTGCAGTGTTTCACCACCCTCACAGTAAAGAATTTCTTCCTAATATCTGATCTAAACCTGCCCTCTTTCAGTTTGAAGTCTTTATTCCTTGTCCTATCACTACATGCCCTTGTAAAATGTCCCAGCTTTTTGTAGGCCATTTTTTGGTGCTGAAAAGCTTCTATAAGATCTCCCTGTAGCCTTCTGTGCTCCATGCTGAACAATCTTAACTGTCTCAGCCTGTCTTCATAGGAGAGGTGCTCCAGTCCTCTGACCATGTTCATGGCCCTCCTCTGGACTTGCTCCAACAAGACCCTGTCCTTCTCATGTTGGGGGCCCCGGGCCTGGACACAAGTACTCCAGATGGGGTCTCATGAATCACCTCCCTTGACCTGCTGGCCACGCTGCTTTTGATGCAGCCCAGGACACAGTTGGCTTTCTGGGCTGTGAGCATTCTTTGCTGGGTCAGGTCAAGCTTCTTATCCACCAACACTCAGAAGTCCTTCTACCCAGGGCTACTCGCAGACCGTTCTCTGCCCAGCCTGTATTTGTGCTTGGGAGTGCTCCCAGCCAGCTGCAGCATCTTGCACTTGGCTTTGTTGAACTTCATGAGGTTTGCACAGCCTCCTCCACTGCTCAAACCTGTCAAAGTTCCTCTGCATGGCATCCCTTCCCTCCAGTGTGTCAGTGGCACCACACGGTTTGATGTTGTCAGCAAACTTGCTGAGGGTGCACTCAGCTGTCCGTGTTACTAACAGAGATATTAAACAGCTCCAGTCACAATACTGTCCCCTGAGAAATGCCACTCACCACTGGTTTCCACTTGGCCATTGAGCCATTGAACACAGTTCTCTAAGTGTGACACATCCCTATCCACTGAATGATCCACCCATTAAGTCCATGTGTCTTTAGATCAGAGACAAGAATATTGTGCAGGATCATGTCAAATGCCCCTCACAGGTCCTGGTAGATGACATCAGTCGCTCTATTTCAAAAAGACCTGAACTTGTGTGGTGCCCACTGTTTTGAAAATAAATGTTGTACTGTTGGATTGAGAATATCAAAGTCTAAAAATCATTTTTCAAAGAGGAATAATATCACTGAGTGGAGATGCTTTAAGAACTGGATTGATTGTATTTGTTGCCGGAGAGTAACAACAAATAAAACTCTTCTGCTAAGAATTGCAAGTGCAAGAGTTAGGCATCTTTAAGGCTCATGGAATTGTTATTAGCAATGTTCATTTTTCTTTAGAAAGAAAGTTCTTTCCTTGATAAGCTAGAAATGAAGCAGAATGTCCTAAGCAGAAAGTCTGTACTGTGGAAGGTACTAATTCTATACTCAAAAGAGATTTTATTTTGTTAAAACATAGTGCAGGTATTTTGAGAGGTGACTTTCACATCAAAGAAGATGTTGTAATGCTCATTATATTTATTTCTTCATTCTTACCATTGTGCTGCTGCAGATTGCCATAGAGATAGAAGACTGGGAACAGAAATATAAGATAACTATGTAAAGAATGGTTTTAATAATCCATGGTAATTAAAAACAAAAGGCATAATAATGAAATATAATAAGTATTAATAAATTACATTGTTATTACATTGTTACTCATGTTTCATTTAATGCTAGCATGACAGACCTTTCTTACAATCGGAGAGTACATTGTTTTTCCAGTTCTCTTCAAAAACCAAGCTAGTGACAGAATGATGTTCCATTTGAGAGAGGCTGTGCTAGCATCAACAGCCCCACTCTAGATTTCTTGCTGATCAGAGATGGCAGTAGTTGTGTCTCTGGAGCATTTCTGAAGGACTGTGGAAGCATGTTCAGACCAATTATTTCATTATTCCAGCAATCTCCCAGCACAGAGGGTCATTACACTCAAAAGTAGAAACAAGTGCCCTGAATCTGTCTGTGTAATTCACCAGACAGCTGAGTGGGCTGGATAGTTGCGATGTCTGATCACATTTCAGCACCCTTAATTACTTTTAAAAGGGAGGATTTTTTAAAGACATAAAATTGGCAGTTAGCTACCTGACTAATTCCTGCTGTAAACCTCATCCATGAGCCTTAGCTGATGGTGGGAAGCAATCTTCTCACACCTTTATTTGGCGTGGTTAGTAAGAGTGGTAGGAGTGTATAGTTGTCAGTCATAGTATGATATAAAACTATGGCAAATGTTGTCTGTGATAAACAGCTCCTATAAGAGAAAGGGTGAAGCTCCTTCATTACTCCTTTATTTCTGGAGGATTTGCCTTTGACATCAGAAGACCTTTCCCAACAAAGGAAGGAGAACATTTTTAACAGTCCTCTTCTTATCTGCTGTTCAGTGTCCTGAGCAATGATGACACAGCCTTAAAACTTCCATTCTCTACATTCATCATTGTGTAGAGTCAATGCTCTAATCTGAGAAAAGTCAGAAATAGTTGTTCATAACGTATATTCTAACAAAGCCATTGGATTTAAGGTTGAATAACCTAGATGCATCTGTTTTCCTGGTGTTAGAGTTTTTTGGTGATTAGGATTAAGTTTTGATGGAAAAGAGCTACAGTTTGAAGAAGTGACTAAATTGTCAGGTTAAAAGTTTTTAGTGTATAGACATTTTGGCTACACCTGTGAATGTTTTGCCTAAAACTGAATCATTGCTGTTTCCATTTAGAGTAGTTTCATGGAATGGACTGTTCATTTGTCTCAAGTCTTCTGTGATTTTGCAATGACATTTCCTTATTTACAGTATATAAAAATAAAATTTCTATTTTCTCTGTTATGTTGTATGAAAGCAACAGACAAAAACCTGAAGATAACTATATAAAGTACAAAGAGCAAAATCACACACTTCTCACAAATAAGTGACAAAAGGGGTTTTTTTTTGAAAAATGCTGATGTCTGGATAGTAACAATTATATGAACCAGAGATAGCAACCATTATTACCATTACTTTTTGGAAATTGAACTATTTTAATACTTTATAGAAATTTAACTGTTTTAAATTGTCAGTATATTACTTGAAAGTAAAGTAACTGACAGTAAACTATTTGAACTACAGAAAAGTCAGGAGTCTGCTAAGGGCTAAGAAATTAACAGGAATCCTAAATACTCATGTGTAATAACGATGACAGTATCTCTAGTTGCAATGTCAGCATTCTGGATTAAGGGTTTGGTGGTTGTGGGTTTTTTTGGTTTTGTTTTTTTAATGTTATCCTAAATATGCAAAGGTTTGAAATTTGTGAGGAGCTACTTTCTGAAAATCGGAGTCCATATTATTTCACCTGAGATCTGCACCCAAAAAATTACCTCACTGTTGTGATTTTCTGTCTACTGCACACAGCGCAAGTCCCCCCTCCTCTCTAGTTCAGCCATGATATCCTTTGAGTTTGGCAATTGCAAAGAAAATTGTTAAGAGATGGGCACACACTAAGCGTGTGGTGCAGCAGAGTCTTGGAAGGAAATAAGAAGCATTTTTGCACCCAGCGTTTTATGGGTTATTTGCCCTGGTCTTTGCTAATGGAGTTGTGTTATCAGTGACTAAAAGAGAACTGTTAATATTAATGAGGCTCAAGACATAACAGAAAGTTCTGGGTGGCTGACAGTATGGTAAATACCACCTCCAGAAGAATCACCAGGCCAAGATTGCTGTAGCAAGCTCCTGATAAAATTTCTTCCCCAGAATCCTTTTTTTTTCCCCCTCTAGATGACACATTAAAGAGAGATAGCTAAAAATAGTTTGCAGGTTTAGTTCCATGATGGCAAAAATAAAAGTTTTCTAAACTTGTAAAATTTTATTTTGACAAAATGTACTCAGAAACTGCTAACTGTCTACTTGTCTAAGAAATACAGTTAGTTTTGGTGTGTTTTGCTACTGTTTCCCATTTAACAGAGAAGAAATTTGAGGCATTCTGGTCAATTCAGTTACTCAGCTTAGTCTTCTCTAAATTCAGAGTAGGTTCTAATGAGTGATGTGGTTTACAACACACACACAGAAAAAGCATTTTACTAAAAGCACTCATTTAAAGTGTTGATGGTTTTCAATTTTATGTGCTTATATGTAATTTAACCACAGAGGTTAGTGGAGATTTTTTGTGTGAGGCTTATAATAATATGTACTGTTCTTCCCATTTGCTTTTCGGTACTTTCGGTACTGAACTTTGATAGTCAACATAGGCAATTGAGTAGTAAAAATATTTGGCATTTTTTGGAATGGAGTTTTGGAAATGGCAGGGTACCTGTTGTAATTTCTTTTGCTATACTTGAAAATAAATTTTTAAAGGAGTAAGCACAGGGTAAAATTTCTCTTCCCTCCACTCCAAAGTTACAAGATCCTCTGTTCGTAGAGATCTGTGAAAGTGGAAGAAAAGGGTTCCAACCTTCCAATATGAGGAAATAAACCTCTATCAAAACAAAATGAATTGTATTAACATTATAGGAAATTGCTGAGAAGGTGGTTGATGTTAATCAGTTTTTCAAAGTTGAGGTGAAGAGAACCTTGAATCAGGTTTTTACTATTTCCAAGAGTGCAGTTATCTTCTGTCTAGGAAATGTCCATTGGGGATTGAAGGAATTTATAACATTAAAGTCTGGTTGATGAAACCTGCTGGTTATACTCTGTGGGCATTAGTGTAGTGTCTGGGCTAAATACAAGTTTGAAGTTATTAAAACTGGTTAATTAAGTGAGGGATAGGATTAGGCAAAACAGATATTTTCCAATATAATCTATTTTATAACTATTGAATTACTGGAAATATTTTATTATCTTCTGGCATATTTCTTATGTGTTGACAAGGTCTTTAAATTATAGTTGCAGTTCTCCTAACACTTCATTCTTTAAGAAAAAAAATCACTGTAAGGAAGCCATTTAAACTGACAATTAGCCATATAGACTTAGTGATTAAAAGCACAGTAAAAAACCCAAAGAATTCACTTAGTTGTGGTACACCAAATAGTAAGAAATAAGCTTATACTGCTCAGTCTTTAGTGTGATTTTTGAAAGACAAACTCTCCACTCAGCTACTATATATATACTATATGTATATATATACTACACTACATATTTTGCAATTTCATCTCACATTCCTTCAAAGACAGTGTCTTGATAACATACTATGAGTTAGAAAACAGCTTTCAAGTGTGTGATCTTCCTATGCATGGATATGTCTCCACTTTATTTGTAACAACAGGAGATACTTGTACTTGGTTTTTGAAGCTCTAACTTGGAAATGTTTCGTATCAAACCTCACAGGAATCTTGGAAATACTTTGTTTTCAATGTATCATTGATAGCATTAAATGTATAATTACATAACTCCTTGTGATATGATGTTTGCAGATCTATTAAGAATTCTGAGACCAACTGTATATATTTAATGTTCTACAGGATTGTCATACTTAAAAGAGTTACATGACATGATGGAAGAAAGTACAGGAAAGACATGGGCAGGTATCAGCAGAAAGGACAAAAGCAAATATACAAGTTCTTGCTCAGAAGATTTAGAAAAATTGTTTTGGATTCTGTTGGGAAATTTTACTTTATGTTCCAAAGTTCATTTCTACATTGTAACACGGAGAAAGAGAGAAAAGTCATGTCCATATTGCCCTCTAATTGCAGCAAGATGTGTTATGTATGCTGGTCAGGGTGCGATTTGCATAATAATGTGTCCATTGGTAAATACAATGTTGCTGATTTAATTTCAGAAAGCAGGTAGAATTCTACTTAACCTTCTTGTCACTTTACTTCTACATCTGCTATTTTCATTTCCATAGTTTTTAAAAAACTCATTGTGGTAATATTGCAGCTGATATAAAAGTATATTGTTTCCAGGCAATGTCACTAATGGAACTAAATATGACACATTGTATGGTACAGCAGCATGCAAAGGACAGTATGTAAACTTTTCAGATTAAACCTTACTTTTACTTACTGTAGTAGAAGACATTATAGAAAGCATGTTTCTAAATGTTTTTTTCCAATTTTCGTTTTCAGGCATTGCTGTTTCTGATGAACTTGATAAGGTAAGATTGATAAGATATGCCTAATGAACAGTACAAAGAGACAGACAATTGTGATAATTTTAGGCAATGAGAGCTGCATCTCACTGTCCTGGCATACAGACTTCAGTTCTGTTGGGTTCAGAGGAAGTTTGGGTAAGTACAGCATAGGTGGATTCATCAAGAGCTTGACTGGAATGGGCTGTCCAGTATGGAAGAAAAATCTCACTGAGTTTGAGAGACTCTCAGTGACACCCTCTTTGCTTAGTACGGTCTGTTGGGTTACTTTTTGTACTTTTGGAAACATTTAGCCTTAAATACTTTTTATTCATGAAGTCATGAATCCTGCATTCCCAGATATGATTTGTGGGAATATATAGGAGTTATTTTTGCTTCCAGATTTGATCAGGAATGCATAGGGTATGAAAATCAGTCTTTACCTCCTTGATGAATGCAACAAAGAATGATCTCTTCTCTTCTGTCCCTTTTGATACATTACACAGTTAACGTGAATTTTAGTTTTAGCTGTAATAAACTCTACATTGAAAGAGTAATCAAGCTAATTTTTCAAATTACCAAAGGAAACAGAGCACCTTTGTCTTCCCTATTCTCACCTGTGAGCAGCAGTATGCTTCAAGTGCTAAGAATCTTGAGTTGTGTTCTTGGCGTCAGAAACAATTGCTGTCAGGGAAATGAGATCAAAAGGTATATAAGGCAGGAGTAATGCCTAATATAGAACTCATTTTTTAAAAAATATCTTTCTGCTGAGAAAATGTAACACAAGTCTTTCTGACACAAGTGCATATAAAATACCTCCACCATCTTCTCCAAGGAAGACCAGTTAGACAAGACTGATCACTGTTACCATTTAGTCATGAGTATATCTGGCTGCCATTTCAAAACTATGACTTAAGTCTTCTTTCTTACCATTTTCATAACTGTGTTCAGAAGTGATGATAAGCATGATTAGAAAGCCCTTCCATTAGAACCCTTAGCTTTAAGAATACTTATGAAGAGCTCAATTTAATTTTGTTTGTTGAAAAAAACCTGTAAAATACTGGTTTTGGGCTAGAGTCTGTTATCAACACTTTTTACATCTACTTTTAGGAGGTAATTTCTGTTAATTTTTTTACCTATAATATTGCCCAAAATCATTAATGATTTTTATATTTAATTATTCAGTGTGAACACTGAGATGGGGAACATAATTTGGGACTTTCCTCGAGACCCAACTTGAGGGAAGAGATAATTTTTTTGGTTACTATATACTTTATATTTTAAAATTGAAAGGTGTATCCATTTATTTTTGTATCTTTTAAAAAGCTCAATGTTCTTATTTTCTGATATGAATTTTGAGGGAACTTCCATTGCGAGAAATACTTTTGGGTATTTCTGAATTTTTGAAACAAAATTTGGAATTATAGCATGAAAATTCAATAGCATGCATTACCTGACACCTTTGCAATAGTGCATCTGCTTTAACGTATGCTTCTGATAAGGACAGGTAAATAGAATGTTCTTGAAGTCAGAAGCTATTTATAAAATAAATAACTCCCCAAACAACTAAGCTCTTGATGTGTGTCATTTGTGCAGCATTGCTCAACAGGCTTTCAGCTGATTAGAGAAGAAGAGTGATTTTTCATTTCCATGGGCTTTAGTGATCTTTATTTTAATTTCTTGTCTGGACCCTTAGAAATTTTTAATGAACATAAAATCTAGCTCTGTGTTGAGAATATAAGCATAGCCAGGACCATTCTGTGGAATCCTGCCTCCTAGGAATGATTCCTAGGAAACTAGTTCCTGCAATGTTCCTATGGCTTGTTTCTACATGCAGTACTTGGCTTGAACCAAAAGCAGCCAAAGACTACCTGATAATGGTAGTTTTAACATTAAAGAGGATGTGGTTCTATTTCTTCTGATGTTTATTTTTTGGGTATAAATGTAGCCAAGTTGTAATTCCTATCCCATAAATAAATGCTGATACTAGAACTTCCTTATCTAGGCTGTGGCAGCATTGAATCATTTTTTGAAACCACATCTGTCTGTGGTTTGGGTTAACCATTTAACCCAGGAGGTACATTCCATGGGTCTAGAACAGCATGTCCAAACCTGGCATTGGAATCTGTTAAAACATTGGCATCACATAGGTGTTATGAGAGACATAAAACTAAACACAGATAAACTTCTATACGCTCTTCCTTGCTTTATTTTCCTGATGATCAGGAATATTTGGGGGGCTAGAACAGAGCCCATAATCCTGATGCTTTATCTGTGGTTAAATTATGAACCTGGAAAAAACAGAGAATAAATGTGTATATACCTCTATTTTTTTTTCTCATTGTGTATATTTTAAAATTATTTCTTTCTGGCTTTAGTAACGCAGCTGCCTTCATCAGAGGAGTACTTAATCAGTATTGTTGGTTGATATAACTCCTCCGGGAGCCCCTGGTGGTCTAGTGGTTAAGGACACGGCACTGTAACTGCCGAGGCCCGGGTTCGATTCCCGGTCGGGGAAACTCCCCGGGTAGGCGGAGCCCGTTAGCCCTGCAAGGCATCCACCTACGTCCTGAGGACCTCGCTGCCACTGTCCAAGCTCGCTTGGCCCCGGCAGACGAACCTCAGGATTAAAGGGTGGGCTCAGTTCTGCGCGCACTGTGTCCCACCTAAAATAAATCCAATGCGCAGGCTGGAAGGCGTACAAAGACCTTCCACAGATCTTCGTTCGCGAAGTCTGGCCACTACTACTATAACTCCTCCTCCAAGTAATCCAGTTAGTTAGTTGCTTAGTTACTGGAGCATTTGGATTTGGAAAACCAGTTTGCTCTGAATTACAATGATTTTTGTAGAAGGGTGTTTCATTTAAATGGATTCTTGTCAAATATCTGCTATTATTAGCTTTGTGTCAGTACTTATTGTATAGATTCCCTTCCTTTTTATCTTGGTTACTTCAGACTTGCAGTGTTTGGTGTTCTCTCTCTCTTGACTCAGCCTGCGTCTCTAGGCCATAGAAGCTATGTAAAATCAGAGACTGGCACTCAAGTATGCTGTGTAAGGAAAGGAAATAAGAAAAGATGCTTTGTGACTCACATATTTTAAAACTAAAGTGGAGAGTTAATATAATACAAATTTCTGAATTGACTCACCCTCCTTACCACTGAACAGAAACTGTTGAAGAGCTTTAGGAAACCACACACTTTCATGCATAATGTGAAGAGTTTAATGTAAACAAAGGAAACTTAAGACGTTAGCCTTCCTTTGACATTCACAGAATTCTAGGGTGAAAAATAATTCTCACATAAAACAGTGAGAGGTGAGACCTGCTATAACATTGTGAAATTTATCCGAAGTACCCAATGATGTCCTTCAATCACTTTAAACATGAGTAATGGGAGACACCTAAGTGTTAGATATCCATAGGCAGACTCAAGAGAAGATCTAAAAATTCATATCTTTTCATTCATTCAATGTTAATATTAAAAAAATATTTTGTACCGTCTAGGGTATATCTTCTCATATATATATATGAGGTTACGGAACAGAGGTTATAATTAATAAAAGAGATGAAACAGCTATTCTTATGTCATAAAACAAAAAAAATTTCTTCTCACCCTGAAGTATTTCTCATGATGGAAGTTCCCTCAAAATCCATATCAGAAAATAGCAATACTGAGCTTTTTAAATTATGGATAAATAAGTGGATGTACAATGTTCTGCTCTCTGGAAGAGGTTTCATTCAGCAACCACAACTCAGTGCAATGTGAAGGTGAGATTGAGCTGTCTTTCAGTCTTTCCCTTCTTTTTCTACTCTACACATAAAGGAAGGTTGAGTGTGTCAAATTGGTAGCCAGTGATGTGGATAAGTGGATAACACATGGGCTGCTCCATGAAATAGTGCTCTTGATTCATTTATTGCAGATTTAAATACCTACCTGTCCTGAAAATATTTCTGTGCACACTAATGTCACTGTGAATTTCTTCTGTTATTTATGGGGGAATATAGATTGGAAATCAATTAAGATTGTAAGATTTATATGGAAAAAAAAGAAACTAACCAAAAAAAACCCAACTTGTTAGAGAACAGTATAATTCATCTGAATTTATTGCAGCCTTTGAAATAGTGCCAAATAAACATCCTCATGTTCTGAATAGAGCCATCTCTGATTCTTTTTAATTTACTGTTTTCACTGTGGCTGCTTATGTAGTTGAAAGGAGGACAATAAATTAGGTCACTGAAACTGTGGTGTACTAATCCAACATGATGCAAAAAGTAAAGCAAGGTGATAAAGTGAGGCAAAGCATGACTACATAATGTAAATTACATTTCTATTAAGTAGAATATGAAAGTGCTACTTTAATCCCTAAAATGCCTAGGAATTTAGCATAACAAGGACAGTCACAGCATTCATGGTTTACTTTTTAATATATTGATGGTACAGTGTACAGTGTCAGAAAAAAGTTAAGATACTGACAAAAGGATACATTTTTAGATGCTTTTCACTGTCACTTAAGGCACTGAAAGCTTTTAGCGAGATGGACACTGAGAGATATTCTGACTTCAACTAGTTTCAGGAACCATTTTTATTCATCATCAGTAATTATCTTAGGGAGAAAGAGAAGGGAGAAAAATACGTAGAATAGAGGGACTAAACCTCAGAAGGGGCCAAATGGTTCTTACTTTAATGTAAGCACTTATGTAATGAAGGCATTGTGGGCGATCTTTTTTCTAAGCTTATAAGCATATGATGGTAGTCACACCAGTGACAATTTATGCTTGTCAAGAACCCAGAAGTCAGTGTCACCTAGCCTGCTTGACCTGGCTATGATACAGCTCCAAATAGGTGTACAAAATGTATGTTTGTAAGTACATAAAAACAGAACAGCACTGGCTAGGTATCCTGATATCACCGAAGCTGTGGTGTTTTCCTCAGATTTCTCTCTTCTGTATTGCCTGTATTCAATTTTCACTGGTCCTTGCAGAAAACAGACATCATGTAAAAGTGAATTAGTCAAATGATGGACAACTCTGGAGAAAGGGATGTGGTAATGCACTCACAGGCACATTGCAGAAAGCAGAACAAAAGAAAAAGGTTGAGTGAATTGGATCCAGGGCCTGAGTCACATTTGGTTCTGTGAAAATACTCTTGGAGTTCTGCTGAAAAAAATTGCAGCATCTAGCCAGAGCTGGGTAAATATATTCATATTGAAAGTAGTTTGCAGCCTTTTTTGTTTGCTTATTTCTTTCATTTCAGTAGAGGACTCCAAACTGTGCTTTTACCATATCTGTTTCAATTAGGAAGAGGCTTCAAAAGTGATTCATTTTTAGGAAAGAGAGAAAATATGGTTTATAGACTAAATAATTGCTGTGTTGTACTTTCTCCAGATGCTTTTTGTTTGGAAAGATTTGTTTCATGGCAGAAATATTTATTGAAGCAGTGAGGTTGATAAGCCACAGATTTGCTTCCCTAAAATTTTCTCTCATTAAATGATAGGAATAGTATATGTCTCTTCTAATTAGGAACAGTGCGTTTGAAATGTCTTTTCTAACCTAGAAAAGAGTTTAATAAAAGTAAAATAAATATTCCTATCCCATAATTTCATATCTTTTTCTTTGGTATACAGGTGTGTTTTTCAGTTTGACTGTGCTTTTGTACATGACCCTTTATCTACAGTGGTTCTAGTAAAATTAAGAACAGACATACTTACCACTTCAGAATGCTTTTGGTTACAACTTTTAAGGTTGATTTGTTTCTTTAATCTAAATTCCCAATATGATGATGTAAATTATTGCTATTGTTTTGAATGTATCAGTTGCATTTTGCTTGCTTCTTGTAATCCTCTCCAACTTATTGTCTTCCAGTAAGTGGTTAAAAATATGACTACTACTTTCAGAAATGTGTTTTATTAAATGCCGTTTTCAGAACTGAAAGATACATTATGTAAAGCCCAGAAGGGTTATTTTTAAAATGCAAAATGCAGATGTAGTTTTTAGTTTTGCATTAATTCATAATGCAAATAAGAGTGATGTTATTAATCTGCAAACATCATTGGGTTGTTACTTATACAAGTGACCTCGTGTTGCTTAGCAGAACTGATACAGAGCAGGTTTAAAGAGTTGTGCATTTATTAAAAAAAACCCAGTGATTTTTCTATAGTTACAGTTGAAGGGAAAGAAATGGAAGAGATTTGAGGCATCAGGATAAACAAACATCTCCTGGAATTTTGTTAATGGGAAACTTTCCATTAGTCTGTCATTGTTTCTGGGTATTTCATAGCCCTTGAAGTGATAATGTACTGTACTATTCTTGTACTTTTTTAATGAATTTTTTTTCCCATCTTTTCTTTCTCTATTTACATGTATGGTTAAGAACAAACCGTGCATTGGGGTTTTGTTGTTTTTTTTTTTCTGCAGGACACAACAGGTTTTAACACCCCCCTTCTCAGACCTCGTGTGATTGGAGAATGGGTTGGTCGTGAAGAGAATGATGCAGACCCTCTGGCTGCTGAGATGCTACAGCCACCAATACCAAGAAATAAAAATGAGCAGTGGGACAGCGAGGATAGCAGCAGTCCTGGAGGAAGGTGAGATTTTGGTCCAGCCTAGAAAATTTATATTTTGTGAAACAGAGCTGTCTTTTTAACAAAAACTCCATTTCTGAGAGCAGAGTGCAGGACTTTTTAATTCCCATGTCATAGTGTGTCAGCATGCAGAATAAATGGAAGTCATTAGTATGTGACTGGTTTCTTCTCGTGCTTTTATATATGATTAACTTCATACTCATTTGCAATCACATGGATTAATTCCCATGTATAAAACTAAGATTATATTGACATGACTGGGGTCATATTACACATGTGACAGTGTGTAATAATTTTGCAAGGTATAGCTTTATTGAGATACTTCAAACCCTTCCATCTTTCCACAGTTGGTATTTTTCAGTCTTCTTGACACTTTAGTGATAAACCTGATTTTCTCATTTAAAGAAAAGGTAGACAAGGGAAACAGTATCTATGCTATTGTTATCAGGACTTCCTGAATTTATCTTCTTTTCATATACCTAGCATTTTGGTGTCAATAACAGGTCTTTCTCAAAGAGAAAAATGTGTTCTCTGCAGTATATAACTTCTGAAGATTTATTGTGCTTGTCTGAGAATGAAGAAGTATGTTTGTTTGTTAATGTGCTTCAGCTACATGAAAGAGATTATCATTTTTACAAGGAGTCCATTTTCCATGATTTAAAGATACCGGTTTATCACAGAAGTTAAATACGCACAGCTTTCCTTTAAAAGGAATTAATGGCTGTCTTTTTAAGTGTAAATCTTGTGCATTGCCTTTGTTAATTGGCTTAAACATCTACATTTCTCCCTCAGCCCTGTAGCATTTCTCCTTGGTTATAACTAGTACTCTGACTGCAGCTGGCACTTTTTTCTTCCTCTTTTAAGAAGGCAGAAACTCTCTGCTTTCATTTTGAAAATGTCTGAGGTATCCCTTCACAGTGTCCTCCATGTGCCTTCTCCATTGGAATTTGCCTCCCTGTCAGGAGACTAGTCTGTCACTAGGTTTCATTAACTTTTCTGACATGTTTGTAATGTTTGTTATCCATGAGTGCTTCATTTAATTAGATTATTATGGGGGAAGCTGCAAGTACTAGTATTTCAAAGTAGCAGCATGTAGCAATGATCCCTCAGCCAGACATTGGATGGGAATCAACATAGACACTGGGTCTCTCCAGTGCCGTTCCTGGGAAAGTAATGGAGTCAGCAATGGGCACTGCAGCTTGATTGTGCAGGCCTGTGTTTCTTTTTCCTTATTCAGCAGCCAATAAAGACACTGAATAAAGATCTGTTCCACATTGCAGAGAGAGTTGAGGATATTGTCTCCCTTCTGTCAATAGGAAGGAGCAGAAATAAGCATCTCTGTCTAATCTACAGAAAGGAGCAAAGAGGTTAGTTCTGAGTAACAAAGACGATTCAAAGCAACGCATTTTTCTCTTTGTAGAGGGTGTTACAAGATGTGAGAAACCTCACAGCTAATGGTATAATTAAAAAATATGATTAATGGCTTTGAGAATAGCATTTGAGAAGTCTTGTTGAGTATCACGGCAAAATCTCATTGCCTGGCATATGAACAAGGAGAATCTGGGGTACTTGATGCCAGGAAAAACTCATGTGGTACTGATATCTCTGTTTTTTAGGTGCAGTAAGTGCTAAAGACCTATTGAAAAATATGTATCGTGGGAGTACTGATTTTCAGTGGAAATGAATAACTACTAGATTACCTACAGCATATGGATTTCCATTTGGATGACTGATTTTATGTCTGGGCTAATTCTTGGTTCGTTAGCATTTCATCAGCTTTTGTGAGGCATTTATAAAAAACATGTTTGCAGTCTTGCAAAAGAATAATAAAGTTGCAGAACTTCAAGATAGTGGTGATACTAAAATTGATGCCAACTATATATGCAAATTTAAAAGACATGTGCTGATCAAGTTTAATCTGAATATTTAATAATAGTTCACTAATAACTGGCAGTTGCTTCAGGGTCTAATGCAGTATTCCTGTGAATTAAAGTGCCATCAGCAGAATTTGGAATTGACCGTACACCAAATGCGTGAGACAAGTATTAGATAACAATAACTTCATTTTAATGTAACATCCAAAAATAGTGGGAAGAGTATAAGTTTTACGAGATTAAGTGAAACTCTCAAATGAGTGAAGTTGTCAGTTGTAAAGAATTTTTGACTATCTCATCTGTATTTCATTCACCACTTAGTAGTTAATGTAGCCTAAAATAATTCATTTATACTTTTACTCAGAAAATGAAAGCAGGAGCAATTGGAAATTCACATTAAATATTTCCAATTATATCTTGTTAAATTTTAATTAGCAACACTTTACATAAAAAGTGATAGTTTAAGGATCAGTATTTATCAAGATTTATGTGATAAGCCAGCAAATTCTTTAAACTAATCCTAATAATCGGTAAAAGATCAAGAAAGTGAAAACTGAAATTGTCCCATTATTTCCAGATAATGTTTTCTTTTACCTGTCACTAAACAAGGAAATGCTACACATACGAAACATTATATAAATATCCAGAGGATTAGGCATTGGCAGATCACGGGTCAGGTAACTGCCATCAGTGTCATGTGACTCACATGTTGTTTTCACAGACCATAGTGTACAAGGGGAAGCCCTGGGTCCTTGCACATTCATAGCATTCTGTAAGGGATGGAAGGGACTGCAACATATTCCTGTGGATCTGTTGATAACATGCTCATTTACAGTATTTGTCTTTTCAGTATAAAGCAGGTCATAGCGAATATATGTAGTATGTAATATTTGGGAATCTGTAAGTTGTCTGATTTTCTGTCTTTGCAACCATGCTCTTCATTTTTTGCTGTATTCAGTAGTGCACAGTGGGAAAGAACCACTGTTTCCTCCTTAAAAATATACCTTCCTGTGATGATGAGCAACAGAAGCAGACATGTTGTGTATTTGAAAGCTGGGTTCAGTTACTCAAGAAAAGAAATAAAAAAAAAGGAGAAACTGGAAGGGCAGCTGTCACTCCTGGAAAAGACAGTGTGGCCAGTCTGAGTTGCTGTATTAGTGATGTCTTGTCAAATGGATGAAGGGTCACCTTTTTTCCCTTATGTTCTAAATTGCTACAGAGGAAAGACTGTGTTACTGGTTTTGTAATGCTCTCTGTTGCTGCTGTAAGGAAGCAAGGCAAGGTATTAATAAGTGATAAGAGACCATGGACAAGTGCTGATGGCAATCCTGCTGGTACTGAGCTCATTTCAGAAATTTGAACACCATGAAAATAGGATTAAACTCATTTTTAAGTCACAGTTGGTAGTTTTCAACATGAAAAATTTTTTGGAGGAATTCTGAGAAGATGCAAGGCTCTTGGGATTCTTCCTCAAGGGATGATGTGTGTACACAGCAGAGAATTTGAGTGGTTTTTAATATGATACGCTTTTCTCTTAGAGCCTGAAATGAACTAGAGCTTGCAGAGGCCCCGTTCATAACCTGATGTCCTAAACTCAAAGGCCATTCTTCATCTCCAAGGTCCACTTTGTCTCATTAATGCTTATCTTTGCTCGGGAAATGAACTATTGTTGATTATACTAAATTTCATATGTTGGCAACAGATGGGCCTTCCTGCAAGAGACTGTAAGGACGATCTGAGGTGTTGTTGATACTCTCATGGGACAGCAATGTTGTTTTTATGTTGTAAAGAGTCAGAAATGGCAAATGGTAGCAAGTCCTGCCTTAGACTGTTCTGCTAACTTCTGTGCAGTTCCAGGACTCCATTATTTAGACTAGGGATACAACTCAGCAAATCATGAGAATTGTTATAAATATATGGTCCTTAATTCTCTGGGGTCATGGTAACATAATGACTCAGTGGAGAAGTTCTTTGTTGTCAACTTTGTTGCTATGCAATCAGTGCCTTAGCAATACTGATTAGTAATTCATGTCCTGTTGCTCTATATATGTAGCTTATTTAGACCTGATACATGCCCATAAAATCAATGGGAAATCTCCCAAATTCAATTAAGACTTTAAATAGGAAATGAAAACACAAACTGACTTAGAACATCCAATGATTGGGGAATGAGTGATAACCAGTTGGTTTACATGTGATCTGATGGTCTTAAGCTTCAGATCTGGAAGACATCATGGACTATAATAATTTGACAAATGTGTGACATATTTTGAAGAGAGCACCAGTAAGAGAAAGTTGTGCTTTCCTCTCTCACAGCTTAAAAATGGAGCCAAAGACCAAAGGACTAAAGCATCAACAGCAGCAACATAAGAAACTGCTGGCTGCCATGCTTTCTCAGGACTCCTTTGATTCTGCTCAAAGCACAGCTCCATCTGTAACTGAAGAAGATATTGACAATGAAGATGATGCAATGGAACTACTGGGTAACTGCAAAAAATTACGTGTATTTTCTGGGGTTTTTATTGTAAATGTAATACATAATCAAATATAGATTAGTCTCTCTATAGTCTCTTATAGTCTTTCTATGGAAACTGCTCTCTATATTTGAAGCTAAAGTATCTAGCAGCTGTGTGAAGGTTCATAAGGTTTAACTTAAAACTTTCAGAAGAAATGTAATGAAGCCCACAAATGTATGTGAATAAACTGCCAACTGCATCAAAATCCCATGAAATATCAAAAGCTTCAGGTGCTTAAAGTAATTAATTTGATTTCCTACATGAATCGATTGCAGGTTCTACATGTATTTGTCTAGAAAGAACAGAATCAGCTTTGCTGTCTTCTATCTGGGTCTTCTTTTTCTTAGCTTTTACCTCAGTGGATTTTAACCTCAGTGGATTTTATTTGAGACTTTTGATCTACAAATAACTTATGCAATGTGAATTTGTAGCTTCTTCAGAGGATCTGATTGTAAATTTCCACTAGACTGTGTTGTATCTTAAATTGTACTGTAGAAGGCTTGATGCTCACTGCTTCCTCCCTTTCCTGGAAGCACTAGTTCTGAAAGGAGGGACATAGTTGAAGAAAGTGAATTAATAGTCTCTTTTCTGCCTTTTTTCAAACCTTCAGTGTAGGATGCTTAAAAAGTGGTCACGAATTTAAGTATTTTTTCCCAATTTTTGCTATATGAAACTGTGTGGGATCACAGCATGGGAAATCTGTAACTTCTGAATAGGTCAGTGTTCTTATGTTTATGAGTTCTGGAAAAAAATAATTTTTTACAGGTTGGACCTTGATCTGAAAATCAAGAAAACACTTGGTACTCTTTTTTTGCTGTATATATTTCTGTTACTTCCTTACTGTAGTTTTCATAGAACCACAGAATAGTTGAGGGTGGAGGGGACTGCTGGAGATATCTAGCTTAACCCGTTGCTCAAAAAAATCAGCTATGGCATATATGAATGGATTTTGACTATGTCTAGAGATGGAGACTCTGTAACCTCTCTGGGCAGCCTGTTCTGTGCTTGACTGTGCTCATCGTAAAAAAGTTTTTATTCTGCTTAATTAATTGTGAATTGATACATAATTCCCTTTTCTTTTTTAATAGTTTTAAATTTGATACATGCACTTGTTTTACAAGAAAGAAGAAATAATGGTCTAGATCACTCAGGTGTCACAGTGGGTCAATTAGTTCTTAGTGTTTGAAAGGTCAGAGTGTTTGTGACTGTGGGCTTGCAGTCTTCATAGAATCAGTTGGTATTTCCAGAATTAATCCATGGATTTCACTGAAGGCCATAATTAGTCTCTAGCTGCGTTACCTCCTTATTTCCTTCTTCAATTTACAGATCTTTCTGACTTTATCAATGTAACATAAAAAGAAAGCTGAAAGGGTGTCTTGTGCTGGTGAAAACCACAGGACTCCTCTAGGATTCTGTGGCATCTGGAAGGTACAGTAGGTGAGTGTGTGTGTGTTCTGTTATTTGCCTCATTATTTACCACATACAGGATAGAATCTTTTGTTAAATTTCGTGGAGATAGTGAGAAAAATGTATCCAATAGACAACATTATATAGGTCTTTCCTTCCAGACACTTGGATCCCTGAAGGTATCTGGAACCAGAAAGGCAGTGTAAAGGAATATGAGGAGTAGCTGTGTTAATAGTGATTACAGTATGACCATATATAATAAATACCACTGATAGAAAGTTCAATATATACATCTTGGGGTTGAAAATGCTGTGCTTCTGAAAAACTGGCTTGCATTTTAATTTTCATTTTGGAATTTGTTGACAGTATTTGTGTTAGGTTTGATATAATGGATAGGCTAAATCCTGCAGAACTGCTCAAATTTGAGGATATGACAGTGTTACATGGGAAAGGTATTTTATTTTCTTTTGGAGGTAACATAAAGAGCTTCTGTTGCTATCAGCAAATAGGTATTTTTCATTGCCATATTTTCCAGGTCAGTAACTCTTTGATACTGAAATTGAATTTTTTTTATAATGTACCACATTAATCTATTAACTGCTTGATGCTTTTTATACGGCTTATACACAGTATAACTAATTTCAAATCATGGTGTTTTGGCATCACTGAATTGTTGCATATAGCTCTTTGATTTTTTCCCTTTAGAGTTCAGTATTTGTTTATTTAGCCTTTTCTTAAAAATTTACAAAACTTCATACTCCTAAGTCAGGATTCTGGGAAAAGATCTATTCATATTCAAGAGACCCTTTTGCAGAGTTTGGTTGATTTATTTAGATATTAAAAGAATGAGGCTAACTGTTGATATATTTTCTTTTAAAGAAAGGACTGCCATCAGAACTGTTAATGAAGGTTTTAGCTAGAATGAAACATTCCAAATAGAAGAAACAATTACACTGTTAACCATTTCAAAATAAATATATGTGCAAAGATGAAAAATAATGTTATGGGGCTACATTCGGATTTCAGTTATCACTCTTTATGTGTAAAATAAGATTTATAGGAGGGCCGATCACATATTGGTAACTTTCTAAGCATGTCCAGTTCAGCAAGTGGCTGAAATAGATTACTGATAGATAACATCATAGTGGAAAGGATCTTCCTGACTTTAAAAAGCTAAGGACTGTAACTATAAAATCCCATGTGTTTGTAAATGTAAGAGTAATGCAATTGAGGTCTGTGACTGAAAATTATATCAAGGGACTCATTTTGTGCAAGTATTGTGTATGTGAAGTATGCCAAGTATTGTGTTTTGTGAATTTAATCAGGAGCTGAAGGAATTCCTTATGAAACTCTGTGGCCCTTTTGAAATTGTATGCCATCATCATGGCTTGACTTCGCGAACGAAGATTTCAAAGGGCTCTACCCACGCTTGCTGCAGGCTCGCTAATGGCTGAAAAAGCCAATGTGTGACAGACAGGTCTGGTTGCAAAAGGCACACCAGAAAGATTCCCCAGGCGGCATCGACTGGACACAATTCTTTCTGAGTTGTCTTTTCTCCTCAAGAGTGAAGAAATTGTATGACATTTGGGCTTACGCTGTCTTTCACGTTTGGTGAAGGTCCACTGAGACTTTGAAATCATGTTATTCCCTCAGTATCTCACTGATGTCCACCGAACTGTTATTTCCTTGAAATTGCTGTGAATATTGATTGTACTCATATGACTCATATGGTTTTAAAAAGTCGGTTTTTTGTTTAAGTGTAAGTATATAATTGTTTAAGTGTACTGCTATGCATAAACATACGCATGGTAAAAGTATAAGGTTTTTTGTAGCACAGTTGGACTTAGATATACGGTCGTGAGGTTTTTACAAGTAAGGAAGATGAAAAAGACATTCTGTATTGTTTAACACAATATTGATAGAGAGAACAAATCCTGTGAGGAGCATCTGATGGAACTGGGGTTGTTTAGCCTGGAGAAAAAGAGGCTCAGAGGAAACCTAATTGCTCTCTACAATTCCCAGAAAGGAGACTGTAGCCAGGTGAAGGTTGGTCTCTTCTCTTAGGTAACAAGCAACAGGACAAGGCCTCAAGTCATGCCAGGGGAGGTTTAGATTAGATATTAGGAAAAATTGCTTCATGGCAAGGGTTGTCAAGCACTGGAACAGGCTGCCCAGGGAAGTGGCTGAATCACCATCCCTGGAGGTATTTTGAGGATGTGTAGATGTGGCGCTTAAGGACATGGTTTAGTGTGGACTTGGCAGCGCATGACCCTAATGGTCTTTTCCAAGCTAAATCATTCTGTGATTCCATGATACTTTGTCATAATGTTCAAGAAGCATTTTCTCCTTGTCCGATCGTTATATATGCTCTCAGTACTAAAAATGTTACCTTATGTTAATAGATGCTATGGAACAGTTAACTCTGTAGTACCACTCCAAACTGTACCCAGGAAGTTCACTCACACCGATGTGGTTGAAGTGAAAGTTGGTGATAATTTAAGCCCATTTCCTGCAGTTGATGCATATGCCTGTCTTTATGATTCTGAAAAGTCTCTATGATTTCAATGCAAATCTGTCTGAGCTAACTTTAAGCGCTTGGAGCATCAGGATTTATAAAACCATAATGTGGAAATATGAAGTGAAAGTTCAGTGATTGTTTGCCTTATGTTTATTAGTTGTAATTCTTGCTATGCAGTAACAAACCAGAATCTTTAAAGATAGAGATGCACTTTAGGTAGTAATAAAATTTTCAGTTATTGCTGATGTCTTTTGTTTGCTTTAATAACTCTTCTTTTACTGGTGAATTTCTTTTTTTTCAATGTTAATTACTTAATCATTGTATCACTCTTGGTTACAGTGGCTGGTGATATATTTACATTTTATAACAAGAGGAGATAAACAGAATTTAGTAGAGATTGCATTTTCCTGTAGGATGAGACCAGCTCAGTAGTCTTCCCCTTAAATAATCTACTGCTTTTCTAATCAGTTTCTGAGTGCTTTAATGAAAGGGTGTGCAGTCTGCAGTGCTTTCAGTAAATTTCTTCCGGTTTTACAGACATTCCTGATTTCTTTGGTTCCTAAAGGCCTTTGGCAACATGTAGAAAACTGACTGTAGACATGATAAATTAATACTAGCAACAGATTGTTCCTCTTTATTGTCTTTCCCAGCTGAACAAAACCTTTTCCATTATGTGACTAACATTCATCATTTTCCAGAAAAGAGACCAAAAGACCCTGGGAAAGATGATATGTGAGTTGTACTACCATCTTCAGAAGAGTTTTCTGGTCCATAGCCTGTTTTGTTGGAGTTTAAGTAGAATGATTGTGTGGGAGAAAGCTGTGTGATTTTCTTGTCATGTTCCCTTTCGCTGAATCTTCTTTTTTTGGAAGCTGTTGGGAAATCCCCAAAACTACCAGTGGGCATCTGCTGTGTAGTGCATGCACAGAAGCTGACACCACTGGGAGACAGGAGGCCTGCTCTGCATGCAGAGACTGCCTGTACTATATATTGCAAAGCTTTCATTGGCAGATTGAATGCACTGGTGCAAGTGTGTGTAGCAGATCTCCATCAGAAGAGCTCTCGGAGTCCATCGGGTGTGGATTTAAATACCTTTTTGAGAGAAAAGTTTAACAAATATAATATTCAGTATTTTTTTCTTTCTGCCAGTATATAAACTCCCTGAGCAAAAGAGATGTGCAGATCTGTTTAATGTCATTCATGGAGTTCATTGATTTCAGTTCATCTTGTGGTCCTTTGCTAAGAGACAGCAACATCTGTGGGCTCTAACTTGCTATTCAAAGAGCAGGAATTTGGTGTTTAAAGTCCTAATGGAATCCTGCTCTTGAATTTTACTGTCCTTAATACTACAGGTGTTTGACGTTTGCATAGACTTTTTAGACTGATGATAAATTCCAGTAAGCTAAATAAGTTCTGTTGTTTGGCTAAGACTGTGTTTGTAAGGTTAGAATAAATTATTTGTTCAATTAGTCACATATTGCAATACTTATTGTAATTTCTGTTTAGATAAGCATAAAATGCTTTGAAAGTGAAATTCATTGTGCTTCATATTGCTAAAGTGAAAATGGATATATATATATAATTAGAGATACTAGTTTCTCTTGAGTTGATATAAGTTACATGAGCTAGTAAAAAGCTACAAAATAATGATTAATTTTCAAGAAGTAGATGTGTACTGAATATAATCATGTGCAGGAGCCTACAATGTCATTTGTTAACAGTTTGCACAAGGAACCAAAATTTATTTTAAACCTGTACCAAAAGAGCAGAGTGGAGAAAGTAAAAGTCCACTACTAAACCATGTCCTTAAGTACCACATCTACACATCTTTTAAGTACCTCTGGGGATGGTCACTAAACCACTTCCCTGGGCAGCCTGTTCCAATGCTTGACAACCCTTGCCATGAAGCAATTTTTTCCTAATATCTAATNTTTTTTCCTAATATCTAATCTAAACCTCCCCTGGCATGACTTAAGACCTTGCCCTATTGCTTGTTACATGGGAGAAGAGACCAACCTCCACCTGGCTACAGCTTCCTTTCAGGGAGTTGTAGAGAGTGATGAATAACCCCAGTTCCATCAGCTGCTCCTCACAGGACTTATGCTCTGGACCCTTCCCCAGTTGCCGTTCTCTGGTGTCGTGGGTTTACTCGGGAGCAGTTTTTTTCAAACTCCCCCCCCACACACAATTGCTACAAGTTGAGAGAGGTTTGATACAGACAAAAGAGAGGCTGGATGTGGGGGAATAATACTAAGATTTCATAGAATCATAGAATCATAGAATTAACTGGGTTGGAAGAGACCTCTGAGATCATCAGGTCCAACCCTTGATCCACTACCACTGTGATTACTAGATCATGGCACTCAGTGCCACATCCAGCCTCATCTTAAAAACCTCCAGGGACGGTGAATCCACTGCCTCTCTGGACAGGCCATTCCAATACCTGATCAATCCCTCTGTAAAGAACTTATTTCTAATATGCAACCTAAACCTTAGTATAGATATACTGCTGGGAAATGATTCAGTGGCAATAAATGGATGTAGTTACTTTAGTGCCTGGCTTTATTTTAGTGAGTGTGCTGACTCTCCAGTAGTAATCTTAGTAATCTGCAACAACCTCTGCATATACTTGTTCTTTAGCTTACAGTGAAGCTCAAAATATGAATGTTGGATTTCAGAAGCTGGCTGGGGAGATTTGATGCACTTGATGGACTAGTCTGTGTGCTAAACTGCTGCTAGTTCCAAAGCAATCACATTCTCTTCTTGGAGCGTGCAGGGAAAGGAAGCAAGAAAAAAAGTCAGTTACAACTGTCAAACCTGTACTTTAGTAAGAAATGACAGGATTTCTTCACTTGGAGATGTGGAAGAGCGCAGTGTGAGGTCTGGTGAAGCTTCCTTACTACTCAGTTGTACACAGCTGAAATCACTGCCTTTGCGCTGGGTGAATAGGATGGATCTAGAGCTATCAGGACAATTCAGGGAGGTGACAGCAGGGTGAGAGGTACTATGATTACTGGATTTTGGGTATTGCAACCCCTTACAGCTACTGTTTGACCTGCTTCAGTGAATTCCTTGGCTTTGGGGCTCTTTCCAGTTACTGAGGGGAGATTGTACATCAGAGTAGGCTGTTTGTAGGTAGAGGGTTTAGTCAAAGAGATATTTGTGAATTTTGTTCATATTGGGAGGCAAGGACGTGAAGGCAAAAAATGGTGTTCAAACACATCAGAGCTTAATGTTATTTTTCTTGTTAATATGTGGCTAATTAACATCATGTTTTTCTGAACTTCTGGAGTATCCATTCCTCGAATAAGTTGTCCTTTATTTTATATACAGATAAGTTGCTCACAAGAAGATAATTACTGCCAGTAAGAGCACTCAAAGTAGTATAAACTTAGCAGGTTTTTGATAGGTGGGCATAAAGATTTATTTGTATATATAAAAACACATATAAATCATAAAAAAAATATAAAATAGATTTCTTTTGAGAGTATTTCTTACTTTTTTACTCTGTTTTGCACCCTGAATCATAGTGCTGTTTATAATATCGGACAGAATTTGTTGTATATAATAATGCAAAATAAGAATTGAAGGAAAATTAACCAAGTCAAGACTATGAATGAAATACTTTAAAATGTAATTTTCTGTCCTTCTTTCTAAACTAGAATTTGAGAGGAAAGTGTTGGAAATCCATGAGGAAAAATTGATTCCATTGCCATGCATTGCAAAACACCAGAGCAGCTTTTTCAAAAATTCATGTTACGTTTTTCTGAGTCCTTCATTACTTAGTGAAGCCTTTCTAATTGTTGAAAATCTAATTTAATGCTACTTACAGAAAATAGGGGCTTTATTTACATTTCATAATGAATATAGATGTTTTAGTTTCTGGTACTGTTAGTGGAAAATATTAAATTTCTAAAACAAAATATTTGTTTAACCTGATGCACCAAAAACTAAGGGAGTTCTCTTGTAATGTTATGAATATCTTGTCTTCTTATGTAAGTACTGTGATTCAAAACTTGTTATGGATTGTTTCCCAGTAGATTTTACTATATTTGCTTCCCTTTTCTGTTTTATTGTATTTTGCTGGTTGAGTTTGGCACTCTAAATGTGTTTGGGGCATAGGTTATTTGGGGTTTATTCCTAATTAGTATATTAAAGTAGGTTTTATTTGCTGTTTTTATGATGATGTTCATTTATATTAATGACTTCTTCTATTAAGAGTTAGATTTGAAGCTATTTAACCTGTTTCCCCCCCAAGACTAGTGATATATGCCATGTAAAGTGATTATCAGAACACATTCATAATCAATATGTATAATTATTGTTACATTACTCATACTAGAAGCCTAATTTCACAGATTTAGTGAAACTGTGTTGCCACTTTTCAAGATATGAGTTTACATCCTTTGCATTTTTCGATGCTTTACAAAACTCAGGTTAAGGAACTGAAAGAGGAAATTGATGAAAAGAATAAAGAAACACAAAGAAAAATGCAGGAGTTGCAAAATGAAAAAGAAACGCTCACTACCCAGTTGGATTTAGCTGAAACGAAAGCTGAGTCAGAAGGTTGGCATGAGCACTCCTTGAAGAAAAGTATTTTGAACTGAATCAGGAAAGCAAAAAAGCAGCATCAAGACACAGGCAAGAATTGACTGATATGGACAGCATTATAAGAAGGCTGGAAGAAACTAATAACACATTAACCAAAGATGTTGATTTGATAACAAAGGAAAACACAGAGATCAATGAAAAATTTAAGAAACAGGAGGAAGGTTACAAAATGAAAAAAGAGGAGGAAATCAATAATATTAGAATGCATTATGGGACGAGCATAATCAATGAAAGAACTTTGAAGACACAGGCTGTCAACAAACTGGCTGAGATAACAAATCGGAAAGATTTAAACATAGACATGTACTGGAGTGCAATGGCTCTTTCGGCAGAGTTTTGGGAGATACAAGTGATTTATGTAATACATAAGCTGAGTGCTAAAGATAGACCTTCTTCTGCCATTGAAGAAAAGTAGAAATAGAGAGAAGAAGGTATATTAATGTTATATGTCTTTGTAGATAGATATCACTTATATGAGAACTTCAGCTACCGCTTATGAAAAGATTCTGGAAGGAAACAAAGAGTATTTTGGTAAATAGTTGCTACAGAAATTGAGAATCACAGAACTATGTCCTGGTCTCAAAGAAAGAGTCAGTGTTTAGGTGACAAGCCATGAAAAGGCTCAGTCTACTTGAACTTCTTACTTAAAAGTCTTATGAAAGCCAAATGTGTGGTTCAAATACATAGCTATACTCAAAATAGTGCAAGGCCTAAGCAGGTCAGAAGACTCAGTGGCAGTAGAAAAAGACACTTTTTCATACTTTTTTCCTCTGTTTTCTGCATCTTTCTGTGTCTCAGTAAGTCAGGTAGATTTGTGTATATTTCAGGTGGAATTTATAATGGAGCTGATACCATGTCTGATGGGGTAGAATGAGGTTGTGGGCTGGGATTTTATGAATGCCATCATAGTAATGAGAAATCAAATATCTAATACATTGCTGTCATCTCACTCTCCTTCACACAACCAACTCTCTTTTCATGTGGAATGTAGCATTTTATCACCAGGTACAATTTGAGGACTTCCTATGGAGTAGTTACAGGTAGTTTGCCTTGAAATGGTAAGTGTTTCTTCTATTGTTTGAAGTTAGGTAATGTGTTTCCTATATTTACCGTTTAGGTGATACTTTTAATGTACCTCTTTGCCCCTAAATCATTCATGAATTCATTCTTGCATTAGTTGTTCCTGTTTTACCAATAGTATGGGAAAATCACACAGTTAAATTAAAATTTATTCCCTGAGGGCTGATTCCTTAAACAAATAGACCAAATATTTTTGCCTTTTCTCTGGGCAGGAAGGGGATTGCTTCTTACTCATTCCAACAGTCTGTACATTTTGATTCCAGGATTTCCCACCTCATCTACCCCAATACTTTTATTTAAAGGTAAGGTGGTGTAAAAATTGTGTGGATGCTACTCCATTTTCCTTCTGGTGGGGTTTTCTGTTGTTACAGGACAACACTTTGTGCTGTTCAAATCAACTTGACCTCCTCGGGGTAGTTGTTTGTCACATGGCATGATAAAGCAGCAGCTCATGTTACGTCTTACAAGATGTATAGGCAGCAAATCATACGACTTGGTAACATAACCACCATCAAAACCAGTACTGAAAATCAGTACCCAATAAATATCAGTGGATTATCAGGGAAAAGAACCCCAAATCCAAACAGTATCTATACAGGCAGTTACTGAAAGACAACTTTTAATTTTGGCTAGTAAGGTTAGCTTGGTGCTGAGGCTTGATATCCAGTTTAGCAATTGCTATAATTCACAAACGTCACTATGGTTTATTGAAGCAGAACTAATAGAAAGACTATTCAAAAGATATAGATAAACTCTGTCAAGTTTCTGAATGGCAGGAGCTAAGTAGGGATACTGAATGTTTGTTACTTTGGAAATCAGATTGAAATCTCGTTTCACACTGGTCTCTACTAATGTTATTTGCTCCAATTGACTGATAACTTAGTTGTTAATACATAGTTAATTATTTGGGTTTAGATTCACAGATTTGCAATGTGGATTTGTAAGTATGAGAAAGGGACTTAGAATTAGGTGTGTAATTTTATTGAGAGGAAGTAAATGGATTGTAAGATCTTTTCTCAGACTCTAAACCTGCCATTTCTTAGTATGAGCCCTAGCAAAATGAAATTGGAGTTGACAAGTACTGTAACAGAGTGGGGGAATAATATTACGGCTTCAGGAATGCATTTTTCTGCAGAACTGGGATATTTCAGAATAACTAGTATTCCCAGTAGAAACAACAGTGAACTAGTACATTCCATATCTCTCATAAGTGTAATATTGTCTACAAAGGCTAAAATAATGAAATTATGAGAAGTATCCATGATTCAGAGAAGTGATAGTACAGTTGAGAGAATGAGTAGAAAACCAGACCCTTGTGTTGCTTTTTCCTCTAGGCTATTTAAAAAAAGAAAAGAGTAAAACCTCATATACAGAAATCATGTGACCCAAATGTGAAGTTAGGTTTCCTGAAGCTTCAACTGCTGCAGCAGATCTATTTAATTTGGTGTGATGGGATATAAAAGTTTTGAGATAATAGGATAGTAAAGAAGTAGAGGTGTTGCCTTTCCCATGGGGAGATTCAGTCTGTCCTTACAGATTTTTCTTACAGGTATTTTCTTATAGCCCTTTTTTAAAAAAACCCTGAAATTAAATGTATGGACTAGTGTACAGGATATAAGTTGATAGTAAAGAGATTGCATAAGTTATGCTGCAGCAAGTGTAGCAGTTAAGAGCAGATTACATTGCTTTTAGAACTGTCCACGATTCTTTACAGAATCATGGAATATGCTGATTTGGAAGGGACCCACAAGGATTATCAAGTCCAACCCCCAGCCCTGCATAGGACCATACCCAAGAGTCACACCATGCGCCAGAAGAGTATCTTCCAAATGCCTCTTGAACTTTCTCAGGCTTTGTGCTGTGACCACTTTACTGGGGAGCCTGTCCCAGTGCCCAACCACCCTCTGGGTGAAAAGCCTTTTTTAACATGTAAGCTAAACCTCCCCTGACACAACTTCAGGTCATTCCCTTGGACCCTGTCACTGGTCACTACAAAGAAGAGATCAGTGCCTTGTGTGAAGTTTCACCCATTGACAAAAATGTTCTGAGGATCAGAATGACATGGATGCCTTCTCTGTGATTGAAAGACGTGCAGAAGGGTTTAAAATATTAGGTGGTTTAGATAACCTGGACTGGAATTGTATCTGTCACACAAACATGCAGGAATGATTGTTTTATTTCCCTATTCCTCTCAGATCTATATTACTTAACATAGAAAGGCAGTTTCAAATGTAACAAGTATTAGAGACACAAGCTGCACTTTTAACTAACCAGTAGCTGATTACAAGTTCAATCATCCAGAAGGGAGGTTCATTTACTGACGAGAATTGTACTAGCCCTTTAGTACTGCAAAAATTCTGTCAAACCTCATGGTTATCTCCCAAATGTGGTGGGACAAAACAAGCTGCAGGCTGATTTAAAACCAAAATGAATTATTTGATTTTGCTTAGGAAGAAGATCAGGTGAAAGAAGAGGAGAAAAAAGTTGAAGAGTAATGGCCAGTTAAAAACTCAGAATATATTTTTATGCCACATTTTAGAAGTTACACTGAAGTAGTTAATATTAAAATTATAGAGGTAGAAAGTTAATGCAAAATGACCTAGACAAGTAATTACAGCCTGTTACAGTTGTTTATCTTTCCTGAGCCCTTACAGTGGACTGAAGTGCCTGAAATTATCTAAATAAGTGGCAGTGAATGGTTTCCAATTTTTGCTTTCTCTTCAGAACAAGTAATTTTAAAAAAAGGTAGCAGGTTTTAAAGTCTGATTAGTAGCTTAGCAGCTGTGAGGGCAGTAACAGGAACTTAAAATCAGGAGATGAGTGAAGTGCTGTTGAGTAAAAGTAGAACTAATAAGTTTGATACCTTTAGCTCTGAAAACACACCTAACTAACAGTTTTTAGGGGAACTAGGAGAATGACAGGATAGATGGAAAAGTCAGTCCTCTGATCACAAAGTTGAAGGCAGCCCAGACTGTGTGATAGAAACCTGCATTTAGCTGGAAGAATTAAAAAAAAAAGAAAAAATCTGTGAATAGACAATATAGAGTGTATGGATTTATACCGGCACAATTGGAAATTTTGGTAGAATATGAGAGCATAAAATATGGGCGTATTCAGTGCAAAGAAGCATCACAAAATTACACATGCAAGCAGATGGAATCTCAACATACAGTCAGCAACAACCTCGTGTCTCCAAAATCCCTGAAGGAGACTATGGATAGTGCACTACCCCATGACAGAGGTGAAAATGCAATGAATGCAGGTGAGAGATGATGACTTATGGTAGTATCTTACAGACAGATGCACAATCACACTGCTCACTGCTGCAGTCTGCAGAGAAAGTACAGCATTGACATCTTGGGAAGCCAGGAGAGGAAGCTACAGAACTAGGAAAGAGTAGTGCTAGGGAAAGTGTCTGGGTGCCTGAGAGGCAGAAACATCTAGTCACAACTACTGCACACACTACTTGGGATACTTTGGAGCCTCTGCCTCAGTTTACGTTTTCTTCGAAATTCATTAAAGTTGTTGTAATATTGCTGGGGCTTATATTTATTTATTTAGATTAAAAAGGAAATGGAAACAGGGTTTTGATATGGTTTAAGAAATTAAATAAAGGCAAAAGAAACCTATGATGGGTAAGTAATATTTTCGTTTAAATCAGTGGTGAACAAACTACATGATGAGGGGACAATAATGAAATCTTCTTTTTTGACCAAATCTAAAGATTTTTGCTTGGTTTTTTACTGATTTCTTATGGGAAGAGATTCTGCTTAATTTTATACAATACAATTTAGTGGAACCTTATTTAAAGGTTTTTGTTTGGATGCAAAGTTATCTCATATCTTGAGTATCACCTTAACACAATTATTTTGACATACACAAAATTCAGTGCTTAGAAAGTCATGTTTTTTTCTGAAAATGATTGGTATAGGCTTAATCTTCTGCAGTACTCTTCAGCAGTGACTCAGTCTAATGCCAGTGCTACCTGTGACAGCCTGGAAGAGTTTATTTCCAGTTCCAGAAGTGAGTTTCTTGTAACATACAGGAAATAATAAGTACAATGACTTGGCATATACTGAAAACCCTGAGATGTGACCTCCACACTGAGATGAACACAATTCCAGAAGTGAACTGATAGGCTCCTGAGTTAGGGGTTACTGTTTCTGGCATACTGGTTCCAGGTGCTGCTCTGCATTTGCAACTCATTCTGTATCAAATTGGTGCTGCAATAATGTCTTTATCCTGCACCAAATATTTATATGCTGAAGACTTTCTAACTGGGGTGCTGTGATTGCTGTTTACCCTGAAATTTCAATGATATCGGTGGGAATTATGTTCAGTTGAGACTTTCATCTGATGACCTTACTTTTTGCAGGAATCTACAATGTTAAAGCCATGCAAAACTGTGAATGGCACTGGGAATAAACTTAGACTTTGCTGTGCAAACAGCCTTACTAGAACAAAGAGACTGTTTCTCAGTGCATTAATACTCGTGGTACATTGTATGAATTATTGTGTCCGTTTGCAATAGGGTTGGACCATACAGATTCAGCCATTCATTCTTGTGTTCTCTATTTATTTTGAGTTTGCAACAGTTTTCAGTTTATTTTACAATAGCCAGCCAGCATAATAAATGTGATTTACTAATTCTAATGAATTTATGAGAAATTGTCTTTTAAATAAGCAGCTAAAATAAAGAGCTTAGTTGCAGGTTATTCTTCATAAACCTGTCTCATGTATTTTATAGTAAAAATGGATACAAATGTAAATTTTTCGGATAAAGAAGAGAGTGCTTGTCCAGCTTACAGATCTAGTTCCTCAGCCTATTAGATGATTAGAAAATATGAATATCTAGCAAGGCAATTGTCATTATTGATGAACTGACTTATGGAACGGCTGGTGAAGCCTGTATTGTCGAAAGGAGGCTGTGACCACGAGGGGGCGCTGGCGTTTTTCCTTAGGGGTTGATTAACCTAAATGTAGGTTAGATTTAATGTGTTTAAAAGGCGAACAAAGTGCTTCACTTTGCAGGAGAGAAATACTGTACGGGCAAGAAAACGTGAAAAACCCCGGCATGCTGTAAATCTGTGTTAGTTTTCTTTTCAAAGGTTATAAAAATAAAATAGGTGCTTTATTCTACTAAGAGTTGTATGCGTATTAACACTGAAGACTGCATGTGACTGATAAGCAATTTTCAATTAATGTTCTGTAGTCCACTATAGTCAGCTCTGACAGAATCTTTTTTGTTAACTTTTTGAAAGGAACGTGGATTTTAAAACTGTGATTATAGAAACATGTGCATTTAAAAGAAACACACAGAAGAAATGAGAATCAGATTTAGTTTTTACTCCTTGAAATTAAAAAACAACATTTTCATATGAGAAAGCAAGCATCTTGTTCTTCTGTGTAATCAAGAAATGATGAATTGTGCAGCAAATATTAAGCTTTACAGACCTCCATTTAGCCTGCGTTATAGTGGCTGTCTTTGCAAGTGCACAAATTTGTCCATTTTAACAAAATGTGTTTCTTTTTGCCAAACTTTCCAAATCAGTGATTCTGCAAGCCTGCCACATTATTCATCTAATTGCACAAATTGTGAATACCTGGATTATGTCATTGTGATTGATGTAGAAGCAAGTGAACTCAGAGAGCAACACTTGTGAAAATGTGGCAGAATAGTATCAACAATTGTTGCTCATAAAGACTGCTGCTGCTCCCCTCTTGTATATGTAATTTTCCCCCATTTTTGTAAATCTGCTGGCAAAGCAGTTATTTAAGTATGGAAAGGGAATAAATGTGTAGAATGGAGAAGAAGGGCTGATATTCTGCTAGGGTTCCTGAGTTTAAATTTTTGCAAGAATGAACTTTGTTGTTGCTGTGATGCATTTGAACTTAATTTTATAGCATTTGTAATTAACTTAACATGTAGTTAATGCTAGACTTACCAATGGGGGCATTTAAATAGTGCTGGAAAATGATTTGCAGTCCAAGATTGTGACATAGTATATGAGATAATGTGCTTATTTGAATATATGTACAGAACTACAGTTAATTGTATCAGGCTAAATTAACTAATTAGTGTGGAACAAAAGATACAAGAAACCCAAAGTGGTCATCAAAATGATCCCTCCTACCACAAAATTAATTGAATTATTTCCTGTTTTGCTGCAGTGATTATGGTATCCTCTTCCTGGGTATGAAATTGATATTATTTCTATAAAATGTTTATCATAAGGTTTAAAAATAGCTTATGTGTACACACCAGAAAAATAAACTCTTTGCAAGAAAATGTAAATGTATAGAAATTAAAAAATGGGCTCAGTATCTCCAACTTCAGCTGTTTAGAATTTTAATCAATTTGATTCTTCAAAATGAAAGTGATTTTGTAGTTAACGGAATTTCTAGTCAGTATGTTCAGTATTGGAGTAATAGGAACAGTTTTGGTTTATTTAAAATTTTGGTTAAAAGTAGTGACATACATGCACTTTTTGCAATTAACTTATGAAGTGTATGTTGATCACTGTAGGAACTAAGAAGTTAGTAATACAGCTGCTGTCAAACCTCTTCTACTGAATTTATTATGTAATATGTTTTCTTCTGAGAAGCTGTAGGTCAAATGAGTTTAAAGGGCTTCCTTCTTTCTGGCAAAGCAAATTTTTCATTGTGTATGTATTGCTTTCTCTTTTCAGACTCTAATTCATAGTTTTAGTTTGTAGCACACCTGGTCCTTTGTTAGAATCATGTGGAAAAATTGAATTCTAAATGGTTCTAATCCTGACGCTATTTTCCTGGCAACTTGTTTAAGGTGTGACTATTTTTTATTATTTGATTTGTTTCTACAAAAGCTTATCTCAAACGATGAGTTAGTTAAGTCTGTTGAAAGAAGGTAGTGTTCAGAGGACTTGTGGTTTAAACGAAAAAAAACCCACCTAATGCTTCTCTTTATCTTGTAAGGAAAAAGTTGTTTGTTTTGCAAATTCTTTTGTGAAAGGAAATAGAGCATAGAGATATAATCACCTACTTTTTAAGGAGATCCTGCTATAAAATAGTAATAGAAGCCTTAGACCTGTGAATATGAAAGGCTCAAAAGTCTGTAAGGTAAAAGCCAGTGCTGATAGATTTATTTTGTGTCTGTGTGTGAGTAATCACTTCTGCATAGAAGATTAGGGGAAAAATCAAGCTAATACTATTCAAAATATGCTTTTAAATAATATCTATTTCTAGAGTGCAGGCATTGCCTGTCTTCCCTTGAGTGAGATCATATCTAATAAACTATGATGTTCATTACAAACACATGTAAGTTTGCATCAATAATACTACTGAAAACCACCCGTAGCTCAACTTAAACTTTGCTCTAGACAATAAGGTATTTACCTGAATCTGTGAGGCAATTCAGCTGTAATTCTTAGGAGATAAGAGTGCAGAATGGAGAACAGTGTGAATTATTTTGTTGGGACATGTCATATATTAACTGAAGTGAGTTGGAATGAGCAGGAAAGGAATGCAAGAAAAAAGGCATAATTGTAGGTCAACAGGCAAAAATAAAGTGCATTTATAGGGATTTCATTGATGACAAAACTACACCCACAGAAGAGATTCAAGGAGCTGTACCTTTGTGAGCTCTACCTCTAGTAAGTGGGTTATCAAACATAGAACTAAAACTTTTTTTAAAGTGTGTATAGATGTAAAATGGCAGGACATTTAATCAGAACTTCAGAAATAGTAGACTTAGTGTTCTGTTGCATATGTCATTTGAACTCCTTGTATGTATACATTAGAAGATAATTTTTGAATATATGATTACTTTTTCTCTTGTTCTGTGGGTCTCTTCTCAACCAAGTCTATTCTTCACTTTCCTCTCCAATTGTGTTGCATTTCACCTGTTTTGGTTTTTTTTTGTGCTGAGTAGCAGGCATGGTCTCAGTTCTGGTGCTTGGTGAAACAGTGCTGACAAGCATCCAGCAGAACAAAAGAAAATCACTAGTTGTCCATACTGGAGCCTTTGAGAAAAAGGTATTATGTAGATATGGAATATTCCTTATTTCTGTACTGTGAGACTTTTACAAGGAGGCCACATTGACTGGGTTTTCTGTAGCAGTGTCAATAAGATGTCTGGTAGCAATGAAGGTCTCATGACTTGCTGCAAAATTTTGGATTCAGCACAGGATTGCCAGCTGGTTAAAGATTATTGTCCTGCTTTTCTCTGCACTGATGCGAACTCCCCTTGAGTACTGTGTGCAGTTTTGGGCACCACAATAAAAAACAGACATTAAGTAATTAGAGAGCATCCAAAAGAGGACCATGAGGATGGTGATGGGTCCGGAGAGGAAGCTGCTCCTCTTATGAGGAGCAGCTGAGGTCACTTGATCTGTTCAGCCTGGAGAAGAGGAGGCTGAGGGGAGACCTCATTGCAGTCTACAACATTCTTGTGAGGGGAAATGGTGAGGCAAGTGCTGATCTCTTCGCTACTGTGACCAGTAATAGGACTCAAGGAAAGGGCATGAAGCTGAGTCAGGAGAGGTTTAAGTTAGATATCAGGAAAAGGTTTTTCACCCAGGGGATGGTTGAGTACTGGAACA
The DNA here is from genome assembly GCA_013397135.1 of Pachyramphus minor. Lineage (NCBI taxonomy): Eukaryota > Metazoa > Chordata > Aves > Passeriformes > Tyrannidae > Pachyramphus > Pachyramphus minor. The sequence continues at coordinate 15,378 of VYXB01001861.1, read as the reverse complement.
GACTCCCCAGGGAAGAGGTCACAGCACCAAGCTGGGCAGAGTTCAAGAACCTGGTGTGATTCTTGGGGCTGTCCTGTGCAGGGTCAGGAGTTAGACTCCATGATGCTGATGGATCCTTTCCAACTCCGTATTATTCTGTGATTTGGTGTCTGAAGTCTAAAAACTGCTTAGTAAAGTAGTTACTTGTCTTAGCATGGACAGACATACTTTTATGTTCCTACCCTTAGAAGTGGATGCAGCAATTTAAATCAATAATTTTTTTTTTGAGATGGGCAAGAAGTAAGGCCAAAAGTAAGATGAAATTGCAAATATTTATAAGAAACTGGAAAACAGTCATACTCTGGAAATTGATGAAGGTTTACTTCTTACAACTGTCTTTATCTTAAAGTACTTTCTTAGGGCGATGACTGAAATAAATCTGCAGAATCATGTTCTCTATTGGTCAGAAAATAGATGCCATTTTCTGAACCTGAAGTTCAGTATATTTAATATGGATGACATCAAGTAATCTCCAGCACAAGTCTGTGATGCACATATATATGTATGTAATCATAGAATGATTTGGGTTGGAAGGACCTTAAAGATTGTCTAGTTCCAAGCTCCCTGCCATGGATAGGGACACCTTCCACCAGACTGTTGCTCAGAGCCCCAGCCAACATGGCCTTGAACACTTACAGGGATGGGGTATCCACATTTTCTCTGGGCGACCTGTTCCAGTGCCTTACCCTGTCACAGTAAAGAATTTCTTCCTAGCGTCTAATGAAAATCTACCCTTTTTTATTTTTAATCCATTCCCTCCTGTCCTGTCAATACATGCTCTTGTAAATAGTCTCTCTCCTTCTGTATTGTAGGCTTCCTTCAGGTACTGGAGGGATGCAATTAGGTCACCCTGAAACCACCTCTTCCAGACTGAACAATCCCAATTTTCTTAGCCTTATACATATGGATATATCTTAGCCTAGTATATTTTTTTCTGTAACTACAGGATTTTGTTCTTTTTGTTACAAATAGTAGGGTATTATTACTGAGACATTGCCATGAAGGGGAATATTGTTGTAATATTATAAATTTGAAGTCAAGAATTAAAGTGTAAGAATGAATGTTGCAGCATTCTCACAGTTTGTTGCCAAGAAAAGGACAGGGCATTTCCTGTGACAAATACTTACATCTGTCTTCTGTGTTTCCGTGTACCCTAGGGATCACTGAAACTGGCAGATTATTTTTAAATTGCAATTTAGTTTTGAAATTGTGACATTTATAAATCACATGGCTATTTAGACATGCCTCAAAGAAGAAGTGTGAACATTAAAGTGGTCTGAACAGCTGACGTTTTTTATGATTTTCTTTAAATGTTTTGTTCCAAATAAGGAATTTTTAAATTTGCTCTTTGTCTGAAGATGCCCAATTCCCCCGCTGCAGGCTGCTGAAATTGACATTCTCGACAATTTCACAGCTACTATTACCGGGGAAAATGACAAGAATGTCGATTTCACAGAGGAGCTGCTGGGACCGGCAAGATCTGTGGCTCAGGGGCAGCCCCTGTGTGGGTTGTGCAATGACACGCCTGGGCCACCTAGCTCAGAATGGCTCGGGGTACAAGCGTGATGTACGTCCCAATCTGCAGTTAGGAGACAGGGTTATAATGGCACGTTGACTTCAATGTGCAGCATGCAAACCTGATCTTTGGCTAGAGATAAAGCTTCTTTTAACGGCAGGCTTCCAGCTACTTGGTGTCTCCCAGGCCCTGTGCTCTGAGAGCAGATGCTGACTGGTACCAAGTAGGCTTTCGCAGGCTTGTGTGATAGCAACAAGTAGGTTCCAACATCACTGTCTCTGAGGAACACTTACCAAACTCATTGCTGCTGGGTAGAAAAGATGGAGTAAAATCTGTGCTGGATTGGGTAGAAGTATAGGAAACCTTGTATTTTTTTGAATGAAATATGCTTAAGCTTAATGATGCAGCACTTTTGAATATAGCTGTAACATGGGCATCTGAACATCAATCATCCACTGTTAGTACAAAGCAGTTATCACTGGAGTATATTTGGTGACATTCAACTAGGATAGATACTATCATGAAACATGCTTGAAATACAGAGCAGGTAACACCAAAGTTATCTTTTCATTTTCAGCTCAGAATTGCTTTTCCAAAAAGAAGGAATGAGCGTTTGGAATGTTGTTTGTGATCATCAAAGTACATTTCAGTTTCCAGTGCTCCAGATCAGTTGTGCAATTCTGAAAAGCGTGTGCTCTTTTCATCTCTAGAGAGGCATTGCTTAACTAACAGTATGACAAATATTTCTGTCTGTGGTTTTACATATTTTAACTGGATGGGCTCTGAGCTATTGTCCTTTTGCATGCTCTGTTAACAAAATGAGCTGAAATTTAGAGAATAAATAGTGCTTGTACCCCCGAGGCGTTGTATCATTTCTTAAAGGCAGTCTGCCCAATATCAAATGAATGGCTCTTGGCTGTGAAATAGATAATGTTTTCTTGGTGTAATCAGCCTGCATGAAAGGAAAAGCTGACAGGATTTACAAAACCATTTAATACATGGAATGGTTCTGACACAATTGTGAAAGCAAGGCAAAACCACATTTCTTTACAATAATATTTGCCAAAGAATAAAATTTCTGAGAGTTTAAAAGTTAATCTTAGACCCTTAGTGGTGTAACATTGCAGTATTTCAAGACACCTCTATATGAAGATTAGTTATGGTCGTGATGAGCAGTGTTCAAGAGCAAATAAGCATGTTTGGAGTTAAAATGGGAATAGTTAAGTTCCATTTTGTTTCCTTATTAACCTCCCTAATTAAAAAATTTTGTCAGCGTATATCAGAACCCTTTTGTTGCACCCTGCCATTCCAAGAATAGTCAAGAAATTATTTTCTTGTGTGTTACTAACATCGTTTTTGTGACGTGTAAAATAACAGTTTTGTCAGCTGGTATGTAATGTCCCCGTGTTATTAACTCCCACTGAATATCTTTGAACAAATATCTTTACTTGAAAAATTGCAGATCCCAGCACTTTTTTATTAACTAAAATATTGTGAAATAAAAAAAGAAAATACACTTTTTTTAAAGTAGATGCTTATTTTCATTAAAAATAAAACCAATTAATTAACCTTTTTATATCAATTTACTTAAGCAGTTTGAACCTAGTAACTAACTAACTAAAAATCAGGGGTTTTTTTTTTCACAACTTCTGATAAGAAATAAATGGTTAAGATGTGAGCTATAACATTGTTTCTGAGGTTAATATTGGTCTCAAACACTACATACTTAATCATCGTTTTCTCTTTCCCTCAATATTTAGTAAACCAGCCATTTTAGCAGGGGAAATGTTTCTCCACTTTTGAAAGGTGGGTGTTTGTAGTAATGTCAAGTTTATTTTTCTCCCTGGAAAGGTATAAAGGATTGTTATAGTGGCTAGGGTTGAGTGCAACTGTCTTTTTGATTTTTTTGTGTGTGTAATTGTAATTCTATGAAGGTGTTGGCAAAATTTTGGCTAGTAGGTGCTAGTAGGGATAACTTTCTTGGACTTTAATAAAAAACCTGTGTCAAAACCTCTCACAAAAGGATACTAAGGACATAAAGTAGTCATAAAATGAAAAATAAAGTTCTGTCATGGATAATAAGCTGCCCATGTGGCAAAATAATTATAATTAATAATCATGCTTTTTCATATTTGTTATTTAGGGAATTCAGTAGCAGTGAGTGTCTTTATTAGAATGCTATCATTTAATGGGAGGTAGGTGATAAGTGAAATGATATTTACAGCATTACACTAAAATATGCAAGGGGGTCAAGACTGAAAATCAAGTGAAGAATTTTCTAAAAGTTAACAACATGACATTAAATGTCTTTTGGGATGAGAATAAGAAATGTCTGTGAGATTAGAAAGAATGATTTGGCCTATTGCTACAATCTTCAGCCTCCTGAATTAACATAAATGGTTGTGATGATATGTTTGCAGACCCATAACAGCTGTGAACATAAAAGGATCCAGGTACCTTTGACCCACGCCAGTAGGTCAAAATGTAACATACATTTATGTCTGCATATCCTGCAGACTTCTTTCTAGTGTCTTTCAGTTGTCCCTGTGAGAATCCAGTGAGCTATCCTAGTTTGGTATAAAGCCCTTCTGTTCTAAGCACCCTCATCTCAGAGCAGATACAGCAGGAGGGAAGGACGCTTGAAAATGTGAGAGGGAAGTGACAGGAGAAGGATGGAATTTCAAGAGTTTTATAGATAGAAGTTTAGAGAAGGAATGAAAAAGGGCATGCAAAATTGTTAGTAAGGATAAATTGATTCTTGTTTGGCCTCTGACAGACTTGCAGCAGGAGATTGTTGGCTGAAGTTGTTGCCACCCTCAGCCATCTGCCTTACCCTGCACCTTAATAGATATGGAAGCCCTCAAGGCAAAGACATCTGGTCTGCTTGTAAATCAGCTTGTGAATCACTGTTGTTTTCAGCCCAGTGCATTAGAGAAGGCTGTTTCTGCCTAGAAGAGTATCGGCGTCTGTCGGGGAGGGGAAGATGCTTTCTCCTGGTAGCAACTTCAAGCAGGGCAAGTCTGCTGGAGACTATTTGATTATTTCAAGGACTAAAGCTTATAAAGCTACTAATGACTGAAATCTGATAAAAAGGGAAATGTTTGTTTTATCCAGTGATTATTTCAGTGGGGAAAATGTTCGCAGTAACATAAGTTGCACAGCCGTGAGCTTAGTGTGATGTAACCCAGTCGTGACAACCCATGCATGGTGTTTTTCACCCTACAAGTTTTCAGCCCCTGGTTTCCAGTGAGACTGGTTGGGTGGACTTACGTGATTTGGTAAGGTGTGCCCATCTGTCTTCGAGTTCTAGTAACTTTTAAATCTACTGACAAATTTCAGCTGAATTTGGGAGTTTTCTAATAGATGAAATTTCCTCCAGTTCCCTGAAAATTGGTGTCTGGCTAGGAGACAATCTCATTAATACCATCCTCAAGCTTCAGCACAGGGTAAAGAGTTACCATTGCAGATTGATCGCTGTTATGGCTCTGAATCAAACAAACCATCTGCTGACTTGCTGAAGCATTTCTGGACAAGCTGTTTGAGTTAATGGAGGAAAGGAAAGGAAAAGAAGGAAGATGGGCAGAATTACTAGGGAGAGGATACTGTAAGAAATATGGAGGGAAACAGCTGATATTAGCTTGAAGGAACTATTGAGATGTAACACAAATCCAAGATTCATTACATTTGCTCCTTACAGGGTAACTACCTCTACCTTTTTAGTTTGTATTTCTTTCCGTATCAATCAGAATTTTACTTTTATTGTGTGTTGCAAGGTGTGTGCTCTTACTGTTGAACGTGATATCAAGTGTAACACTGAATTTAAAAATCAGAAGATAAATATAATTTCAAATGCTGCAAGCAGCAAATAATATGAAAAACAGTAAATAACATGACAAAATCCAAACTTATTTGTTAAGTTCTTGCTTGAAAACAGAGAATTCATCTTATATTAAAAGACTGTTGCTTGGCCAGCTGTTCTTTCTGTGGATTGCATGTGGAGAGCTTCTGAGTGTGGAATAGAGTAGTGGTTGTAATTGCTGAAAGCAAAAAAGAGGATCGAGGAATAATAAACATGAAGAAGAAAGAATAGACTGAAGTAAGAGATAATTTATAGCTAAGTACAAAAGGAACAAGTGTGATTTTTCAGAATGGCAACTCCTCTAATACTTGCAGAACTCAAAATTTTATTTGAAAAGCCTTGATAAAAACTAGAGGAGTGTGAGATTGAAAAAAAAAGAAATAAAAACACTACAACACAGCTCTTCACCTACAATTTCAGGTGTTCCACTTGTCTGCTTTGATTGCTGTCTTCAGAAATTCAAGCACAGAACTTTCATCAGCTAAAATTATGAGTACTGCAGTAAATGCTATGACTGCCCTGTAAACAAAAGATAGCTTCAAACAGACCGAGTAAGTGTGTATCTATCCGTTTTGACCAGACCAAGAAGCTCATTTACCATTGCTGTGATTCACAGGGTTGCTGTGGCACACAATACCTTGAGCTTGCAAGTCCTAGCTTAGGCAGATCACTGTAGTAACTGCTGCACCTACTAACAGCAAAAGTAGTGCTGCTACCACCCTCTGTTCTTCCATTTTCTTTAATGATGCAGCATTCAGGAAAATGTTGTTCTATGTGTGTGAATATATTGGCCGTAAGTATTAGTATATCTAGGACACTTTGACTATTAATGTATCAATTATGAGGAAAGAACAAAGGCTATACTTCAGGAGAGTGGACAGGAAGAGTGGTGGAGTGGGTGGAGTGGTGGAGACCTAAAAGAATTCAGGATTTGAAAAATTCAAAACCAGAACGATGATTGAGAAATGGAGGGTAATCATCAGTTTATAACATCACAAAGTAGTAATGCTGGAAAATAAATACAAAATAACCCAAAGGAGCATTTCAACTGACAGATGTCATCTGTTGTTATGAATAGCTACCAGATCCTGTGCATAATCAGTCAGGACTAGAAGGGTGAGGGAGAGACAAGTATAGTAAGAATACCTCCAAATACCAAATCCAGAAAAAGAAAGGTATGCCTATGGGCAAAGATGAGGCAAGGAAGAGTAAATGTATGAGATTGAAATATAAGGATCCAAGTTATCTTTGATATTAAATCATTTGGGGTCTGTGGAGTTATAGTGAGTAGACATTGGAAGCTGTTGTATGTAGTTCTGTATTTTGCCAGCTTTCCTTACTGCACGTTTGATTTTTTTTTCCTGCAGTCAGGTGTGTTGGTTTAATCCAAATTATCATTTTTTGAAGCAAATTGATCTTCTATCCTTTTGCTTTGGAGTTATGTAAGTTTTGAAAATTCCCGTGTGTTTCTCTGTACTTGCCTAGTACCGCGATGAATTCACGATAATGCACACAATGTTTTTGCATAAACCAAATCCAAAGTAAGAGGTATTAAAATAACTCCTAAAATTAATTTATATCCACCAAATATTTCCTCAAATTGTAACAATAAGCCTACAGGATTTCAGTTTTATATTCCAAGGAAAATAAAAACAGTATTTCAAGATGACTTAGTATTGTTATTTTCTACGAAGATGCTTCCTGGTGATATCTTCCATTTTAATTTCAATAACAAGCCCTGACCCTGTGTAATTTAACTGGTTTTATATCATCAGATGCTGAATGGAAAAAAAAAAGATTAAGCTGTGTTTTAAAATCATCTCTTCTGATTGCTGGTTTAAAACAATCGACGTCTGAGCAAAAGACTTCAAAGAAGATGTTGAAGAGTGAGTCTCAGCTGACCCAAAAATAAACTCAGCAAGAAAGATGGAACCTTTGTTGTGGGCCACACAAGTACTACTGTTATTGTAAGGATATTGTAAGGATTGGGCGAGTTAGTTGGCTGACATGGGAGACAAGCAGGTCTGACCCTTTTGGTGGCAGCACAGACTTAGTTTAGCTTAAACTGACTGTGAAACTGCTCCTTGAGTGGTTGTGATCTTTGAACAATAAGCTGCACAGGGAGCACACTTAAAAGAGTTAAGTCCTGGCTTCACTGCAGTAAAATATGAGTTTGGCCTCTGATGCATATAAAGCCAAGGTTTTGCTGTGAGGGAGTGTGATCCTGGGAAGAGATGTGGTGAGTCACCTTTGGAAGAATATCTAAAAATGAGGATGGAAATGGTTAGCTAAACATCGAGATACTCAGCAGCTGAAAAAGAAATTAAAATTTAAAAGGTTTTGTGTGTATGCATGCGTGTGATGTTAAATGCCTAAAGGTTGTACGTTTCTGGACTAAACAGTTGAGGTTACAATGTCCCTTTGTGACAGAAGGAGGAGTTTTGAAAACAAAGGTTGCATTTATTGGCTTACTGTTTTCTGGGTAATATTGATTTAGCCCAAATTTCTTCTCTGTAAAGAAATGATGTCTCTTTGAAGTATCCAATAATGAAGGGATAAAATAGAAATTAAAAGAATTACAGTCATTTCACTGTTTTTAATTATCTCCAGAGAAAGTTTGAAGTCCTGGGAATAATTAAATATAAATAAATATGCAAATTGTAGGATTTTTCCGTTTTGATTTCTAACAAGATGTAGAGAGAGACAAATCCAATCATGTCTTCAAAAAGTTTTCTCTCTTTATTTTATTAAAACCAGAAGTTATAAAAAGGTTGTTTTCAACATGATGAGAATAAATACTTGAAAAGATGTTGTAAGTGGAACTATAAGAATACAAAACCGTTCTTAAAGGCATAGTTCATAATAAAAAAAGTGATAGTCACATATTTGTCCTTTCCAACAAAAGTAAAGAACTTACTTTCTTTTTGTCCAAAACATCCCTACATTATTGCAGAGTTTTTAAATGTTATTGATTTTAAACTTTTCCTATTTTTGAAACTAAATGCTGACACTGAAGTATAAAAATAATGTTGCTTATAATCCTTTTTAAGTCTTCCTTCACGTTTTTCTGAAGTGTAATTTCAGCTTCCAGATCGTTCAGACAATTAAAGTACTGTGCAGTAGGCTAGAAAAAGTAACATTTGTGTTATATAAAATTTGCATTTAATAAGTCATTCTTATAAATAATTTTTATAGTATATGTGAAGTGCAAATGAAGGATAACTAATTTTGTTCTTGTGTGTGATCTTTTGCCTAACTAAACTGAAAACATAAAGCTTTGAGATAGAGAAGATAAGCCATACTTGCCATGTGCATGTTTTACAGTTTTTATGTAGAAACATTCCTCTTGTTACATGTAGGTTTCTGATCACCTGAAGGCAAATCAGCTGTTTTCATCCACAAAACACAAAGGAGAAGGACGCGTATTCTCCATGTGCTCTACGGAGGAGAACTTGCTGTTCACTGTCATAGTATAAAGAAGTAACTGAACGTGTATTTCCTTCTTCAAACGTTGAACAGTGGACCAAAGTCCTCATTTCTCTCCCACACATAGAGAATACAGTCATTCCTAATTAATTCTTGCCTCAATGGATTTGTTTCCTCTCACTCGCCTGCATCTTCTCTAAAAGATTGCTCTGGCATATTGAAGGCAAATGGTTTTTCTTGACATATGGATTACTTTAATTTTTATTTAGGATACTCAGAAGCCGAGTGAATCATTGTTATTTTCATATATACAAAGGAACTTTATGTACAATTTAATTTCTGTTTCTGACTCTCAGTTACTTAGCGTATATATGACTAAAGGCAAATATGAGTTAATATCTGTGGAGAGACAATCCCTTAGCATGTCACAGATTTAATTATTCAATCACTATTATCTAACTGCAGAAGTACTCTAAGTAATGTTTGGTATAGAGGAGACTTGGCAAGGTATCTGACAATAGTTTGCAGACCTGTTTCTCCATTTGGCTGTATGTAGAAATGTATCTGTGCAGGGATTTCATTAAATGTTTTTCATGCTTACTTGGATGTCCTTAGAGAAAAATATTTTGACATATTTGAATATTTCTGAAAGGAACTAATTTTCCTGATATTTTTCAGAAAATGAGTAGTAACTGGGTTATGTCAGTCACAAACAATTAAGCTGAATTTATCATTGTGGGTTTTTAATGAATATTCACACAATGATCCAATAAAAATAATCTCTTTTTGGTGAAATTTGTTCTAAATGTATATCTAGTGACCAGAGGCAAAATATTGTTAAGGTCTCACTGAGCAGTAATTATTTTTTCATCTTTGAATATTAATTTTCTATTGATGTGTTTCAAAAATATTAGTAAAAAGGCTTGACTAATATATTTACTTAAGGAATCTAAACCCTTCTGTTCAAACTTCCAAATTCTATAAATATTGTAATTATACCACTAGTGCCTTAGGAATTCTGTTTCTGATACCCTCTTCTTTAGAATTTGTTTGGATTATATGGGTTTGGTTTCTTTATATTAGACATAATTTACAATTTGTAAATGAGAAATAGTTTGGCGATAATTCATGTTGTATTGAATCTTCACATAGAAAAATGTTCCATAAACAATAGAACATTAATTAGATGGGAGATTTTCACTGGTGTGTTGGGAAGTTATGGTAGCTGCTATGGGTGCTTACTCAGGGTGCTTATTGAAATGGTTATGAGAAGGTCTACAAACTAAGCTGCTCAGGTGATAGGGAATAGGAAGAGTTTTTGACAGCTGGAAGAGCTTCTTGCTTCGGACTGTTTTGAAGGGCTCATCTGAACAGAAACTTTGATTGTTCATAGATAATTAAAAATGTCATTTGGGAGCTGGAAGAAGTGTTTCTCTGGATATGCTGAAGTGTTATCAGATGTTACAAACTGTTTCTTGTGTTTTGGGACACATAAAGGATGTTAAATTTGTAAGAATGCAGTTTAGTAGATATGACATAATTTTATGAATGATCAAGTGTATGTGTACATCAGTTTCAGTTCACTTTACATTGGTTCAAATAATATTTGTATCTGTAATAAGGAAACTGATAAATTATTAAGTTTTGAAAATTTCTTTGAGCACATTGATCACCTCTCCCTACATATATTAGATTATATTATATAGAATATATGCATATTAGATTTTATCAGCTTGGCATTGCTCAGTTGAATAAAAAAAAACAAAACAGAAAGGCAATGATTACTTGGCAAATGTAATACTTTAAAAAAATTTTAAAATCATATTTTTAATGTAGTAACACATGGTTTTAAGAATCATATTTTGGTCATGTATTAGGAATGCTTTTCTGAATACTTACTTGAATATTCTGATATAACCTCCATTTTGAAAAACTTTTGTTCTGTGTCTTGAGAGAAGCAAAATTACACTAAATTTCAAGGTCCTTAAAAGCAGCAATGATGAGTTGCAGATGGGGTGTCATTCCATTAATGTAAAATGATGTCTTGTTTACTTTTATTTCTGATACTTCAATAAACATTGTGGGGTTTTTTTTACTTCTGGTGCTTTAGTTCCATAGAACATGTTCATATTCTGCCTTGTTAGTGTTACTTAAATACCTAATGCTTTTACCCTAAGGGGTAAAGGATGCTTCCTCTGGGAGAAGGGCCGAGACTAAATGAATATGATAGCTTGCTTTTTTTGAAGAAGGTGGTACTAATTCCTCCTTTTTTCCTTTGCACAGAGCTGTATGCTGCTGTTTCCATTAAATGGATTTTAATGCTTGTATGATCCCTCAGTGTGCCAGTGCAGCTCACTAAGCCACCTGCAGAATAAATAAAAGATGCAGTGATAATAAAATATTCTTCATATGCGCTCATACCAAAGTCAGATAAGAATCAAGCACCAATGTCACTGGGAATGGTACAAAGGGATAGGAGCACACAAATAAGTGGGACTTTATCAGTGGGAACAAGCTGCATCCTTGTGGGATTTCAGAGCTGCATCCTTAGCGACTACGGGTTAGCACCTTGGAGTTTGACCTTATTCATACACCATTTGAACTCATAGTATTTCAGTACCAGTGAGATTTGCTAGTGTGCCTGAAGACACTTGATACCATGAATTACTTGGCCTTTTTGTGTTGACCTAACTTTCTTCTTGGAGCAATGCTACCTGTTTTCTTTTTGCTTGAAATATTTTATGTGTATTATTGAAGATACTTTCAATTTAGGGGTTTTTTTTGTTTTTATTTTCTCTGTTCTTCCTGTTATGGTTTGTACTGTGACTTTGTCCTTATTTAATTTTTAGGTTTTCTATCAAATTATATGCAATCCAGAAAATTAGTACAGATGGTTCTTTTTGAGAGGGAAAATATACTGAATTAGTAATTTAACTTCTGTGATACCATGTACTCTTTTCTGCTGACTCCATCCAGCATATGACGATTGTGCTTAGTAATGTTTTGTATTTCCCTCGTCCTTGTTTTTTCCAAAGTCTTTGAGGAACATTTGCTATCTGATGTTGAATTGGCTTTCCATTCCAGGATCTCTGCCTTCCTCTTGGTGGATAGAAGTGCTTTGAATGGTTAGCCTGCAGTTTCTATACTTTGCAAAGGATGGCATGCAGTAACTGCTAGGGATATGGTTCACATTCTCTTCCACTGCTGTGGACTCCGAAGTTAAACATGTCTCAAGATCTATCTGAGTTTCACAGCTCTCATATTAGGGAGCTAAAACCCAAAAGAGAGAATTTTACAATAGTTGAGATAAATTTTCAGTCTGTGGAATCATGGAAAATTGCGCTCAAATTCAGTGGAGTCATGATTAACCTTACTATGTCTTGAAAAGCAGAATTTTCAGGCAGCATTCTCTGATTTATTTGCAAGATGGTTTTATACTTCTGAAATGAGATCTTCCAGAGAAATGTGTGATTCATATCCAGAAGATAAAGTAGTGATGAGTAAAAGCAAATGTACCTCTATGATGTTTAAGATAATAGGTGTGCGCTAACATTATATGAGGTAATGTGCTTTAATCCCTGATTTATTATTCAGGCAATAATTTTGTCCCACAATATTCAATGGAAGTGTAGCAACCAAATGTATTATATGTACTAGATTATTTTCCATTTCAGCCATTTCTCTGTCTTGCATTGCAACAAACCCAGAAACTTAATTTGCTCTTTTTCAAACCAAAAGTATGAGCAAATGCAACTCAGTAGTGCACTGAACTCATAGGTTACACAAAACAATCTAACAGAATAAACAGCACCTATACAACATCCCCAACTGCTAATGTTTTCCAGTAACCTAAACTTCTCTTTAGTAGAAAAATAATGGAAAACTGTGTGTTATATTTGAAACTTTATTACTTGACTAATCTATTAGATGTGTGGAGTGGTTTTGACATAGCATGACTAGCTTATCTGCTTGACCCAACTGGAGAAGTAAAATCATATTTAAAAATTTTGTTCTATCCTCTTTGAAAAGATGTCAGTGGTATGAATTTAATCAATGAGTGAGGAAGAGCATGTACTGTCAGCTGTGATGCCATTGGTATGCTGATGGTATCCAGCACAGTGTCTGCTTCTTGGAGTGCAGACAGTGCAGTCTTCCAGATGTCCCAGTGTCTGGCCAAAATAGGGATAGTGATACAAAACAGATGGTCTTGTCTTAGGGCAAAGCAGAGCTGATGCAAGCTGATAGAGGGATGGAAGTTCAGTTCTTGGATGCCATGTTGTCCTCATCCTTGATTCACTGTTAGCAGAGGTAACGAGGAGGGCAGTTGTCCCTTTGCAAGTAGGCAGAAGTTTGAAGGGCAGTAGCAAAGATCTACAGTACGTTTCTTCTAGCTTCTTGTCTAAGAGTTTTGGTGATTATGATAGAATTACTAACATGTTACTGCCTCAGTCAGGACTTTAATGCACCTAGAGCTCAGTACAGACTTTCACATACAACATATGTATTTCTAAAAGTTCCTGTGCACACAGAGCTTAGAGATTTTTTGCTTTCTCCCTGCTTGCCCAAATTGTCCAGTCTGAAATCACTCATATATGAGTCCCTAAATTAACTGGAACTTTTCTATCACAACTGCTTGGTTTGCAGCCAGGTGCATTTGGGTAGAGTGTTTGACTGAAAAGCATTTTTAAAATGGGAGACATGCTAGTTTATCAGTAGAAGATCTAAGCTGTATAAGTGTCTTGCTTCTTATGTAGTGTGTTTCTCTCTTCATGAAGAAAATTCTCTGAAGGACAAATAAAGTGTTTGACTATATTTGGAATTTGATCTTTTTAATTAAAAGAAAAAAGAAGTTGGGGATAGAGATATTTGCACTGTAGGAATTCTTGATGTGATATATATTTTTAAAAGAAAACTGTTGGATGTTTCAGTGTTACTGGAAGTTCTGATATAAAATTATTTGTAATTTTTATGCTTTACCTCAACTTTTATTTTAGTAAAAGGCGTATGAATTTCCACTGGCTTCTTGACAAGCTTGCTAGGATTAATCTAGCCAAGAGCTAGTAGAGTAAATGGAATGGATGCAAAGAAATATGAATGTGCCTCTCAGTGCAAAAATTGTGTAATATCTTCTCTGATTGGCTGAAAGTGCACTGTAGTTGCTCTATGTTTAGTGAGGTATACTGAATTAATGAATTATTATTCATCTTAAGTCATTTTTTTAAAACTTCATATAAACAGAATACAAATTATCAGTTTGAATAAAAATAGATATAAATAAGAAAAATGTAAGTGATAGTGTAATGTGAAATTCAGTATTTAAGATATATATGGTAAGGAACATCTGTACTATACTAACTAAATACACTTGAAAAATATTATGCTATCTCCTCTTTGTTAAAAAATAAAAAAAAATCCAAATTGAAACGTTTTAAATACACATTCGTTTTGAATGCTTTGAAATTTTTACTATGATTGAAAAAAGCTTACTGATTTAAATTCTGTTGTTATGACAAAGATGTTTTGGTGGTTTTCTTTAAGAATGCAGGGTTGGACTGTGGTCTGAATTGCACATTCAAATAAATATAGTGGTTGCATGAATGAATGACATCAGAACTGGAGCTGATTAGAAATATTGATCAAAATTTGCTTTTAATTTTAAAAGCTGTTTTACTTAAAGCTAAAGCGCAAAAAAAAAAAAGCTTGCTGAGGGAAAACATTAAAAGACATTCTTTTAGATGCCTTCTGAAGTCCAGATTTTAAGGTGATTTTGTGTATTTTTTGTGTGTATTTTTTTGTGTGTTTTTTGTGTGTATTTTTTGAGGTTCTGTATTATTACAATGCAAGTACTGTTGTACAATTATGGCAGTTGCAGCAATGCATTAAAAACTGATGTAACAAGTGAAATATTCTAAATTTCATTTTATTAGAAATGTAGAAGTAATTAATATGCTCCAATCAATATTAGATTCCTATTATTGTAAAAATAAAGTTTCTGAAAGAATTCTTTAGCACTGAATGAGACCACCTAGTTGATAGCTTAGATCAGTGAGTTTGAAATCACCACTGATATGGAGCAACAATACTTGTATAGTCAGTTATTGTTGCTGAACTTGTTGATGAGCAGTAGTTATTTGGTGATTTTAGGTCATTTGTCCTGAGATTACCAGTAGGGAATGATAAGAGGGCAGGATGCCAGTTCTTTCCAACTGTGGTTATGAGCTTTCTTATTTAAGTAAAATGAGACTGCATTATATAAAATGAGTGCTGCATTCAGTCAGTGGTTGGGGCAGTTCACATATTCCAGATTTCTTTTATGAACTTCATCTGTCTGACTTGGAGCAAAGCTCTGAAGCCCCCGCACTGCATCTTAGAGATGCTCTCATCCCCTAAGTCCGTGTTTCATCAGTCTTGCTTGCAAGTTATTTTGCAAGTTTTAGGTCATAAACAATTATTACACCTAGTGGGAAAAGGGAGAATAAGCAGGAGCCCTATGGGCTTAGAGTAGTTTTCTAAGATACTGAAGTATGCTCTAATGAAA
>VYXB01001859.1:409999-420270 GCA_013397135.1 Pachyramphus minor | reverse complement strand
GCAAATGTTCTATCAGTGAATCTCCACAAAAATACTGTATTGAAAATCTCAGGAAACACAGTTTTTCCAATTTTCTTCATAAGAAGAAATAAATAGGCTTTTCTCAGTTAAACAAGAAAATATATTGACCTTTATACTAATCTTGCCATAATTGGACTGGCAGAGCATTAGAATATAGAATCCACAATTAACTAACTCTCTGTGCAGAGAGAGCAACAGCTCAGCTAAAAAATGTCGGATTGCTTATCAGGAAAGTCTTACTGATGCAACGCACACATTCATTTTCAGATCATCTACTATACATATCTAGTTGCAGCAACTACTGTGTACTGCAGGGAGTCAAACTATCTGTCTCCCAATGCCATGGAATCTCGACTGTCTATGCAACAGACAGAAATAGGGAAACACATTCTTTCCACCTGCTGTAGGTGCCTATACTGTATGTTGCTCCTACTTCTCTCTGTTGCCACTACAGAGGATTCAAGGTCTGGCATCATGGTGTAACAAGCTGTGTGAATGATTCATTACCTTTATTAAATATGTACAATGCCATAGTAGGTGGTTTGCACACAGACCATTAATCCAAGTATTAAAGATAGGTTATCAGAAGTAGTCATTTTTGGTGAGGTAACTACTTTCAAGGTTCATGGATTAGGACTCCCCAGTATAACTCCTTTCAACTCAAAGTTTAAAAGTGTTACAGAACCTGAACAATTTATGTTGTGTGAGGACTATGCAATGGAGGATCAGAGACACCTTCCCCAGCCTCTCTAATCCTCCTTCCACTGAAGCTAGTGAGAGTTTGCCATCAGTTCCTGTACCAGGAGAAGAATATCTAAAAAGTTTGATGCTAACCATTTAAATCCATGTTTATATCCTCAAACAGCACTGATGACACTTAGTAGTTCATAATTACAACATAAATATACAGAAATAAAGTGTGGGACTACCTTTTACACTGTTGCTTAATATTCAGTACTGTATGTATATATCAACTTGACACCTCAGTGAAGATTTTGACATGCCTTATTTGTTCTAGTTATTTTTATGGTATTGGTTTTGTTAGATTGCTTTACCTTATAAAGAATAAAACTATAACTGCTCTGACTCAAAATTGTCCAATTAACTTTTATCCAAGATTTGTTAAATCTAAATCATCTTCATCGGTTCTTCTCATTCTCATCACCCTTCACTCACACCATAAAGGCAATGTATATTGATGGTCTGAAAACAGGGATTTGATATTCTCTGATGGACTACAATAAATATCTGAAGTAAGAACCTGCCTTGTGTCATGTTGTTTCTTGTCTACAAAAAGAAAATGCTCTCTGCAGACCAGTAATGTTAATCCCATGATTGGCAGCTACTGAAGAATCATGAGGTAAAAATGAATCTTTAAAATAACTTATGAGAAGTTCATTCTACAGCATTCTTTTTCCAGCTGTATTTATGTGCCTTTAAAATCTGTCAGAGAAGTGAAGAATATTTTGAAAGTGTCCAACATCTAAGAACGAATTGCAGGCAGAAGTCATTTATTTATTCTCTTGTAAAAGGTGAGATCTTTCTGTGGTTATACATAAAATACTTTAAAAAATTATACTTAATTTATACTCTACTTAAAGTAATTTTGAATTACTTTTTAGTTCTAAGTCAATTATATCAGGAGCTAATTTAATGGTGGCATTTTATTGCAATTGTTGAACTTTTTTTTTTTTTTTTTTACAAACGACTGCCCATGATACAGAGGTCTTAAAATGTAAATCAATCTTGTTCTTTAAGAAATATGGGATCTGGCAAATGAGAGGAATTGGTTTCTCCTTTTTAATTTGACTT
Organism: Pachyramphus minor; assembly: GCA_013397135.1. Classification (NCBI taxonomy): domain Eukaryota; kingdom Metazoa; phylum Chordata; class Aves; order Passeriformes; family Tyrannidae; genus Pachyramphus; species Pachyramphus minor. The sequence continues at coordinate 418,437 of VYXB01001859.1, read as the reverse complement.
ACTCTAATTCCTTCAGTTGAGTCTAAGATTTCATACTAGCTTTTTAAACTAGTCAATACAGCCTCTTTAAAATTCTTCTGTTGACTGGGTTTCAGGTTTAAAGGTTTTGTTCAGCTGCCTATATATTGCTTCTGGCATCACTTGAAACAGCTTAAGCTCACCAAGGCATCTGCCCAGAGCCAGCAGACATGACACAGGACCTGCAGAAGCCCTGCATCCTTCCAGACTGGCAGCTGGTTTCCAGGTGGGATAGTCTCAAGAACCTTAAACTGAAGGCCTATGTTTAGACAAGAGAATCAATTTTTCTAACTTCAGGTGAGCTGAATCCCACCCTAACCCAGTACAAACCCAGATTTGGGCAAACTGAATCTCACCCTGAGGAGGGGTTTTGTTGTCTAAATAGAGGCACTGTTACCACTCTGAACATGGCATGGTTTGATTCAGCTGCCCACTCTGGATCTGTTTTATACCTTGTGTCTACACCTTCTAGCCCACTGACTAGGCCTTGGATTTTCTAGGATATCTCAAATGGCACTGGACACTTTTGTGAGCCTTACTGAGTCACAGCTTATATTGCATTCAAGATACCTGTATGTAGCTGGCAAATACACAGAGCAGCAAGAAATCCATGCCTTCCTGGGGTACAGGCTGGAGCAAATCCATGGCACTAATGAGCATCTCCAATGGCACTACATTACCTACCTCTGGGTACCCAGAGTAGGTGTCTAAGCCAGATGAAACCTGATACTTTCTGGGGGTGTCTGTCACTGAACTGAGAGAAACCAGCTCATTTTAAAACAGTTTTTTTGAACAAATTGTTTGAACAGGGTTGGGAAATTTACTCCCTTCTTTAGATCAGACTGCTGTATTCCTCCTTCTAGACCAAAACACTGAGTTTTCAAACAAAAAATATAATACTTTGCCGTTTTCAGCCTCTGAAGAATGATTTCCAGCTCCTAATAATTTTATAATATTCTTTATCTTATTAACAGAAGGCAAACTTTGCTGTGCATGGAGGTAAAAACAATCACTTTTCATAGAAGAGCCTAGCAAAAGCATCAATTTAAAGTTCTGCTGCTTGCCTGAAGAGACATTACCTGAAACAGTGCATAGATCCTTCTGTGAATCATGGAAAATCTGACAGTTAATAACTCCTTTCAATTATTATTCTCTTCTTGAGCACCTACCAGAAGCTTCTGTTAATTAATAGTGCCTTGCTTTAAATCCTGCCGGAACAGAATGAAAATGTGAATTGCTGGAGATCTGACTCCGTTAAGTGTTCAAAATCTACCTGCCTATTCAAACACCACTGAGTTCTTTAGTCTAGAAATACTATGATGACCATTTTCTCTGCCAGATTTCTGATTTTTTTTCATGACTGTATGAAACATTGCAAGCCTATTATAACCCTCTGTCCCATCAGAATGCAAAAAAAATTCAGAGAGAATAAGAAACATTTTAAAAAAAAAAGAAAAAGAAAAGAAAATATAAGTACCTAACTGTTTGAAAACAACAGACACTTATTTGAATAGCAAGTAAAGGTTCTGGTTTGTTCTTTTGCAATTTAGAGATGATATTTGAACACCAGCCTTAGCACTGAAATGACATTGATATACTAAATTCTGAGTCTTTGGTGAATTTATTAGCACACTCTTAGTTTAATACACTATTGAACCTAATATGACATTTGCCTCTGTGAAATGCATATCCATTCACTTGAATGTTTGGGTTGTATAGACAGCAAATATTAATAAATCCAATCGACTGTTGACACTAATCCAGGAAAAACTGTGAGCTAAGAATATGTTTTCTGATGCATTGCTAATCTCAAACATACCAGAAAGCCATCAAATACATTCTCAAAAATATTCTGAGTTAATATAAAGAATATGCAGGTGTCAAGTATTTGCAATATGATGTAAATGCAAAAAAACACTCCCCTGGAATTTGGATCTGCATGAGGAATGATATTGTCTTATAAATAGAGGGACAGTAGCCCATTTTTGTGCAGCTCCATGTGATAGATGATGCTCACTTCTGCCATCACTTTCACCTGACCAAGCCTGACCCATGGGAGAAAGTGCAGGGCTGGGCAGCCCATGCAGCTGGGAGCTCTGGGGACAGGGCAATGAGAAGGCATGAAGGATATGAGAGGCTTGGAAAAGAGACCAGCCTACTGTGCAAAGACAGCTTTGATACTTAAAATTGCTTCAAGTAAATTATGTTATGAGATGGTGGGTATGGGAGAGAGAGGAGAGTAAAATAAGTCCAGGACCTACAGAATAATAGAATTAAGAGGAAAAAATTGAGTTGGGTATCAGTAAAAAACATCCTTGAAGTGAAACAGATAAAAATATCAAGTTTGGCTCCTGATTTGAATTTTTGTGAAAAAGTTTCTCTTTCTTGGCTTTTTTTGGGTTTTTTTCCAGTTAATGATTTTCTTCAATTATGCTTTTATTGTGTTTTGGCAGAGATATTAATTAATTCAAAACAAGCAATAAAATTATACATACAGAAATTCTTCCCACACTCTCAACTAGAAATGTTAAAAACTTCCATCTTTACCTGTAACCCTGACTTTACTTAAAACAACAGACTACATACAATGTGAAGGGTTAGTACATTAGACAACTATTTGTGCTACTCAATTTATGATGCTTTTTTAAAATACAGCTAGGTTTAGGCATCATTCTACCATCTCCCACTAAAATGGATATTAATAAATTAGAAGAAGGTGAAACAGACATAAACAGACTGTCAAGCAAGTCAGAAAGAGCCAAAAGAACAAGGCAAACAATGTGGAAGAGAGGAGGGAGACAGGAGACGTCTCTAGATGAACCAACAGAAGTGAAATCTCTGGGCACCTCCCAGCAGAAAACAGAACTGGGACAATCCTGCACTGAAATGCAAACACACTAGAAATTCAGACTGCATTTCTTTTTTTTTTTTTCTCTCCCCAACTGTTGTGAAGCTTGGAAAATTCTGTTTCCTAGTTGTGAGGCACTGGATTATTTTATTAGTGGGTTGGAACCGACTCAAGTTGTGTGGAACTAGAGCTCACGGAGTCCTCACAGCAGCCCTGCTGGGTGACAACAGAGCCTATATGGCAGCCTCACAGGACCACTGTCAATCAAAAGGGCAGCCAGCCTGGGAGCACCATGCCCCCTGGAGCCCCTGATCCAGCTTCTGTTTGGCTGCACCACCCCTCACTCTGGCCTGGAGCCACAGAGTGGTCAGTGAACCAGAGTCCCACCTGGAATGGGTTGCCATAGGGTGCTGGGACACATAAAACCAACAACATGTGCCCCTCTCTGTTGCTCTCTCTCCGGCGACCTGCTGCCTACCATCTGAAGCTGGACTTCCACAGGACTCTTTGGTAGTAGTTATTTAATAATCTATTTTTCTCTTATTCTCCTCTTGTCTTACTCTCTCTTCCTCTCTATCTTTACACCTCTTTCTTAATCTTTTTGTTTCTTTACTCTTTTAATCTCTTTTCTAACTTAATGTTCTGGGTAACTTAAAAGTGGTGGCTTGGATTCTGTTTAGTTGAGTGAGTCAGAATGTATTAAGTTGGTGCTTTGTAAAATGTTTTGTCTTGGTCATATGTTACCTCTTTTAAACTTTTGACAAGATCCTTATTTTCTCCCTAAAATGATCAGTAAAAATATCTCCTAGAGAAAATGTGTGCAGCGTTTTTTCTTTAGGCTATCTCAAGGTATTAAAGAACCAAAGGGTTTGCAAGAGTTTGGTGGGCAAACTTTTAGAGTCTTGTATACTTTTTAAAAGTAAGACTCCTGTTGAGATTGTGGCTCCGTGGCCACAATCTGGGGTCTTATACCAATTCAGTAATTCTCACTGTATGCTGAAGTATTTGAGGAACTCATTCCTAAAACAATTTCAAAGATCCTTAACCATGCCACAGGTACAACTGAAAACTAAGGGATTTCTATTCTAGAGCAAGCCACTCCACAATCCATGAAATGTGGAAGGAAAAAAGTTTGACATTCCCTGGCCGCAAATTGAATTTACTGACATTTGCCAGGCAAAGGCAATATTCCAAGAAGTCATTTTGTTGCTCAATATATTCCCATTCCCATTCACTTTGCTCTGTAATACCTGCCCCTACCTTGCTCTCAAATGAAATAAATCAAATATTAGAGAAAAGTAGAGGGAGCAATTTTGTGAAGTACTACCAAAGTTGTGTTTTCCAGATAAAAAACATATCAATATTGAATGACTGACAGGAACTAAAGCAAAAATGAGCATGAGACAGGCTGTTGTGATAAGCTGACACAAATTCATCTGTCTGAATAACACAATTAAGAATACATCAGAAAAACACGAGTAGAAATCCCCAGACTAAGTTAAAAAAATTAAATATAGGCAAGGCTGAAATGAAAAGTAGCACTTTTTTTCCTCCCTTTTCAACTTTAAGTAGAAATGTAACTTTTATCTTTATGTTTCTGTCCTAGGACAGCCACCAGGGTATACTTCTTTCTTACCAGCAGATAGACACAGTATAAATGAACACTGAGCTCTGTCATCTCTCTCTCCATATGTCATGTCCCTGATCAAATATTTTTAGCTGGAAGGTTCCATTTAAAACAAACAAATAAATGAACAAACAAATCCTATGTTAAAAACAAATGCTTTCATTGTTTTTGCAAAATCGTCTTATGCTAAGATTACATATGGAAAATGTGGGAGAAAAAAGAAAAGGAGGTAGAAAAGAGTATATATATATACATCCTGAGTAAAAGGATGGCTTTTCCTTCTGTTAAAAATCCAGGTGTTTATTTCCTCAGGAAGGACTGTGCTTTGCCTTCACAGGTGGTATTTTTCAAAGCTCTGAGCTGAATTGTAAGTCCATAGGGTTTGGCACACAGAGCCCGGCTATACATCTGCAGAAGAAACAGGCTTTCTACATCTCATCGAAGCTCCTGTCTCCAGGCTTGGAAAGGAGATACAGCTGCCTTGGGATGTGACACGCATCTGAACAGCCTTAGAGCTACTCTAAATGAAGCTGTTTGTTCACATCTCTGCCAGACAGCCATGCCAAGGGGACCAGTAAGAGCACAGCATGCCAAGCAGGAGTGCACCTGCTAATCATGAAGACAGTTGTTGACGTAGGTCCTAAGGACTGTAAGTAAATATGATGTGCATCTGTGAGAGCTGAGCACTCCAATTCTCCTCATGATGCTCTCACTGGGCATAGCCAGCTGGAGCAACATAGGAAGAAGCAGCTTTTTGGCAAGGTCTCCCTACCCTAGGTAGCCACTGACCATGGGATGGCAGGACACAGCAGTATGAAAGAAAGTAGAAGAATTTGCTGATAAAAGACAGACTGGAGTTTGGAACTCCCTCGTAAAACTGAAAGAAAAACCCGATGAAGAAAGTTTAATAAGCACTTCAGGCTCTATCTGAAATTGGTGGCAACCAGCCCAAACAAAGCCAGTCACCAGCCTTAGTGCTGACAAGAACATCATCTGACCATTTAAAGTGCTTAGCAGCTTTTCAGTTATATCAAGCAGAGCAGGCAACTGTGAAACTGTTACAGATATTTGAACAACAATCTTTCCACATAAACATGAAGCTGCTGAAACATGTTTTCAAGTAAAAGGCATAGGGGGGAAAAAAAGGCCAGTGAAACCTCAGGAGAACTTCTTCTAATGCAGAAATGAATAAATATGGTAAGAGACAGGATGGACCAAATCCTTAGAGATGGATAGCAGGGAAACAGGCCTAGAAGCAGACTGGGACATAGTAAGGAAATCATCCAGTGAAGGAAGCTGCAAGGGTGGACTTTGTGGCCTCACCACTGAACGTTTAAGCACTTGTCTCCCAGTCATCGATCCACATAACAAAATTCACTATAACCAGAACAGACAGCTGAGCTCTCTTCCACACAACCATAGAAATCCAGGAACCAAAGAAGGAGACAGCACCACAGTGCTGGAAAAAAAGCTTTTTACTGTAGCCTGTGAGAAAGCCTGAGGACAGAGACAAGGGCTGAAGACATTCCATTTGAGCTGGAGACCTAGTGACTGCCTCCTATATTCAGGCACTTGGAAATGCTGCCAAGGGCAAAGGTTGGAGTCCACCCATACTTTTTTTCAATTCTGCCTGTTGAAGTTGCTCCAGGGTTCATGGGTTTCTAAACAGGCCAGAGAGAGCAAGATCGTGAAAGGAGAAGAGACGAACAGGTATGGATCATATGATGAGGAAGAGATCTGACTGCTTATTTGCTCTCTGCTAAGTAGTTTGGTGTGTTGAGGTTCCTCACTCTCATAGTCAGATTTACTAGCTACTAGATTTATTTTGCTACCCTGTAAATCCCATATGTCCTAGCACAAAGACAAATGAGACTTTTGAAGTAGGAACACCTGGCAGTGTTGACATCATCACAAGTGCAGACAGAGTCATGAAGAAGATCAGGAGAGGCAAAATGAACTAAGCCTACAGATTCTGCAGTTAGGTGAATACCTGGAACTTTCTTCCAGCAGAAGAAACTGCTGGAGCTTTCATCCTTGGGGTGTGCCCTGCTAGTATTGGAGCATTGGTTTGGATCTATACAGGGAATAGTTTATACATTGCCTTAATTTGAAGCCCAGTATAGAGGTAACTTTTGATGGCCAAGGTCTTTCAACCTTTAGGAGAGGAATTGAATGACCCCCTCACAGGAAGGATCTGTTGTGTAAAAAGATGGACAGCACTGGTACCATTTCTTCTGGCCATCCAGGTCTTGGAAAGCCCGGTTTCAGCAAAAAGCTCTGGATAATGAATATCTGCTGTGTCCCATTGAAGCAGAGCAGGATCATAGATGCAGCTTTGTTCATAACCTGGTTTTGTGCAGGCAGCTGTGTGCAGGGCACTTCACTGGCCGCGCAGACGGTACTTCAGGAAACCAAGCTTCCTTCCCCATAGCCATCAGCCTATATACCTGGTTCTGTAAGCATATACCTTCACTACTAAATTTAGCTGATAGTCTTTCAATCTGTTTCTCTTCTTTCTCTTTTCTCCCATCACACGCACAGGTGCCTGTCCCAAAAGAAAGTCAGTAATGGTATTGCAACTTCCAATTTTACTGTAGTAGCCATGAGATGTGGTTGCTTTACACCACTTCTTTCCTAAAACAGAGGCAGAATGGGAACAGATTCCATTTCAAGCATCTAGCTAAACAGCCAGCAATGAGATTTAATTTAATTCGAAAAACAGGTTCTCACTAATTCCTTAAGAGTATTTTCATGATAACCATTTTCACAAAGGCACAGGCCATGAGCGACAGAGAAGATGTGACTTTCACCAGTTTACTACACTGTCAAAAAATTAGACACCTAACCTACTGGGTGATTCAGAAAGCATTAGCTGCCCATGGATCTAGTACAGCCAATTGAGAGAGCAATTAACTAGTGACTAGGGAGCATTAAACTACTCAGAAAGATAATTTATACAAAAGCTCTACATGCAAAGCTGAAAGCTGCATGGGTCTAGCTAACAAAAAGCACAAGAAAGGGGTGTTTTTGAGCACTTTTCTTCCAGAGCTAAGGCATCTCATTCACAGTTGTTACATGCTCCTGTGTGATTCATAGCTTTTTCTCAGAAACAAAAACAACAATTCAATAGGAATTATTTTAAAAGGGGGCAGGGATGGTGATGGTTACATCCGTCTCACGTTGAAGTCATTGAACAGTGGACCTCCTGTCTGTCAGCAAAGTGTCTTGTGTAAAACACAACCACAAAGATGGATGTGCTGATCACTCATCCTTTCTCCCTGGGCTGGGCTGTGTGACTGTTTAGTTATGAGTGTGAGAGGAAAAAGTGAAGAGCAGAGATGATCCACGGGCACCAGATGAGGTTATGCTTTGCACTGATTTGTAGGATAAAAATCCCAGTGTGTACTGTTCTCTGTGGAGACTGCGGATTATGCATTCTTTCCCATGCATGCAACAAGACATGGCAGGTATTTACTAACACGTGCATAAACCAGCCACAAACAATGCCTCTTCTTTAGTTTGGGATCAATAGAACATTAAAACATGTAAAATCAACCTTTACAACCAAACCTGTTGCAGGATTTCCTCCATCCGTTCTTTAAAGTGTCTTTGCTCAACTTCCTTTCTTTTAAGCATTTCATATAAAGTTTACCTGTGCTTCTCGTAATCACCAAGGAAACAAATTTCCTTGGTTGCTAGACCAATACTGTATGTTTTTTAAAGGGAGAAAAAGCTTTCTGGTGTCACCACGTAATTTTCCAGTAAGCCACGAGAGGGCAGGTTGTGCTTTCAATACAGCTGCAGATTTTTATAAGCAGCTCTTAAAACCAGTCACAGTTTTAAAGACCAAATTACTAAACTAAGGGCCAGCCAGTGGAAAAAGGAATGCAGGTCTTTGACTCTAGTACTTTTTAAGTGCATAGTATCAGTCTAATGCCCTCACTG
>VYXB01001859.1:359735-409593 GCA_013397135.1 Pachyramphus minor | reverse complement strand
AATTCTTTCCCATGCATGCAACAAGACATGGCAGGTATTTACTAACATCTGCATAAACCAGCCCCAAACAATGCCTCTTCTTTAGTTTGGGATCAATAGAACATTAAAACATGTAAAATCAACCTTTACAACCCCAGGGGGGGCTGGTAACCCACGACAGTTCTTTAAAGTGTCTTTGCTCAACTTCCTTTCTTTTTAAGCATTTCATATAAAGTTTACCTGTGCTTCTCATAATCACCAAGGAAACAAATTTCCTTGGTTGCTAGACCAATACTGTATGTTTTTTAAAGGGAGAAAAAGCTTTCTGGTGTCACCACGTAATTTTCCAGTAAGCCACGAGAGGGCAGGTTGTGCTTTCAATACAGCTGCAGATTTTTATAAGCAGCTCTTAAAACCAGTCACAGTTTTAAAGCCCAAATTACTAAACTAAGGGCCAGCCAGTGGAAAAAGGAATGCAGGTCTTTGACTCTAGTACTTTTTAAGTGCATAGTATCAGTCTAATGCCCTCACTGATTTTCTTCTGGAAAGGAAAATACCTTTCCACTCGATTTACGGGAGAGAAGAGAACAACTCTCTTTTGCTTTACCCACCAGCTCTTAGGCAAAATCTGTTACAAGTTAGCTACTGTGCTACATTTTATGACATTTCTCCTCTCTTTCTTTCCTTCTTCTACCCCACTGCCGCTGTCAGGCGGTTTGGCAAGCAAAGCCTTGGGACAGCACTATGCAAACCTGCAAGGTGATTAAGCTAGTCAATCATCCTGTGACCCCAGGGAAAAGCTTCATTCACCCTTGGAAACAGCAGCCTAGAGTGCCTCCCAAACTTTGGCATTCACATCCCATGAAGGACAAAAATGTATCAATCTCCATCCAACAGCATCTCTCTAAATTAGTATTTAGCATGAACTGGTGTGTGTTCTGGGCTGTTCACCCTTGAGAAGAGAAGACTCCAGGGAGATCTTATTGCAGTCTTTCAAAACTTAAAGGGGGCTTATAAGAAAGATGGGGACAACATTTTTAGCAGAGCCTCTTGGTATAGGACAAGGGGTAATGGTTTCAAATTAAAAGAAGGTAGATTTAGACTAGACATGAGGAATAAACTTGTTACAGTGAGGATGGTGAAACATTGGAACAGGTTGCCCAGAAAGGTGGTGGATGCCCTATCTCTGCAAACGTTCAAGGTCAGGTTGAATGTGGCTCTGAGCAACCTGTTGTAGTTGAAGATGTCCCTGTTGATTTGAGTGGAGTTGAACTAGATGATCTGAACCCAAATTCTTCTGCGATTCTATGTGAAGACCCATAGTCTTGCAGTGTTGGAAAACAGCTGACATCTCCTTGAGAAAGGCACAGCTACAGCTGACACTGATCAGGGTCCAACTGATGTGACACATGTGTACACCAGGTCTCTGGAGACCTCATCTGGTGTCCTCAGCATCACATAACACTGGTCTCTTTACAGTAAAAACCCCCAAAAGGCAGCCTGGGTTGATAGCTAGGGTATCAGCCTGAGCTGCTGTACAAAAAGTGCTTCAACCTTTGATATCTTGGGCATAAGCCAGGAAAAAGTGCACTGGGACTCCCCAGAACAGCAGAAATGGCAGCACACTGTTGCCCACCTGATGCAGCAAGGGCTGTCTGAGTGTGTGGTGAGCAAACAATAATATTTTTTTTTTGCCCAAAAAGACCTAATTTTAGAGATTAGTTTTGTGAGTTCCACATATTCAAAACCTACTGACATCTTCTTTCTGGGTCACATAGGTAGTATTAAGCAGGCCAAGAAGAAATACCAGAAACTGTTACTAACCGAATTTTTTTTATTCAATGCTACAAAAGCAAAGTTTTTGTAAGACTCAGGACTTCACAATACACAAAGTCTGAACACTCCATTAATGTAATATATGAAGCACCAAAGCTGACACAATCTGTCCGGGACTTCATTTGCTGTATAAAAAACCTGTCTCAAGATAAGATAGGAAAACCACCCAAAATGTGGTTCAAATCTATGTCTCAATGAAGAAATATATGGAATGTATAAAGAAATGTTTAAGATGGGGTCTGAGTGCCACATCCAAACCAGAGTCCCCACCTGCAGACCCAGGTAATTCAAGCTGTCTTAATTTCATTACCTTGAATCCTGAGTCCCAGACTGGAAATTTAAGTCTAGATTCAAGAAACAGTGCAGCAGAGACAAGAAAGATGAGCACCACTTTCAACTCGTGTCCCAAGTCGCTAACAGAGAGGTAAAACACAAGTGCATACCCAGGTGTCAGGGAACTCCTGCTCTTAAATTTTAGGAGAATTTGAGTTTCAGACTTTACATACTGTTAACATCAGCTTGATTGGACATAACATATAGAATTGATCATGTTTCTGAAATAAACTGTAACCAGGGGGGTTCCTATAGTGTTTTGTCAAACATCATGAAACATTTTAAACCTTAAAACAAGACTATGTTATTCAGAATATTTATTAATAACTTTAAAATAATATGTTATTCAAATATATATGTAGAGTTAACTTTCAGCACACCTTAATGCTCCTAAATGAAATCAAGAACACATTGAGGTGAAAAATTATATGGTTATTCCAGTTGGTTTCTGCTATTTGGATTCTTAGCTGTCTTGATCTAAATCTATAGAGGATGACTTAGAAGTGTCACACATTCCAGATAACATTTAGTAGTGAGAGAAATCTAGCTTGCCTTGGGCCTTGCTCATATGTACCCAGAGACTTCACACATTACAATTCACAAGATAATGAGAAAAACCTGAATGAGAACAATTTAGTCAGCTGCCAAAGCAGTGTGTGATAAAGTCTCAGCTAAGATCTGAGTAACTCAATCAAGGTCACTTCCTACAAGAATAAGCAAAGACAAAAAGTGAGGTCACTAGGCCTCTCCCATGTACTTTTTGGGGCTGAAGCTCACATTCATCAGTGGTTCAAAACCTCTTCTCTGCCTTCGGTGCTGGAAAAGCACAAGCAGCAACACCAGCACTGTCAGAGCTATAAGTGCTCCTCCAATTGTGGATCCAACCATTACAGCCCAGGCTTGGGTTTCTTCAAGGGAACCTGAAAATATGAAATGACTGAAGTGAGGACAGCCCATTATTTAATTTTCTAAATTACATGGAAGAAATAATATTTCCCACAACACGATAACTATGATTATTTATGGAGCTTAGTGACCCACAGGCCCCAGGGGATGCTGGCAACTCACCATGTAACCAAGATACATACTAGAGCTGGAGACATTTTCTGCCAGAGAAGTCTAGAGCTGAATTTAAACTTCAACATTTTATACAAATAAAGTGCTGGGAATGGGAAAGATTAACAGCGACAAGATTAAAAAAAAAAAAAACATTCTTTCATCTAATTTGGCCAAAATTATGAATGATTTAAGCACTTCTTTTTATAATGGCTTTCCAAGAAAGCTGCTTCCAAGCTATTTTAGTCAACAGAAAACCCTCACATTTTCCTGTAGACCACAAAGCAGCTTGCTGTCAAACTTTTAACTGAAAACACTAATTAGTGTGGTTTTGATGACCAATTCCAGATCAGATCTGCTGATTTTGAACCACTTCTAAGAAACCACTGTCTGCTGAGATAGTATCATTCATTCCAATAATAACATTGCTCTACTTGGCTGAATTTTTGTGTTTTTATTTATGTTTTCAGAAGAAAAAATTGCCTGTTCTCCTGTTCTGAAAAATGCTACATATACTGAGATGTAAATACTATGTTTGACTAAACATTCATAAAAAACTCTGAAGAGGACTTCAGGTGTTTAGAACTTAGCTTGACAAATGGGTTTAAGGAGACAGATGGCTCAGGGAGACTTCACACTGACAATAACAGCAACTGAAAATCTTGTGCCCCAGTCTGCAGTCTCTGTCAACACAATAGTTGAGGGCAATCATTCCGAAATTCAGCAAGGTCCCAAAATGAATTTGTCTACCACTTTACCATCTTTCAAGAGCCAGCCACATATTAATATATGTTGATTTCTAATGTGATTACATAAAGTATAATTAGCAAGTTATATATTTAGATAAAAGAGAAGGGTTTGAATGTAAAAGCTTTACTGTCTAAACACAGGCCATGCATACACCCCTTCACAGAAAGTTAACAATTTATTTAGGTGGAAGTTGAGAAGCAGCAGAATCACAAGCTGCCTTTGTTCCTCTCTGGGTGCCTCATGCCCAAGGGGCAGATGAGTTTTCAAAGCAGGAGAAGGGTGCAGTAGTCCAAAGGGAGGAAAACTTAAACCCCATAAGAGAGGAAGTTTAAATTTTCAGGAAAAATTCTAGGGATGACCATGAGAAAAGCACTGCAAAAGCAGCTGCCATGCCTTTACAAATCAGGGGTTCCCTGCATGAATGCAGCCCAAGGACAAGGGTTTCAATCTTTTGTATTCTATATACCTTTAAACAGTCTCCACAGATTAAGACCACAGATATATGTCAAGCATTTAGAAAAAATTCCTGCCCACATAGGTTAGATAAGCACCTACTGCCTCTCGAAGAAATACCAAGGTGGAGAAAGAAACTGCTCAGATTCAATCTTTGATAAAGCAGCTGAAGCATGATTTTCATGCATTTCTTACACTTCTGACATTTACAAATATTTGTAACTCATGTTGCAAAATTTGCATTTTGTGCACTAATACTTTGCTTTCTTGTTATTTTGTCTTTATCTGAGACAAAGGCAATTTTAAATGAATACACAAACCCTAAGGTACATCCCACCTATGGACATGGAAAACCTGTAAAATTGGGGGTTTACAACACAAAACATCTACTGACGTCTCTCCAGGGTATCCAAATATTAACAAAGTTTATCTCTAATTAGAATCATGGTGCAACATTATTGCAGCTCCTGGGATGAAAAAGTATTTTTTAATAACTGGCATTAGCCAGAGGAGCTTCCTGCAAGAGTGTCTGCCCTCTGATGGGTTAAAGAATCCTCTAACAAGTACATACAACACTGGGAACAGGAGTCAAAATCAAAGCCCACTTAGCCCCAAAGGAGCACCTGTCACAATGCTGGAGCAGTTCCAGCTGATGTGTTTTGCAGCAAAGGAAACTAAGCATGTGCAGACTTTTAGTTACTATGGCTTATGCGGTGAGTTGTGATTACCCGTCTCTGCTACCATATGTGTTTGCTAGTGAGCAGGTGAATAGACCTGTGTGTTTTGTGAAAGGTTCCTTGTCTTACATATGCCTGTGTCATTGAAAATGTGAGCTGTCTCATCACTTGGCCTGGAACAGCGTCCACATCTCTGAGGCATACCTGGCAGGTCAATGGCATAGGTGTAGCCAAGTTGCTCCGCAGTTTGGAAGAGCTCATCGTTAGTCACAGGAGGGAAAAATGGGACCATGTTGTACAGTCGGTTGTGACCGATTGGGGCCAGCTCATCAGGCCAAGCACTGCCATGGGGCTTAAAACGCTTCATCCATTCATCAAAGATGGCATCAGTAAAGGAGTGAAGAACCTGCAAATCCAGGCATGGGCACACACATTTATTAAGCTGTTTCAGAACTCAACAACCTTTAAAATGCTCTCACATAAGGTGGCTGGAGCTTTTGAAAGAGAGAGAAGAGGATAATTTCATTTAGATGGGATTTACAGAATGGGGAACCAGGAAAGCTCAGGAGAAGATTAAACTGATCTCCTTCATGAGACATTCTGCAGTATACATCCTCATTGCTGCTTATAATAAGATGTTTTGTCAGACAGTTTAATATCAGCTGGCATTGAATTGACAAGTCCACCTTCCCACGTGAGGGACCACTGAGCTTATTCAGGTGAATGTACCTTTCAAAATTATTTTAATCATTCTCATCTCTGAACAAGTATGGGAATTTGCAGGAAATTTGATTCCATCATGCTCATTTTAGAGTGTGCAACCAGCTCCACAGCTCCAGATGCCCATGAATTTAATCAGGTGTTGCCCAGGTGTTTATAAGTCTATAGTTAACTAATACAGGAAAGTTGTTTCAGACAACAAATACAAATGCCTGGAACAATTCAAACTGATTTCCTCATGTAAAACATGCACTCATGTTTTTTTAATTATAACTCTGGAAAAAACTTAGAAAATATCATATAGAAAATAATCTTGTGCATAAAATTACAGCATAGTGAAATAAATTTCACTGCCTAAGAAAGAAACTAATGTAGAATTAAAGAATTATTAAGGAAATAATCTAGAGAACGACTACATAAGTATTTGGAATAATTTCTCCGATGAAAGATTGTAAACTTAAAATGTAGGTACAAAAGAAACATATATGTCTGATATATAGATGTAATATATAAAGAACTTACATATAATGACTGTGGTTTAATCTAACAAAAAGGAATTGGCATGAATTTATTAGGAGAGAAAGATGTGTAAGCAGAGTCAACTGCTGGCTCTCTATTTGCACATTGCTGTTTGTGCTGCCCATTGAAGTGCAGCACTATACTGATGCACCAGTGAAACCCCATTATTTCTATTTCCCAAGAGACCCTGACATTAGATATGCTTCCTTTTAGCCTGTAAATTTTGAAACAAAGAAACAAACTACTCAGTCTACTGCTTTAAAATAACTAGCCCCACTTTCAGTTTATCTTACTGTTGTAAAACTGTCTGATATAAGCCATTACATTTAGATATCACATAATGAAAGGATTCAGGGTAACGTGATTTGGAATAGCAGGTCTTCTCTCCAGAATCTTATTTTATATTTTACAAATCACCCTGAGATTTCTTTCCTTTTTTTATTTGACCTTTATGCAGGTGTGGTAGTGTTCAAGAAGAGATAAAAGATTCCTCCTTTTCTATTAAAAGACAAATTTTTAGGGAATTCACTTTACTTGTTCTTCAAATGCCTGGTGAGAAAGGTACCTTTGAGCCACAGCCATTGCCAACCACGCTGGGGGTAAAAAACATACCACAAAGATGGGATCATTGGCAGCTGCATGAGGAAGGGCATTGGTCCCATTCAGGAAGGAGTGAGCCAAGTTATGAAGGCTCAGCACTGACGAGTTCAGGGCTCCATCTGCTTTATCGAAGCCCTCCAGCGCATTCCTGCGGACGGGTAAAAGCACCATCAAGAAAACATATTTTGCAGACAAATGAGCTCATAAAGAAAACCAGTCACCCAGACGGCTCTAGGGGAGCTGAAGGACAAACCTGAAACTCAAATTGGAATTGCGGAAGAAGGGGGGGCTGTCGAACTCCTGCAGGGATAGGCATCTCCTGACATCCTCTACGGTGGGCAGCTGCTCACTGAAGCCCCTGGGCAGCCTCCGCCGCAGTGGCCCTTCAGCACTCCCGTTGCACAGCGTGACCAGGCGGTTGTAGTCGTCCAAGCTGAGCAAGTAACAGAAAGAGGCACAAGTTAGAAGAAGCTGATGACTTGTTTTTTGGGTTTTTTTCTCCTGTAGTGTAAGAGGCCTCAGCTCTCATGTGAGAGAGCAGAGGTTTGGGACAGACACCTCCTGGGGCGTGTCAGTTCACCTCCCATGGAAGATGAATTTGTTGCAGGACTGTTACCGTGCCATGGCTTTCCACGGCTCTGCATTCTCTGTGGACCATCAGTCACAGAGAGAGGATGCTTTAAAAAAGGGAAACACAAACTCCCGTCATGCCTTCTACTCTCTCAAGGGTTTTAGAAGAGCAGTTTTCATCAGGCAATCTAAAACAGTCTTTTCTATTTTGCACTGACAAACTTTCACTCCTGAGTAAGGGACTATTTTTTTAACTCTTAACAAAAAGGGAAAAAAAACCAAACAAAGAAAACAGAAAACTCCCACTACGGTCTGAGTTAAGAAAATACAAGAAATGATAGAAACAGGATTTCACTTTCCATCCCTCATCCCCTTTTGAAGAAAAGCAACTACAACTCATTACATCCTCTCTTTTCAGGGCCTGGAGAACATCTTGCTGATACAGGGGTTGCCCAGTAGCTAATGTGGATCTAGTCCTTCATATCAGGGAGACAAAGAGGCAAGGAAGAGGAGAAAAACAGTGTAACACTTCTGGGGAAAAAAAAATTCTGTCTTATTCACTATGAAATGAAACAGCATTTTCAGAAACTCATAAAGTAAACAAAAATTCTTCTCTGTTTAACCTTGCCAAAGCAAAAGTTTAGTCACTTCAGTTTTCCAGAAAAAAACAAAGCCCTGTTTATCTTAGAGAAAAAGTAGGGGCAAAATTTAAAGCCAACTGGTGCCTAAAGCTGGAATTTCAAGTAGCTCTTTCGATATCCAGAGAAAGATGCTCTTTTGAAAGGGTCTCAGCTTTTGGTACTTTTCTGTCTGACTGAATGCATTCTCCCCCTGAGCTGAGAGAAGAATGATATATGGGTATTGTAACCAACAGCATTGTAACCAACATATGTCATAGTGGCCCAACCCTGCATCTGAATCCCCCATCAAAGACCTGCTCTCACGCAAAGCAGTATATGCCTACAGAGAGCTGGCAGCAAGCTCCTGGCTGGCTCTGTGTTGTTCTTCATGTGACATCTCAGACCCTTAGAAGTCAATCCCCAAACTGCACTAACATACAACACGTTAAGGTCTCACTCACCCAATAAAAGGGAACAGACTTTTTAGCCTATCTCCAGCTTTGTACACACCAAACAGTTTTCTGTTTCTGCTGCCAAGATTGGTTGGGTGTATGTTACAGAGAACCAACATGCAGGCATTTCTTTTTTAGAAAGATACTTGTCAAAGTTTGGCAGCCATAAATTGGCTGAATCAACTAAAATTCTGTACTAGAAGTATCATCATCTTTAAAAAATAATACTTCCATAATACCAGGTGAGAAAGTTTATACAGCACATCTACACACAAACTGACCGCGATCTCCAGTTTTAAATAAGACATCTTGGCTCTTTTCCTGCTGCTCACTCACACTGAGAGAGCAGCCCACATTGTGAATGCTGAATGAGAGCAAGGATTGGTCAGCATGCAAGCTTGCCCTAAATATTTTCATACCTGTTACAAACTACTTGCCAACGAGAGAACCTGGAGCTCAGGTTGATCAGCCCTGGATCATCAGGCCGCGGTGCTCCAAAGAGCTGGTCAGTGCAGATGTCACACTCATTTCTACCCGTGGCAAAGTTCCAGTAGGGCAGCGCAAAGGAATCGTTGCCCATCAGTCGCTGCAAGGGATAGAAACGCATTAGCAGGGAATCACCTTCAAAGAAAGGGATTCATTCAAGCTGTTCACTGGGTATTCATTGGATATTTCACTGGATATTCTGCTTTTCATTCTGGATTTCAACTACATGCATTTCACAGTGCTGCTCCAACTGCTTTCAAAAGGTTGGGCCCCTTAAGTCAGTCTAAGCAAATTCATTTTCACTAGTTTCCCAACTGTGGGACTGCACTTCTTTTGGCCATGTTAGGCTTTCTGCCCACTCAGAGACCAGGCAGGAGAGCAGAAGCAGAGATGAACTGAGCCTTAAGCAACTAAGAGGCTTTCTGAGTAATGTAAGTGGGTAATGGGTAAAATTGTGCATTTGGTTGGCTTTCATTCCAGAAAGGCTAGCCCTGGGGAGGAATCTGAACTGGTATTAATAGAGGAGTACAGTGCATTTGCTTGTGCTTGCTTGTTAGACATGATCTCACATAAACAAGATCCTGCAGCTACTTTAATAGCAACCATTTTCATTATGAAGATCTGCAAGGCTGAAATACAGTAACACTGCCAATGCAGATGTCATGCAAATGGAAATGAGTTAATGCTTTTCTAACAGATCATCACACATAGTAATATATATATGTTTAAAAGATGTATTGCTAAATATATGTATGTATTAATTGTATTATATGGCACATATAAAGGGAGTAATATTTAGAGCTAGTTTTGTTGGGACGGCATCTTCAAAATCAGCAGACAGTATCTGTTAGCAAGTAGTTTTACATTAAGGTGCTGCTTTGATTTTTTTAATATATACTGTTATTTTACATCTTCTGTCCTCTGTTGTGGAGATGAAGGGAAAAAATTTCCATGATACCCTTCACATCATTGTTCACAGCCAGAAACTGTTCATTCCTCCGTATCCTGAAAGCCCTAATTTCACTCAAAACAGAAAAAAGAATCAGTGAGCAAATACTTCTGGGAGTTTGGGTAAGAAACTATCTGAGGAAATAGCTTCCCCTTGGCTGGCTCAACAAAGTCACATAGCAAAAGCAAGAAGCTGCACGAGGAAAGGGAAAAGCTGTTCACCTAACCTGCAGGTCTCTCTCCAGCAACAGCAAATGATACCTATGCCAGGTTACAAAGGCGGGTCCTTGATGGGAGAAATCGATACCTTTGAAGGGGCGGCCAGGACCTACGAAGGAAAGATAAAAAAGTCATTTAGGCATCAAATGAGGCTTGAGAGAAAGACAGCAACTTCTTTTATTGCCTGGAGTGGAGTTAAACGGGACTTTCAGCTCAGTATCTTTGAAAAGAGAGCACATACTAGAAGCTACATCACTTGCTTGGGACAAGCAAAACAAACTCCTCTGGAGTTTGTTTTTTCAGTGCTTTGTAAAATTTCACATTCCCTACAACATGGGGTATTGTAAAGATTTCTTCTCACTTAAGTGGATTTCGATTTTAAGAAGCAGTTTTACTTTCTAAACCCCTAGCTCCTTGCTAATATGTACCACATTATTTCATTCTCTTGCTCAGCTGCAGGACTTACACCATGTATCTATAGAGAGAATCTCAGCATCTTCCATAACATACGATCAGTAATTCGGCATTCTTTCCCAATTTTCTTTTAATTGTGCTTGTTATTTTTTTGTATTGTATTTTGCTGTTTCACAAGAACTAAAATACTCAAAGGAAAGAGGCTTCAAACCACATATGGCTTTTTTTTATCGCTGCAGAAATTTTCAACCCACATATGCATTTATTTACCATTGCAGCAGCACTAGAAGTTGCCTCTTTCCCTTTCCATATGACTGTCCTGTTCCCTGAAGGACCTTTGCTCTCGCTAGGCCAGCGACTGCTTCCTTCAGCCCTGCAAAAATGTAACTGTGAGAAACCCACTGCAGAGTAGCAGACAATCTCCAGCAAGGAGATAGATAGGGGTTGTTCAGCTTGCACAGAGGACTGCCAGGTAGAAAAGCCAAAGTGGTTGGTGCTTCCTCCTGCAAGAAGTAGGCTTTGTGAAATGGGGTTGGTATAAGTATTTCTGTCTAGAAAAGCAATCAGGACTAGGAATCTGGATTTGGGAGAAAGCATGGGCTTATTTACCCAAACCTCTAACCCAGGTTGGTTTTAAGAGCTGACTGTAGTTAGTAGACAATTCCCATCCTTATTGACTTGCTGAAGACCACTCAAAGCAGTAGCACTCGTCCCAAATATCTGTGCATGGTCTGTGCCTTCGTCACTGTAGAGCCTCTTTACCACTGCCACTGCAAACACTACCTTGCCCTGTGGACTAGGAAAATCTTTTTGAAGTCAGTCTCTGCCTGGTCACACTTCAGTGTGAAGGGTGAAGACTGTGCACTGTCCCCTTGCCAGATGGAAGACGCACCAGGGAGTATGACTGGCATGCTCCAGCTGCCACGAGATAGGAGACCAGACCACAGCAGGTCCAAAGGACATCTCCCTTGACTATGGATGACCACCAGCTTCTCACCACTAACTGTTTTGCTCCACAGCTCTATTCTACTACTGAGACTCACTACTCAGTGAGGTAGCACAGCTATGTTAAGCATATACCTTCGTTCCACAATGATATTCATCAATCTTTACCCACAGAGATGGTTGGATAAGAAAAGCACTAACCCATTAGCGTGTCTCTGACTGAGTAGTAATGAAGCCAAACAAAGTAGTTATAAATACTACAGTTGGCAATCTGCGGTTCCCTTCCCGTTGGACCAAGCAGACTTCTCCAGTGCTGAGTTGCAATTACGTAGTCCGGGTGAATGGTTGTCTTTGCACGGTCTAGAGCATCAAAGAACTGCTCTCTCTCCTCTGCTGTCAGGGAGTGGATATCCTTCCTGACAACTGCTGGCTTCCTTGTGTTGCATTCAGGGCCAGTCCAGCCAAACTTGCAGTCACCACAGTTATAGCCACCAAAGTTTCCTGGATCAAGAGGATACAAGCAGTCATGACATTAAGAATCAGGGAAAACTAACAGTGAAACACAGAACAATTAAGAATTAGCACTCTTTTGCCCCAGAGATGCCAGTTCCTGGAAGGGACAGCAGCTGAGCAGATTGACAGCTTTGCCAGTTGCCTAACCAGAAGGATGGCTGGCTCGATTCCCAGAGCCACAGTAGGGCCAAGAATCACACTCAGCCAGATGGGGATGTGAAACGCTGTGTAATGGGCTTGACGCCCTGAGGTGCTCAGAGCTCTCCAAAGCCTTCAGGCACGTGAGGAGTCTCACTGAACAGAGAGCTGAGCAACTGAGGTTAAGACCCTGATGAAGTGCTTTGCTGGATTGGCTCTCAAGTACTCCTGTTCTTCGAGGATCAAACCCAAAACAGGGTCAGTTCACGTGGATTATTAAGCAGAGAAGAAAATCCCCAAACAAAACAGTTCTCTTAAGGACAAAATTTAGGAGAAATTAGCACCTCTTAACAGTGTGTCACAAGCCAGGACAAGCACTAGGGGTGCTGCTGGTCACGCTTTAAGCATTATTAAATGGTGCTGCAATAATAGCCTGAGAAACACTGTGGTACTGTTGTTTCCTGCTGGCATTATTCCTAAGGCAAGTAATCAGGTCCGCTCTAGGCTATTAGGTCAGACTCCGATGTGATGGAAGAGTCCAGGAAAGCAGAGCTTGCTTTACATGTAGCCTCTTGTACACTGTGGCAGGCAGCTAGCAGCAGCAGAAAGGCCCTGCTGCAGCTTAATCCCCCACTGGTGGGGGAGACAGGGAACAACCAACCATTCCTGCCTGGACACCTGCCTCCTGACTGCATTGCCGGCAGACTACTGGCATAGCACTGGTGTAGGACAGCGGGAAGTGTAGGACATTGCTGCCAGGCTAAGAGGGGAGCAGAGTAGCAACCACAGGTCCTCTGAGACTTCCACTCTATTCTCAAAAATTTGCACTGAGACTCCTTAATCCCGTCTCTCCCTCCAACTCCCTGTACACATTCACTCCACAACAATCATGCCAATCATTTTCCAAAATGCCAGAAAATCTCACTGCTTACCACTCATATCAGTGCTGCTAGATCTAGGACTGTGTTCAGGCTAACATGGAATGGGGAAGTGTCTTATGAAATGTTCCTGGATGGGCAAATGTCTCTAGGCTGTAGGCTTGAGTCTATGAGCACAACAGTTAACACTAAAGTAAGGTTTCAGATTGTCAGGGGCTACAGAACTTGTTGCCAAATTCAAAGACCCACAAGGCCACAAGGGATGTTACCAAGAAGGCTCTGTAGCTCATGGCTGTCTCTTAGAGTAAGGGCTGCTGAACTCTCAGGATTTGTGACAGACTCCTGTGAGACCTACCAAGATGATATGAGGGTTCCTAAATGAGGGTTTGGACAGCTTATGCTTATTTCAGGGGCCCTGAGGTCTCTAAGTTTACATGTTACCATGAAGCTTAGGACCAGTGCTAAGGTGGGAGACCACAAACATGAAGACTTCAACAAAGTTTTGGATCATGCACATCCTGGTGGCATACCAGGAGGACAGTTTCCAGATGTATGGCTAACATTTTGTTCCAGTGTAAGTAGGAGCAGCTGAATTCAGCTGATATGTTCCAGCTAGGGCAGAAGGCATGTGAAGCCACAGGTCTGCACTGGTTTAGAGGGATGAATACACACACCAGTAAAAGCAAGAAGGTTATAATTTTATGAAAGAAAGAAGATCGTATGGATATGTTATTATGGTAAGGGCAAAGATGGCAGGAGAAACAACACAGAAGGTTGATTTGATCAC
This sequence comes from Pachyramphus minor, assembly GCA_013397135.1. Classification (NCBI taxonomy): domain Eukaryota; kingdom Metazoa; phylum Chordata; class Aves; order Passeriformes; family Tyrannidae; genus Pachyramphus; species Pachyramphus minor. Next base: position 395,700 of record VYXB01001859.1, on the reverse strand, counting down.
AATATGCTGAGGATCCCATCAGAACAGCATTATTACTGTTATCTACTTGGTGTACTCCACTGTCTGTGTACTTGCTCATTCTTCACTGCTCAGCCTAGCTGTTAGGGCCCATCACATACTGTACATACTGTACTGACCAGATGACAAATATCAGGAATATCTTGTAATATTTCCTAATTAGGCCATGTATATTGCTCAAGTTTCAGTCATGGACCATGAACTTCTGGAAAGCATCTGTTGATGCCTCACTTTTACAGGTACACTTCAATCCTTTTTAAGAGAAGGAAGAAAAAGCAGGAATTAACCATAAAAAGATCTATCAACAACCCCTTTTGAGATTGGCAGTAACACTTTCAGTCATTTAAAGGACCCCTCTACTCACAGTGCTGGATAAGCATCACACAGCACTATCACAACCAATGTCAGTGCAGGACCAGGTTTGTCCTGCCTGGTCTTAGCACCAGAACCAGGCATTTTGCGGTCACTTGTTGAGGCTCTGATGGTGCCCATTCCTCTTTCAGTCAAGGCCCTTTGAATCTGTGTGGGTCTTGATGCCCGAAATCATTTTATCAGACAATATCTGTATTTTAGGTATACTCTGTGTCCCTCCTCAATCTCTGAAAAAAAAACTTGCAAAAGCCTGAAACACTGAAGCATCTACATGGGAAAAAAGCTTTTCTCCACCTTTGTGGCATTTGGAGCCAGGTGGATCAATGACTTCTGAGCTGTTTCCCTTGGGCAGATGATAATTGTTTCCAGTTGATGCTCTGCAGGATTTTCTCCCTTAACCACGCGATCTGTGCAGGAATCCAAGGGGTCCATTCTTTCCATCACTTCCCCAGACACTTTTCAATGTGAACAGAGCTTTTACTGAGTAAGTAGGAGGACTGCAGTGGAGACTGGCAAACAGGAGGAGACAATTTCTGGGAAAAGTGGTATTTCACACTGCAATATTTCTGCTGATTGTGTTGAACATGTCTGTGCCATCCTCGAGTCTATTTGGCAATGTTCTATTGTCAGAAACACACATAATAGCAACACTTCATGATATTAAAACTTGCCTTTTGTCATTTTCTTTCAACAGACTCCTTGCATCACAGGACTGGTGTTATGCAGCAGCTGAAATGGCAAAAAGCTGATGGAGGTCTGTGAGATTTCCTATGCTGAAAACACAAATGACTGCAGTAATCAGACTTAGGTTTTTTTATGTCCCACTTAAACTGCTTTTACAGCATTTGTCTCTAGAGGCCACTGGTCTGGAAGTGTTGCATTGTTGTTTTCAGAAAATTCATTTACTGCCTTGTGGACTTCCCACGTGACAATACTGTGACATGTATGTCCTCTTACAACTTAACTTCCATGTCTGCTATGCTGGTGATGGTGGACTTCAACAGTACAGCTCTAGGAGAGCAGGATATAGCACACAGTAGATATCTTCAGTAAGGCAGCAAGACCCATTCAAGATCATTTTGCACACAGAAACCGTAGGAACATGCAAGGATTTACACCTTAGCATTTTTTCACCTTCAGTGACTAACGCATAGCAACTCAGTGTACTACCTCCCCGAGACTATGCGAGGGACAACAGAGATTATTATCATCTCTTGTGGTTCCCAGAGAACGTAGTGTTGGAGGTCATTCTGGTGCCAGGCGGGAAATGATGTCACTGTTGGATGCTTCTGGCTTGTTCCCCTGTTTCCAGGAATGAGCATTATACTGCTTCTGGTCAAAAAAAAAATCAGCTGGGATGTCTTCTCCACTAGCCCTTTTGTCTGGATATGCAAGATCATGCCTTGGGGCCTGTCTTCTGTGACTAATCTCACCGATATTTATGGTGCTCTCTCTCAGTGAAGCTGGGTGAATCTCACTGTTTCTGCAGGCACTATGGCCATGCTACTTCTCCCATTGGGTCAATCTACGGGCATGGCACTGAGACAAATACAGTTCTTATGACATGACACTTGATATGTGTTTATACATCATTGGTGTATACTAACACGGGTCATCACATACCACTTTAGCTGCTTCTCAAGCCCAGAGATTGCCTGAGCTCATGGATTTTTCTGCCTCTTAGGGGTCGTAACATGTGGTTTGCCTTCAGACACCAAACATAACACAAACTAATAACTCCATCAACTCAGTGTCTTTTCTTCAGTAAAAATGAAAACCTACTCAACACTCACCATGTTCTGCCCTGTTTTATTGTACCAAGATGAAACCTGAGCAGCTGCCACACCTCTTACTTCCACAGAGACCAGCTTATTGTACATCATTTATCGGATGAGGAGAAAGGACTCTTTTTCAGACTTCTTTAGCCATTATATTAAAACAGGAGTTACATTAAATTTGAAATACCAGCATACTGCAGTATCCCAAGGGTGGGATCAAGATTCCTACCATGTGAGACAAATGGCTAACTCTCCTCTCTCTTCTAGATCTTCATTTAGACATTCTGATAGCCTGTAGGATGTGGAGGATCTGTACCTACCACAGGATTTAATGGGATCATCAAGGTATGGCTATTATTTAGTATTATCCCACAGGCACATTCTCCTACAATAAGTAATTTAAGTGTATTTTATAACTACTTCAAAAGCTCAATTTTATCTCATGGGATGGTCATCATATCAGATACATGGCTTAACTGGCTATATTCAGCACATTCCCATATATAAACCTTAGAAAGTGGTAGGAGAAAAAAAAAGAATTATAATTATGTTTAACTCAGTGAACTCTAACTACGTCATTGTTTAATCACTGGCACAATCTGTACTAGCAACCACATGACTGACTGCAGTGGTTTTTCACAATAGTCTTGTGTATTGAGTTTTTAAAGTGCTATACCAGCTATGTATCTGTAAAATGTTATTGTTCAGAACTCAAAATAGCATTTAGTTCATAAGTCTCCTAAAACAATTTTCTTCTAAATTAATCTCACTGAAATACTACTTTGTTGTCTAACTAGCTACAAGTCTCAATATTCAGAGTTAGACTAGTGTATCCAACACTTTGTCTAATTCAACACATACACTGTACTGAAAAACAAATTACCAGTCTCCCCTTCACACAGTACTGCACACTGTCAGGATCTGACATCAAGTCATTTCAGTTTAAGAATTCATATCAATTGAATCAATATTAGGTGCACTAAAACCAATTGTAGAAGATATTCAATTAATTCAAAACTGAAAATAAGCAGGAACTAACAACTCTTTGCTACCTTCCAAATACATTCATGCCATAACCCCATATTTTTTATAGAGATTATATTTTTGCTGCAAGCAACACACTGAGTGAAACATGCAGCAAGCAACATCCTGACAACAGATTTGCAGCTGTCTATTTGACCATGCGCCTTGGTACAAAAAATGGGAAGTAAAGATGGATCTTTCTGTTGTAGTAATCTTATTCCATTTTTCCCCAGTTAAAGAAAGACTAATGCATATTACCTGCTGAAGCCTAGAAATAGAAAAGAAATTAATATGATCCTATAATCATTCATCAATATTTGTGTTTGGGATCTTTTCCCTTTCCTTTTTCCCTTCCCTTCCCAAACCTTCCCTTCCCAAACCTTCCCATTCCTTCCCTTCCCAAACCTTCCCTTCCCTTTTTTCTTTCTTATAAATATTTAGCATCTAGAACTGGATGGATATGATTTTAAGACTTTTCCTCTCAGTGAACAGCTTCAACAAATAGACAAATTTTCATTTCTTCACAGCTCCTTCAGGTTTCCAACCATACAGCCATCAGTTATATGACATGTTTAAATGGTGCTGTCTAACCAAATAATCAGCTACATAGTAGCTGGAGGTTATAATTAAATTATAGGTTATAATTTACACCATGTCTAAACTCTAAATTAAACAGTGCCAAGATGGCACTGGAACTCTACCATTTATACTGTCAAAGTGCTAGAAAGAGACTTGGAGAGGCTGGAGTTTGCAGCGCCTAGGAACCATTTCAAATAGGCAGTTTGCAAATAATATTCATTTGGAAAATAAGATACCTCAATAGTAGAGATGTGCACTGTTTCATGTCCCTTTGAACGAGTCAATTTAATTTATCTTACATAGGTACCATATGCTACCTATCATTATGTTACATAGGTACCATGGCACTGGATGCCTAATAAATAGCACATGACATGTCACTTAAAACTCTGGTGTGCAGACAGCCAACCAGTGTATAAAACTGAGTGGGAAAAAAAAAAATACAAAGAACCCCTAATAGACACAGGGCCACAGTTACCAGCATTGTAAAAGCATCAGATCTAATTCAAATCCCACACAGCTCTGAACTTCTTAGCATTATCCTAGAAATGCCCTTGCATACAGCATCAAGCAGACAACAGCCCAGGAAAACTTTCTGAAAATCATCCTTAAGGATGCCTTCCACCTTAATGCTTTATCATTGGTATCTTTAGATTTTAAAACTGTAAGGAGAAAGGAATCCAAGTGAAATAAAAATACTGCATGAGAACACAAATTGAAAGAGACAAGGAGAGCAGACAGTTCAGAAGTAAGGCTTAGTGAAAGAACACTATATTCTGCTCACGTAACTTGGGATTCAGTCTGCAAGTATCAAATACCATCTCCATCTCTACTTGGATAAGGAAATTAATGTCTGCCTATGCAGACCATGGCTGTCTCCACTGCTCTTCACTTCCAGGTTTTCATGACCTAATTAGTTTAACTGTGTAAATCTGGGTGTATGCCCATGTGCTTTAGCATTCTTCTGACTCAGGGTTTGTGCCTGTATGTGATACCTGACTGAAGTTTTGGAGGTATATAAGAACCTTTAAAATGAAACAACCTGCATCCAATTTTTTTTGTAAGGTGTCTGGAAAAGTCCTTCCACCCTTCTATTTAAAGCATTTGAAATCCAGTCAAAGGAAGAGATAAAAACTGATTTATATTCTAAAGTCTGTTGTTATTATTTTTAGGAGTTTCAGTAATGCCATGTATCTGTTTAAAGTCATCTGCCACTACCTCTCTGTTTCCAATTGATAACAGCATTGGAAATGGGAACCTCTTGGGCTGAAATTCTCTGCAGTGCTGCTTTCTCAGATTGATGGGCTTTTTTGATAGTCAGAGCCAAGATATATTTTAGACTAAACAGTTCAGCTATTTCTAAGAATCAGGTTGAGGGAAAGCAGTCCATTCTCCCCATATTAGAAAATTCAAACGACTTCATGTTTTCAACAAGAAATTCCAGGCTTCATTTGAAATCTGCTTAGTAAGTGACTTCAATGCCTGGGATGTGTCTTTTGCCCAACTCCTAGTGTCATCTCCTGCCATGCCAGGTCTGTTGCTGAGAAAAGTCTTATCACTTTGTCTGCCCTGATCTCACCTTCTTACCCCCTCCGTCCTGGCAGCACTAGTGAAGTGGTCTTATTGAAACCTTGTTCCAGATCCATTTTACCTCCAGCATGCAAACACAGGAGCCCATGTGAAGTCACCGGTGAGAAGAAGCAGCTGGAGATGGGGAGAAAAAGGATGGGATGGCCTCTTTGGTGGTTGTGTAGACACATTTTGGATCAGTGTAAGTTGTAGTCTTAGTTAACAACCCTGGAAACACCCTGGTCAGACATCCAGACATTTTCAGTGCACAGGGCTATATTGTGCTGCAAAGTACTACTCCATGAGGATCTCTGATCAATTCACACTGATCCAGGTTCACTGCACAATTAGCAGTGACAGAGGTTTGAATGCAGCACTGGAAGGTCCAAAATCCTGTGGAGAAAGGTGATGGGTGGCTACAGGGACACCTCCAGGGCCAAAGAGGAAAACACAATAGTTTGCATAAGAGAAAACATTTCTTTGACCCTGTCTGAAAAAGTGCTGATAGTATCATAAACATGGCAGATTTTTTTGGAAATTAATAATATTTGAAGTCTTCTTGAAGCCTTATGCCATTAGGGATCTTTCTTGCCTTTGGAGCAAGGTTAGGAGACGTATTCATCCCCATCCCCTCCCTCCAGCACCCATCTCACCTGTGCACCGACAGCTATGGTTGAAGAACTTGAGGGGCCACCGTTCGCGGTCATCCACATTTTGAAGGGTGTAGGGGCCACTCCAGGGCTGAGTGTCTGCATGTACCTCCTCACACCGTCCCCTGCCCTGCAGGAACCCGCAGATATTGCCTGGCTCCGTCCCCAAAGCTGGGCAGCAGCGCTTCAAGCGAAGGGCTTCTACTGTCATGCAGACACGAGGAAACTGTGCCTGTGCAGGACAGCAGCAGCTCAAGTAGCCCAGCCCAGCCCAGAACAGCCACCTCAGGACACCCATTACAGCTGGGTGCAGGTTCTGCCTTTCCACCAGACCTGAGTGAGCGGAGCAGGGATATCTCTGCCGTGGGACAACCTGGCCTTGCCACAGCAACCTGCCCTGGCCAACCAGGGTAATCCCTCTCACTGATGAGGATGCTGGTGTTGGGTGTTTGCTTAATCCCCTGGTCTCTTAATTGCCTTGAATGCAGTTCAAAAGGTGCTTTGACTCTGTGGTGCCTGCCCAGCAGCCACGGCTTTGAGCAGGGTTTATATAGAAGCTGGGAGAAGCCCTCATTAGAGGGATTAGCACGGCATAAATCCTCGTGTTTTGCACATGACATCAAGGGCAGAAAAAATGCCAGTGTGAAAGTAAGTTCTGCAGACTCTGGCAGCTTGTCAGGAGAATGAATGCCTCAGATTTATTTTGCCAAGTCTTTCATGAGCTTTGAGAAATTGACAGTCTTGTTTTAGTTGAGGTGGCTGGACAAACATGTTTGTTCTTCTAATCAAAACCCTGTAAACAGAAATAAATAGAAGAAGAAACCTCTTTTCTTTTAGTTCATTCACTGCAAGATAATACTTTCCACTAAAGCAGCAGCACTAGAAAACTAACTGGAAGTGCAGAGGATATAGGTGCATCATTAACAAAAGTTAATAAATGTGGTAGTGTAAGTTTGAAATGGAGACTCCACCTGCTAAGTGCAGAACTCCAGTGTTTATACTGAAAATATCTGAGTGGCAAGTGGAGAAGGATTCCCTTCCTAATAGCCTTTTTTGCATGCAAAATAAATTATTGAATTGTTTTTAAAGGGTGAGTGGTCATTGTTTGCTCTCTAATACTATCCCCATCGCTAAACCAGGGGTCGTTTTGGAGCTGGTCTGGCTGTTGGACTTTCAAAACTGTCACAGTTGAGCATTTATTACCTACATAGCAGGAGACAATCTATGAGATCAATACACAGCAGACATTCATGCAAGTGGTTCTGTTCAGAACATCAACAAAAATAACTTTTAAAAGCTCCTAGTATGCAGCAGTTCTTGCCCACAATGCAACCCTTGTGTGCTAGAGGAATAAAATTAATAAATCAAAATAAAATCCATATATGTGATTCTGTGAGTCTGAAGCAATAGCTATCAGTTCAGGTCCACCATACTAAACAAAACGTGGCAACTTCCCCTGCTTCACTGAAAGGTTTCACTACCTTCCAACTCTGTTGTTTAGCCATTTTTGTAAGCATGTATATTGAAAACTGCCATGGCTGTGTCTGTGCTATTCAATATTTCAATGGATGTTCAACTACACCATTCTGGCACAAGAAGTCCATGATCTATGCAGACAGTTAATGCCATCATGCAGTTAAAGAGTTCATCCACACTGCAGACACTCTCATCAGCACTTTCAGCTTCTCACATCCTTATGTCAAAAACTTATTGTTTGCCAGACAAATTGAAATATGATTCTACCTCATTTATGCAATTAGCAATACCATGTAGTCTGAAATGGGTTTCAACACATCTCACTTTGGATTCAGTTTACCTGGAACTGACTTTTGCCCGCTGCTCTTGTGAAAAAGACACGTGAAAAAGACAGAAAGTGTGAATAGTTGCTGAAAAAAGTCAGGAGTTATAAATGGAAGCACTGACTCAAAAACCCTCTGCGCAACACTCTCCCCATACTACTCTGCACTTGAATACATCTCTCTAGTGTGGGAAGGATCAGGCTTTGAATCTAGGTTAGACAAAGCCTTGTACCAAAGTTACCAACATACTCTCTGAAAGCAATTAAAGTGAACACACTTACCAACATCACCAAAATAAAATCAAAACATATGGATAGGATTCAGCTAACCTATCATATCCCTAAACTGATGTGTCTATACATAAAATGTGTCCAAACAGCCATTATAGTCAAAACTGGCTCAGTTCAGACACCCATAAGAAGGGTGACTGCCATTTGTGACCCTATATGAGACAGAAAGAATAAGCTTTGAGGCACACAAGTCAAGGAAAGGCAAGAAAACGTGCTTTTAATATAGCACATGGGGAAGCAGAAAGACTGTGGAGAAAAGGAACAGGCAGAGGATAACATGGAAATTGCTTGGTGTGCAGATGAAGGAAAACTGTTAGTAGAAGAGTGGCACATATGTAGTTTTTATTATGATTACTTCCCTCCATCACAACTACATAACTGGGTCCATGCAACAGCATGTAGTCCTAGTAGAGATGTAGCACTAGCCTCTGCTGCTCTGTAATGCATCAGCACTTTAGGAGTGCCTTTCCTGGCCAGGCAGGGAGCGTCAGGACTGACAGAAAAAGGACAGAGAGATCCCACATCCTGACGCCACTGTGTTGCTGGCACTGGTGGTTGTCTGCTGCTGCATAATACACCGTGAGGAAGACACTAAGCAAAATTACAAAAAGACAGTTGTCTTTCAAGTAATCATTGGGAAAACAGCAGGCATTGTCCATTCCTTGGTGCATTGCTGTTGAAAAGCTCCCACATTTTTCCCTGCAGCAATCACACTTAAATAAAGGAGCCGTTGTTAGGGTTGCAAAGTATCAGCACTATACCAGTTTACAGAATAGCATCCTGAAAGACTTTTTATTTACTATGGAGTTTTATTCTGTCTTGAAAAATGAGTAGTGCTGTGTGTTGGTACTACTGCATGAACTGTCAAAGGACTTTTAAGGCAGCAAATCTAAGCATGTGAGCCATGGCCAATGATCAAAACTGTGCCTGCACTGCCTTGTCCACACATACTGGGCTTGCCTGAAACAGTTTCATAGCTGGGGAGCTACAGAGGTGGTTTCTGTGAGAAGCTTCTGAAAACTTTCCCCATCAGAGACAATGCCATCTGGTTCTGAGATGGACCAGCTGCTGACCAAGACCGAGCCCATCAGCAGTGATGTATCTGGGATAACATATTTTAAAAGGGGAAAGAAGTTACTGCATAATGGCAACTGCAGAGAGAAAAGTGACAATAAGTGAGAAAAAGAGCTCTACAGATGCCAAGGTCGGTGAAGAAGGGGGAGAAGGAGGAAGAGGTGCTTCAGGCATTAGGGCAGAGATCCCCCTGCAGTCTGTAGGGAAGACCACGGTGAGGCAGATTGTCCTCCTGCAGCCCATGGAGGACCACAGGGAGCTGCAAGTTCTCTACTTGCAGCCTGTGGAGAACTCCACACCAGAGGTGGATGCCCGACAGAGGCTGTGAACCAGTGGGAAGTAGGTTCCTGGCAGGACCTGTGGACCTGTGGTGAAAGGAGCCTGCGCTGCAACAGATTTGCTAGCAGGACTTGTGTCCCTGCTGGGACCCACACTGGAGCAGTCTGTTCCCGAAGGACTGCACCTGTGGGAAGGATTCACATTGGAGAAATTCACGGAGGACTGCCTCCAGTGGGAAGAACTCCAGGCTGGAGCAGGAGCAGAGTGTGAGGAGGAAAGAGTGGCAGAGACAACGTGTGATTAACTGACCACAGTCCCCATTCCCTGTCTCCCTGTACTGCTGGTGGGAGAAGGCAGAGAATTTGGGAGAGAAGTTAAGATCAGGACGGAAGGTGAGATGAGGGAAAGGTGGGGTGTTTTTTTAAGATTTGATTTTATTTCTCATTACCCCGCTCTGATTTGCCTGGTAATAAATTAATTTTCCAATTTCAGTCTGCTTTGCCCATGACAATAATTAATGAGTGCTCTCTCCCTGTGCTTATCTCAGCCCATAAACCTTTTTCTGTATTTTCTCTCCCCTGTTCAGCTGAGGAGGGGAATGACAGAAGGGCTTTGGTGGGCACCTGGCATCCAGCCAAGGTGAACCCACCACATCATACATCTGATGTACTAAGTCAGGCTACCACACCTGAAACTGTGTTAAATATATTAGTTAAAATATTTAGGCTGTACACTGAAAGTACAGGAAAACAGGATTTCAGCCACTCTGTAGTCTGGATTCATGACCAGGGTAACCCTCAATAGCAAAATTCTCATCCTGTCATCAAAGACATGTGGCAAGAGAGGAAGTAAAGAAAAAGAATACTCCAAGGTACAGGCAAAAAAATCACTAAACACAATTCACACAAGTAATACAGAATTCCTGAGTAGTAAGTAGGCAGTGGGTTCACATTTTTTTTGTCAATGACACTATTGTTTCTCAGGCTCATTCTACTGTACTCAAGCACAGATTAACGTCAAGCCAGAAAAGTATTTAGCCTTTGGCATTTTGGAAGGAATTTTGGTCAAAATAAAGCATTCTACATATAAACTTGTGTAGAAACCAATATATCAATAGAAAGAATAAATAAATTATATGATATTTCATAAAGACAGGTGATAACTCTAGAAAAAACAAGAAGAAAGATAATTCTATAAGGAAACCTGCAGCTTTCAGACACCTGTGCATGTTCTAGGTTTCCTGAATCTCTTAGCAAATATAAGTCTTTGGGAACTCACAGCACAAACTACTGCCCTTTCACCACCTTACCCTTTGTCTCCCTGTCCTGTATCTGGGAGAATGAGGCCGTGCCAGAGCAGTTCTGAAGATCTCATGATCCGGCCCTTGCACAAAATCCTTCTTTATATAAACAAGGTCTTCATCTCCAGGCTTCTCGTATTTTTTACCCAATCCCTTTCTGATTTGTGGAATTCTTTGCCTGAAAACCAATTTTTGTGCTACAATACATTCACATATTGTTAGAACAGAAGAACAATCTGCTCAGGTCTCATGGAAAATACACAACATGAGTACAGCCAGCAATTCAACCTGAGTTAAAGACAGTTTCACAGTCTTATGTGAGTTTTCTTTCCTCAACAACCATAAGGCTGCTGTACTCATACCCTATCAATCTGGATGCTGGACTACTCAAGCTTTCCTTGTGTCACCAATTTCACACCATCAATTTTGGATTTACCTGGAGGCTTCCTTGTGACAGAGGATGACATTTTTCTCACTTGATGTTAGATATCTATTGATTATTGATATCTGCATATAACCAGTCACTCAGGGTCTCCTTTGTAAGATCCTCTCTTAATGGAGAGAAATAGGTGGTTTTAGGGTGCAATTCACTTGGCATGTTTTTTCATCCCTTCACATTAGTAAGGGATGAACTACACCACACAAGGTCTAACCTCAATTTATTTATTTCTTGTAAGGAGAGAATTGAGCACCTACCACTTCTAGTGGTATGTACTCAATTTAGGTAGATGAATCCCACCTGGATTCCTCACTGATTCTTCATTGGGCCTTGCAGTCTGGCTGAACTTGCCTCCCACATATCTGGAACTGACTGCAATGGAAATTCCTCATTAAAGACATTCACTTCAAAAGCTCAAGAATTGATGGCACTTTGCTTCTTACTTCTCCCAGAACACATGCTAGCTGAAGCATGTACTATACACAACTTGCATAGAAAGGTCCTAAAATCATACACTGCTTTAGTATGGCAGATGACTGTGTCAACTCGATTAGATCTTTCCACAGCCTTAAATAAACATTACTTGCAGACACATTTTTATACTTTTAAGTCAGGCATTGCCTTACTGTAGTTTTATTCATTTCTGTCAGATGTAATGAACGAGTACTTCCATTTCCTTTGTAAGATCGTTCTTCCGTCCTACTCCTTCATTTAATGCATCTGAGAAACTTCTTTGGTGATCATGAAGGAGTATCATCATTTGGTTAGTGAGACTCAGACTTTCTAACTAAACAACTGTACTTTTTCCAGTGCCTGTATTATGTAGGAACGCAGATAAAAGTTCAAGCTATTTATAGTTTAGATAAATACAGTGCTGACTGACAGATTTAAACCACTGCTGCAGTGAACACTTAAGTGAAGACAGATTTTTCTCCAGAATTATTTTATCAGCTCCTAGTCTAGGCTAACTATAAATGCAGTCATAGAATATATTCACCTACAGGGAACAATACACTCCACTCAGACTGGCATCTTGGCAAGTTAAGATGACCTCTCTATCCTAATTTCTCTGCCTTGAACTTAAAAGGAGGTGAGGGTGACTGGTTCAAACTTACACAGACACTGTTCTTCTAGATGTCTAAAGTGAAGTGAGATGAATGTCACTAAATGGCTGTGGTAGGAGAGGACTTCCATAGAATAGATTTATGCCAGTTTACATAATGTGAAATGGAATACAAGCTGATTTAATATCCTAGTTTTGGCACACATGGAGCTTTACAGATGTGCAAAACCTGTTAGGAGCCTGAAGCCCAGTGAACGTGCAGGCTGACTTTGTGGTCCATGATTTGAGATGTGATCAGGAAGGTGTGAGCCTAAGACTTTGTCTGCAGTGTGGAAGGGTAGGACAGAGGCTCTCATCTCAACAATTCACCTATGCAACAATTCACAGGGGAGAAAACATGAAGAAGGAAATCCAAGTCTGGTTCTGTACACATTAAAAGAAAAAATATGAAAGATAGAACAAACACAGTATTTGAAATCATATCAGAAATTATAGAATCATAGTATAGTTTGGGTTGAAATCTTACATTAATCTTTCCAGAGCCTGTTCCAGAAGACACTCTTCTCTCACAATTTTTGTTCAAAATCCTAATGCTACTATTTATCCCAATGGAAAACATAAAATGGAACAAAAGATACCATCCCTCATGTCATGTGGGCTAAATCCCAAGAACATTGTTGGGCAAAGTAATGAATGCTCCCTTGCTTAAAGCAAGAGGATGTATGTACATTCAAACAAAAAGTATGTTTCCCCTGAGGTTCACTGAGGAATAAAGATAGCATTGATAACTGCAGCAGGACTGGAGGTTAAGGTTTCACTTAACTGCCCCAGATTTGCCTTGTTAACTGTACCTTATATTCTACACATCTACATTACTACGAAATATGAGTTCTATATTCCTATAAAAGCATAAAGTAGGAAGTCTGGAATATATTGCTGGGAAAGAAAAAAATAAAAAAAATTAAACCAAAACTCCCAAGGAACTGGATCACAAAAGGCCTCATTACATGAGGTTTTGTCAGCTGCAAATTTGTTTTCTTTTTAACTGCATTTATTTTCCAGAAAGCGTAAACCCACAATTCTAGTTCTTCTACAGGATCAGAAACCAGATAGACAATGACTATGACTTGTTATTAAAAATACACAAAAATAAAAACCACTAAATGTGAGCCCTGACTCATGTTTTCTAAACCCCTATCTATCATACTGCAGAACTGAGATTTACCATATGTCTGCAAACGGTGAGGGAGACTAAGTCAGAAACCTTTTATTCAAGAGACAGAAACAAACATCTATCAAACAACCCCAGTTTTCAACCCAAAGAGTAGGAAATTTTACTAGATGTGAGTACCATTTTTTCACTGCTGAGAGGCAGGCAAGACAGTAACAAATATCAAGTGTAGAAATTACAATCAGGGACAAGAAGGGAAGTTTTTTAATCAGGTACATGTGCAGTTAAGGGGACAGGAAGCAAGAAGATGATCATCCTCATGATGATCATGAGGAATACCTGAACTTCCCAAAACCCTCAGGAAGCCTCTGAAAAACCACCAAGCACAGCAACTTTGTCCCACCACTGTCAGAAATACCAAATATAGGTGTTTCAGAGTAAAGCTCTAAGCTTCTTTGTTAATTGTCATGTTCTATGATTGCAAGTTGTTGCAGCCTGCAGCTGAGCTAGGATGTGGGGTACACCTCTCTCTGAGCTACTCCTTCTGCCAGAGTTTTCATTCACTTAAAACAGAAGACAAAGATGGTCATGGAAAAAGCACATGAACCAAATCCACCAGATTTCAAATATTTGCATACAGCTGAAGCAATCTTGTAAAATGTAATTTTTCCTCTGAATCCCCGTGAGCTATCAACTCCAGTATTTGATAGACATTTTAAAAAGTATATGTAACCATCTCTGTAGGGTCAGAGAAGTTTCCCAGTAACAGAGAAGAAACTTTGTGACTAAAACATAAAATCTTAGAAAGACATGAAAGTAGCCTGGATTTGCATCCTAGCAGAGGGTTCATCTTTAGGGAAGAAGCTGATAGACAAATAAATGGAAATGTTTTCCGGCAAGAATAAATCTAGAAAGCAGAAAAAAAAAAAAAAAAAAAGAAAGAAAGATTATGTAAAGAAGATACAGCTGAATGAAAAGTGCCTGAATATTGTGTGACAAGCAATAAAGCAGCAACACTTGCGGTTATTTTCACAGAACCTGCCAAATCACATTAGAAATCTGCTTCAAGCCTCCAAAATCAAACAGACAGAAGTCAAAAAATACCAGAATTAAATTTACCTCTTAATTTTATCCTCTTCTTCCACAGAAGACCCTAGGCCTTACTCAGTGTTGAAGCAGCATCCAAGTCTTTGTGAGCTGCAGGCTGGGACACAGACTAACAGAATATGCTGAGTTGGAAGGGACCCACAGAGATCATCAAGTCCAACCCTTAGCCTTGCACAGAACCATCCCCAAGAGTCACACCATGTGCCTCAGAGTATCATCCAAACACTTCTTAAACTCTGTCAGGCTTGGTGCTTCTCTGGGGAGCCAACCACCATACCAAATCCCATTCCAAACAAAACTGAGATTTTCTTCTCAGTATCAATGCTATCGTTCCACAAAATTTCAGTTTAACATCACAAAACCTCTAAGAAGGCAATTGCTGTTACAGGTAATATTACCCTTAGCTTAAAAACAGAAATTTCAAACACTACCACAGCACATACTTGTCATACATCCATGTGCCTGGGTACTCCTGCTAAAACTCAGGCACTTTGAGAGTGACCCACACCTTTCCTGGCTCTCAAAAAATCCAGTGGCAGAGGGGACCAAACCTCCAGAACAGCACTGAGTGGGTAAGGCCAGACCACTGTATAAAAGCAGTCTCAGGGCCACATCCTGGCCCCCTGGCTGAGCAGCACCAGCTGGCTGCTGGCTGTGCTGTGTGGGGCTGTTCCCTCCATAGCAAACGAACCTTGTCTCAGGGTGCTGGTGCACAAGCCAAGCAAAGAGTCAGAGGTCTGATGTCCAAGTTTTCTCCATGACTTTCTTTTATTCAGCAGTATGAAAAAGCCTAGAATGTAAACAGTTATTCTTTCTTTTGCCTCTCTGATCACACATCTGCAGGAAATTAATACCTCCCTGACTCATTCCCAAAAAACAATTAAATGTCTTTTAAGAATAATTAAAAGCTTTTTGCAAAAAAACCCAAGTATTTATTTTTTATATCAAACATGCAAAAGTACATGTGAGAAGTCAAAAGCAATCATTTTAATGTTTCCTTCTATCCTTGAGTACTCAAGCGTGCAGTCTTGATGTTCGTTCGAGAACTTAAAAAATCTTTAAGAAAAATAGTAATATAAGCAGTGATACTATCCCTTATCTGTCTTATTAGTAGGGATCTAAGTAACACCCCTGTTTGTGCTAATAGGATATTCATCTGTAGTGAGCACTCCTTGTATCAGCCAAGTAATTCAACATCAATGCTTGATGTGAGGCTGTGATTAGAAAATGACCAGTGACACCTTTTTGTGAATAGATGAAAAACGCTGAACAGAGAAGTAAGGAGCTGCTTTACTGCTGGGTTTTTTGCACCGTGACATCAATACTGAAAGTCCTTTTTCTGTATATTGTTCTTGTATCAATATATTAAAAAGACTACAAAAAACTTACCTGAAAGCAGGAGAAAATGTCTTAAAATGAAAGTCTCAAAGAGTTTGATTTCTTCAGCTTATCAAAAGAAAGCTGGGTGCTGACTTGACAGCTTCGTGATGACCAAATGCCACATACCAGGAAGATTTCTGATCTAAGAGAGAAAAGGTTTAACAGAGGGCAAGTCCAAATTAAAGGAATATATTTGAAAAAATTGCAACAAATTACCAAGGACAACTAATAAACTTTCAGCCTCTTCATGGCTTAAAGTCAAAACCAGGTGACCTCCTTTAAATTGGATTTTTCCCATCTTATAAGTAAGTAAAGGATCAGTAGTAAATACATGAACAGTAAAGACTAGGTGACATTAATTAACACAGTTCCTGGACTCGAAGGTATTCCTTTGCCTTTATGTGAAGTAGTTTCAGCCATCTGCTGGCAGCAAAGTAGTGAGGTCCGGGAATTTTGACCTGCACTACAGATTTTGGCAAAAAGTAATCTCTAATCCTTTTGTCTCTGCCACCCTCCCGGTACTCTGGAGAGTCTCCCTCGCTCCCTGCCCCTATCCTCCCAGTAATCCCTCTCTTCATGGCACAGTTTCACTTTCTTTTCTCTCTTCCCTCTCGTCGTCAGCAGTGGGAGATAGCGAGGGGCAGAGAAGGGACCGGGAATGAAGCTTGCTGCTTTGTTTTTCCATGCCAAATAAAAAGCGTAAACTTAGAGGAGCTAAAACGGGAAAATGGAAAGCAGGCAACCGTTCGTCATGAGCGACACGCTCGGTATCGGCTCAACGAGATTCCCAGGCGCTCCACGAACCCCGGCAGCAGAGTCCGCGGAGCGGCCACAGCAGCAGCATCCGCTCGCCACCTCCCGTTCAGGGAGAGGGGAAAAAAAAGAAAAATGGAAAGAGGCGCCTCTGCCGAAACCCGGGATCGAACCAGGGACCTTTAGATCTTCAGTCTAACGCTCTCCCAACTGAGCTATTTCGGCCGCCGTGTCGCCCCTATTGGCGTGATAGGACTAATTTGTTCTTTCCACTCATCACCCGCCTGAGCTCTCTACTTGGTAATTTAAATAAAATAGATACTACTCAGCCTACAGTGCTGAATAGCACAAGTGAATTTATGAGGACTCATTGCAAAGAAAATTATGCCGTAAGCCAAATTAAAATGCAGCAGTAACACAAAACTACATGTATACATCTATGCACCACACATAACCTATACATATTTACTATCAGGATAATGGTGTTCTGGCTTTGGCTCCCTGGATTATTTTGGAGGGCAACAGAAACTACAACATTCTGTGGGATTGAGGAGCACTAAATTAGCAGTATTTTAGCTTCAGTTTATTTTAAAGCCTGACAGATTCAGTGCAGAGATGGTGTATCACACAGAGACTGGAATACAAAGGGTACCTACACCCCCATTTTTCGATGATCTTGCTGGAAGTTGCATGTTCTATATGAGAAACTCCATGTGTCTGCACAAATCCCAAATCCTAAGCACAGTTATGAGAAAAAAATAGTTTATGCTCATATTGTTGATTAAGCATTTATTTCAACAAGCAACTGCCTTTTGCTATAGGCTAAAAGCAAGGAATATACCCAAGTGCCCGCAACAGTGCACACTGTATTGGTACTGGATGCTCACCTCCCAGGTTTGTGTTTATTTGCACATCCCATGGCTCCAGAAAGGGCTACCCATGACAGCATCCTCTATTCATGCTCCCTAGATGCTGTGTGGGGAGAGGCTGCTTTGCAAGACTGATCACTGCTGCTCCCTCGTGTTGGTTAAAAGAACAAAACAAACAAAAAACATACACACAAAAAACTAAAAAATTTTGGTTTTACCTCTCTCTCTTCCACAATAATAGAGGACTTTAACAAATTCCTCCTTTTTCAGGTGGGGAAAAAATAGCCTCTTTCCAAGCTAGCCATATGAATATTCAGTGACATAGACTGCTCTATTTCCTCTTATTTTCAGAGTGTATTTTTCCTGAAGTTGTTCCACTTTTGGAAAGTCTTCTGTGAGCAAACACTGTTCTTCAGGAGCCAAAAAATTTTCAAAAAGTCAAAGACCTATTTTCAGAAGTAAAAAGGCTGAGGACTGGGCCAGCAATTTCGTGACTGAAAACAAAAACTCTTAACAAAAAGACTTCAGTTAGGGAGAGGTTAAAAAAAACCACCCACAACATTGTACTAAAGAGGTGTGCAAACAACATACTGAGACAAAAATCTCACCTTCTCATGATTTTCCATTGCCAGTGGCAAATTGTTTTGCTGAGAAATTATGAATGTAATCCCTTAATAAGCGTGTCTCCGACTGATGCAGCTAACACAGTCCTGTGATCTGTGCTGCAGATAAGCTCCAAATGTGTCATGGCATGCTTAGAAGTCAAAACACTATTGACTTAAGAGTTTTCATACATTACCACAGAGGTTATTCTGATTTTTATTATTTTTAGAAACCTTAGTTTTGCCAGGTGAAATAGAGATAAAAACTAAAGGTAATGCAAAACAAAATGAAACAAAGGAGTAGGACAATTCAGTCCCAGATATAGTATATTTAACAGTCACCTTTTCCACAGAAAGAATTAGGGGAGGGTGTGGGAGCTGTGGGTACCTCCAGAGGTTAGAAGTTAGTCCTTATGCCTGGAGAGAGAAGCTCCCCCTTGGTTCCCCTTGCCACGTGGCATCCAGAGCCCCAACGGGGACCGCAGAGACCACACAGGCAGACGCAGGAGGGCGAGGAGAGGGAAAGAGAGAGACTTTAT
The DNA here is from genome assembly GCA_013397135.1 of Pachyramphus minor. Lineage (NCBI taxonomy): Eukaryota > Metazoa > Chordata > Aves > Passeriformes > Tyrannidae > Pachyramphus > Pachyramphus minor. The sequence continues at coordinate 377,046 of VYXB01001859.1, read as the reverse complement.
TGTTCTCGGGTTCAGATACTTAAAGGTCTGGGGAAATCAGCATACACCCAATCAAGGAGCTAAAGGGATCTTAACCATCGCCCACAAGGGCCAGGTTTCACAGCCAATGGGGAAAGGTAACAAGGGTCAAATATACATAGAAGTGGTCCCGAGGGATTTTGGGAAACACAGCATCTCAGGTATAGAGGGATTTACAGCAGTTACTTATACAGCGTTAGTCAGTTTGTACAACAGGTCTGCTAATTCCTTTATCAGCTTCAGAAGTCCACTCTTGGAAGGACTTCTTCCACTTTACATATTGTTGGTCAATTGCTACAGGAGGGGTTTTCTATTAAAAGTTCCTCCTACTGAAAAGTAGAAAGATATTTGCATTTCATGGCTATTTAAAGAGCGTAAGAACACAGTTTTAGCAAAATGAAGAATTCTGAATCAAAAACCAAAAAAACAAAAAAAGCCCAGAACATTTTTCTCCTATGTCAAATAAAGTACAGCAACGCTGCCTCTGTAAAATCCTCAACATCCACTGGACGGACTATGTGACCAATACATCTGTTCTTGAACAGGCTGCAGTCACAAGTATCGAGGCCATGCTGCTGAGAACACAGCTGCGTTGGGCAGGGTACATCTCCAGGATGAAGGACCACCGCCTCCCTAAGATTGTGCTCTACGGTGAACTCGCCACCGGCTGCCGCAAGAGAGGAGCCCCAAAAAGCAGATACAAGGACTCCCTGAAACAACAGGGAGTTGGCCAACAGCCTTGGCCATATTGACCATGATCACTGGTCTGCTCTGGCCTCCAATCGGGAGGCCTGGAGGCAAACCATCTATAATGCTGCTGCCTCCTTCGAGAACTCATGCAAGATCACTCTCGAGGAGAAAAGACAACTCAGAAAGAATCGCGTCCAGTCGATACCGCCTGGGGAATCTTTCTCTTGTCCCTTTTGCAACCGGACTTGTCTGTCGCGCATTGGCCTTTTCAGCCATCAGCGCCTGCAGCAAGCGCGGGTAGAGCCCTTCGAAATCTTCGGTCGCGAAGCCAAGCCATGATGATATGATGACAGTGATGATCAGCCTCAACCACAGTGACACCCCTTCATGCCAATCAGCATACAAATGTAAGCAAGTGCCAAGGTCAGACCAGAGAAAGCCTTCGGAAAGTAAGAGTTATCNACAATCAGCATACAAATGTAAGCAAGTGCCAAGGTCAGACCAGAGAAAACTCTTACTTTCTCCAAGGCTATCTCCATTGCACAAACTGGAGCCAATAAATACACAAAAGTGCCCCACAGGACCCAATTTGCAGGTGGGATGGGGATTTGAGCAAGCTCATCCAGCAGAAGGTGTCCCTGCCTCTGACAGGGGGGCTGGAACTAGATGGTCTTTGAGGTCCCTTCCAACCCAAACCACTCTGATTCTACGGCTGCAGATGGCCCTGCCTCAGCTGCCCACTTCAACTTCTTCCAAATCCTTTCACTTGCTGCTGGTGAGGGAGGTACTGAATAGCAGGTATGCTACACCAAAATAAGGGGGTAGCAATGTTGGTTTTCCCCAGTGCACAAGGGATTTCAGGAGCTGCTTCCCAAAGATCTGATCCAGCTTACAACAGTAACCCCAAAAAGATGCAAACCCACAGCTGTATCCAAAAACTTCCCAAGTCTGTGATGGAACCTGGATAGAAAACCCTTGCCAAAGGCCAGTCTTCTCCCTTAGAAAGTTTTAGTGAATTAAGTGACGTAAACATTTACTCCATTTATTTTCTTAATTGGTGTAGCCTTTGTTCTGTGACACAAACCTTGAGAGAATAGAGTGAACAATTACCGTGTTCACAGCATTTCACATCAGTCCCCCTTTGCCATCTGCAGAAGTGCTTCCCAGTAAAAACAGTGAGAAATAAAACCTAAAAGCATTACACTTCTCCAGAGTGACAGTTCACTAGTTGATCCTCTGTTCCTTTCTTCCTACAAAAGCCAGAAGGTTAATAGCAAAGTAAGCTGTTTTCTTTGACAGAAAAGACTTTTTCCTGTGAAAGACATGGTCCTACCAGAGCACTTACCCACTAAGAAAATCTTACCTACAGCATAGTAGCTCAAAGAAAAAGTCTCCTAGATTTTTAAAAAATATATATTTAAAATGGGCTTGCATACATTTATATATATATAAATAAAAGTAGGAATAACTGAGCCAAAAATCTCACTCACTTGGAAGGATTAAATCTTCAAAACCTAAATAAACCAGAACAGCTTCCACTAAAAATTAATTAATACTTTTGAAAAAATCCACTCCTGGTAATATCACTTGTTTGGATAGTGACATAAATATCAAAACTTGCATCTAAATATTCAAAACAATTTTCAAAAGATCTATTCAATAAACTAATCACACCCTACTGCTTTCTTCTGTGTATTTTGGATAACACCATCATAAGTTTATTGATTTGTAGTGTTCTAAAGACACTGTACCTATTTTGAATGTTTAAAATAATTTTAAACTAAGGTTTATGTAGGTTTAAAAACATAAGATTTTAGTAATCTGTAATCTCTCCTCCTAAAACCACATCACAACCAGTATTCCAGCATAAGCAGATGTAAAATATACAGACTTGTGTGCATCTAACCCAAAGCAGCTGCCACGGTAACCATAAACACAGCTAAAACAGATCTTTGCAGCACTTCAGCTATTTCTAGTACTGGCTTTTGTAGAACACAAAATACGAACACAGATATTGTAAGGAAGGATGCATATTGTATGGAAGGCATATCTCAAGAAAAATACAAAAATTAAGAAAATATTTGAATGTCACCAGCAATGTGAGTTTGACAATGAAATTTAAGTGATTCATCCATACAAGTGTATCTGGTAAGCCAAGTATGCTAACAGAGCAATACATACTAACTCCTGTAACTTCTGTCCTCCCCAAATGGAGGCTTTGACTTCCAAACCAAGTATCAGAAACCCAAAAAATATAATTGCCCCACAATCCAAGTGTAGAGTTATTATCCCAGTTTGTCAAGGAAAACTCACCTTCAATAACGCACTTCTAGACTTTAGAACATATACTTGGCACTATGGTACACCCAGAAACAGCCTTTTTTTAGGATGACTTTTGCCAACCAGCAGTGGCATTTTATCAACAGCACCATGAACCACACAAGAGGTGTAATGACGTTGAGAGCACCTGTGTTTTAAGAGCTAACTCCCAATTTCTGAGACAATTTTAAAGTCACTGCAACTTCTGAGAACACCACAGCATCCCAGGCCCTGTGCTTCTTGCAGCTCTACCCAGGGGCCACAGAAGGATCTGGGACTGTGCCAAGGACAGACACTCAAGTGACAAAACCAAAAGTCTCTTTTGTATCTGCCACACCACCTTAAAGAAAAAAAAGTAATTTTTTTAATACCAAAAAAGGGAATTTTTTCAGGATAGAGGAAGAGCCAATAAATATTTTTTTTAAAAACCCACCATCCACATTTTCAGCATGTATTTCTTAATTAAGAGAAACCAGTTACACCATGACTTTTATTACCGAATCGACTTAGAAAAAGATTCACTGACATATTTCTAGAATTGAAGGTTTTTTCCAAATTTTACATTAAAAGTCAAATATTGTTTTATCTTTAAAATGTTACAGAAAAAAAAAATTGTGAACACTGCATTGAATAACAATCCACAATTCACAGAAAAAGAAGTATTTAAAAACATTTTCTCCATAAATAGCCTTCATATCACAGGACATAATACCACTGGAATGTTTACTGTGTTCCAGTATTTCAAGTTTGTTACAATTACATTTAAGAAAAGTAAATTAACATGTAAAAGACAGTAATACAGTAAAAAGAGGATAAAGTTTAAGAAAATGCTTCCAGAAATGGCAGCAAGAACACCTGCTACTTCTTGACACCTTTCCCCCTTGCTCTCCTTAAAAAGGGGTATTTAAAGTTATGCAGTAGGTAGCAGTTTAATCAGCCACCTACAGAAGTTAATACTGCACCAACAGAGAAATGGACAGAACAACACAGATGCCATATCTAGCTTTTATCAATTCATTTCAGCTCACAAAAAAATTTAACATTTCTCTCTGTGATTAAAAATAAAACCTAACTCTTTGAAATTACAAAAATAATATATTACGCTGTAAAAACAAACTAATATAGATGAATGATTCCACAACTAAAACAAATCTAACTGAAAGTCCCAAAGCTATAATTGCAATTAATTGCTCTTAATTAATAAGGCAGATTTTACTTCAGTTACACTGATTTATAGCATTATAAATATGCTTCACTCCGTGCAGGTCTTTAAAATCAATACCTAGTGAGAACAGAGTATTGCACCAGAAGCTGAAACCATTCCCAAGTTGTGCCACACTTTAGTTCAGTACTCATTGCATGTATCTTGAAGACATTCAGACTCCAGTGCAGCCACTTGATTGCAGGCTTTGAAGAAAAGACCGTATGAGGTAGAAAAAAAACTCCTTCAGGTTCTGCACCATCCTATGGACCACTGAGCTGTGCAAATGGCTCTGTCACAGGAAAAGGCTCCAAAGCTTTCTCCGAGTTTTTCCAGTTGTGAAAGTTTTCTTTGTACCATTCAACTAGTATGGAGAGAATGCTGATGAGTGAAGCTGACCAGAGATAACAGGGAAGTTCAAATATAATCATAAGACATCATAAGACTAACAACATGTTAATATTTTATTATGCAAAATTTTAATCTATAATACTATAAAAATCTAGCTTACATTTTGTAAGTTCTTCATGCAAGACTTATTCTAGCACTGAAATGGGATTAAACTTTTTTAAAATCATGTAAATTCACTACTAAAAATTCTACTACAGAAAATTCTATGTAAAATTTAAGTGTTATATTCTATCTCTTTAACTTCTCGTTAACTAACCTATATACCCATTTTCCCCTCCTTTCCCCCTCCCTCCTCCTATCACTTCTACATCAGTGTGAAACCCATCAGTCCTACTTGTTTTCTTTATTCCTTCTTTCCAAGGCACTTTAGGTCTCCATCCTAAGTTGTGCATCTTTTCTGAATTCATTGGATATCTCAGGTCATTTGTAGGCCTGATGAAGTATAAAATGCATACAGAAAACAATTTGATTAGACTTCATTAATTAGAGATGCAATACTTCACATTGTCTTCAAAGGAATATTAGGTATGCTTCAATTTTAAAAATTCCCATCAACATGAACAGATTGCATTGCCTTCAAAAAATACATGGCAGCTGAGTGAAGCTACAACAATACAATTCAATTTGTACAGTCAGCTACTTGGAATTGACTAGAATAAATATGAATTAATATTTTATTGGCACAAAAATGAATGCGAAACTCGAACCACTGCCAAAACAATTGTGCAAGTCAGTGCATTTGCAACGCAAAGCCAGTGTTTTCTAATATTAGTATTGACATTTTTCATCCTGAAAAACCCACAAATTTACACATACTTCAGATTTAAAATACACAGGCTTCCAAAGTGTTGTCATTACAGTGCCTCAGTAGCCACACCAACTTAGTAATACTGAATATGCAGGATCCCAAGCTGCAAGATTCAACATAGAAAGAGGTATCTTACATAAATTTTCACTTCCACAGTCTGGCAGATAGGTCTAGTCTAGCATTCCTGCATTACTGGCACTGGCACACTGAATAGTCAAGGTACATGTGCAAACACAAACCAAGTACTTCTCACTGTTATTATGACACACTAATCTCAAACAGAAGCAGAACTAATTTTTCCATAGCAAGTAACCCTATGACCTTTAAGGTGCTCATTACAGAATTAAATAATCATCAGTTAGGTATCTGAAGAATCTTTTATAAGATTTTAACCTTCTTTGAAGGATGTATTCCTATGTGGTTACTTTTCCCAAGCCCACTTATGTTTAAACATTAGCAGACATGGCCCAATACACATGAAGAAAGATCCAGGCTAAATTACACTGAGACCTACTGAACAGTCACATCATGTGAGTCAAAGGCAATTTGTTCAAAGGTCTGTGATACTCAGAGAGGATTCTGAAGAAAACTTCCTTTTCAAAACAAAAAGTTAGTACATTTGAAGACACTTCAGTTGCCACGATAACAATTCACATGTGAACAGAAAGTGAGAATTCTAAAGGCCATAATACTTAACTGCTATCAGTAGATACGTCATTTCTAATCACTCTGGAGAGTGATATCTAAAGTAAGCAGACTCATTGTTGCTGAAAAGAAATGGAGATAAAAGAAGAGAGCAAAACCAAGCCTGAAATTAAGGACAGAAACACACAGCAAAGGCACATCTATAAAAGTCATCCATTTTAATCACTGCTCCAAGTTTGGCACTTTAGAGATTTAATTCTACTTTTGAGATAGCAGCTTCAGCTTAAGATAGAAATCTAGAAGTAACTACACCATGGACACATTTCTGCCTGCAGAGACTCCGTCTTACTGTAGAGTACTTCTAAGTCTGAATTGGTCACGTTAACATCAAAATACCAAAGCTAAGAGAGAGACAATTCATTTCACTCAGTGATGTTGAATAAAAAGTACTGAATAAACCATATAAACTATCATGATGAAAAAATTTAGCTCCTGTGCAAAACCTGTCCTGTTTCCAGAGTGGGTGTCAGTAGTGATAAGTATGAAGAAAGTTTGAAGACAGACAGATTAGTATTACACGTTCCCCTTCAGGGCGTACACCGTGACCTAAAGATGCAAATAATAAATGGAAATCCTGTTTTTCTATACAGTGCTCTGTACAGATCATAGATGTCAAATCCACCAGATTTTTTGGAAAAAAAAAAAATTAAGAAAGCAAAACAGTTCTTAGTCCCTCAGAAGTGTTCCCTCCTTCAGACCAGAAACACTTCCACAAAAAGCTATTTGGCAAGAGTATCAGAAACCTTCAGGACAAACCTGTCTTGCATAGCCAGGATATCCTGCAAATGCTCCACATTCCTTACCTGTCTTTGACATAATCCACCCAGTGCTCCATTTCAGATTCTGAACTGGTCTTCTTTATCTGCCAAGAAGAGAAACAATTATCAACCCCATACATCTTGCACTGTCTAAACATACACTTAAAAAAATACACTGAACAAGATATAAGTTTGTTAAGAAAAAAAAAAACAAAACAAACTGCAAACAGAAGTGGTCTTTTGTAAACTGAGTTTTCAAATGACTGAAACTACCAAAATTATCTAGAACAATTTCAATACTTCTCCTTCATCCAAGCACTGCCAAAACATCCATAATCAAACGGTGAGATTTTAATAGTGCTACATTCTCAGACCAAAACTAAAGCAGCCAGCATGAAAAAAACCTACTAAATGGTATTTAATCATTATGTCAGTTAAATCATTATGCCAGTCAGGATAACTGATGCAGCAGTCCGACACAGGACAGCTGTACTGCAACCTTACGGAGTACAGCTGCCACAGAAAGGGTAGCACATCATTCTGCTACAATTACCTTCCAAGACCCACCACAAATCTGAGCTCTTTCAGAACTACAAAAGGTTTGTAGAAGAATTGTAACTATGTGCAAAGAAAAATGGTAAAGAAAAACATCAGAATTGTTTACTCACTAAATGGATTAGCTCCTTAGCGAGCTGGGCAATGGACATCTCAAAGTTAGTTCCAATGTTATAAATTTCACCTGGCTTCCCCTCCTTCAGCACAGTAAGGAATGCTTCTACCACATCAGTTGCATAAAGGAAATTCCTTCTTTGAAGTCCAGAACCATGAATACAGCTAGGACAAGGAAGAGACCAAAAAATTTTGTTAAACCTTAAACAGACAGGTTCAATTTACTGGACTGTGTTTTGCTGTTAGATGTTATCTGAAGGTACTTTAAGCAGCTGACATGCAAACAATCCTTTACTTTAAGAAAATCCTATTATTAAAATAAGTAATTCATAACTTAGTTATGAAATTATCATATTACAAACTGTAACCCGTATTTATAATCATAATTACAATTTTACAGCACAAATACCACAAACAAGAAACACAAATTACCTACCATTTTCTGTTCTGTTGCAACAAAGATATAAACTTTGGAATAACCTAAGGAATCAAACAAAAAAAAAATTACTCGAAAATTTTAGAACCTGTTAATCTGCAAAAAATAAGGGACTTCATCAGGCAAGTATCATTAAGTATTTTAATAAAATTCTTTAAATACTTTTAAGTTTTACTAAGTCTAATGAAATAATGTATCAAGCCTAGACTGCAAGGCTTTTACTCCTTAAGAGTAGATGCCTCTATCTTAGTGTAAACCTCATCTTTCTGGTAGTTACAAAATGTAACATTTTTACAGAAATAAAAAAAGTTTCCATTACTTTTTGCACACAGTAACTAGAAATAATTACTGACAACAGTTCAGAACAAGGTTTAAATAACCAGCAAGTTATAGTAAATCTATAATCAAAAAGTAAGAATTATTGTAATAGTTAAAACTGGAAGAGAACCAATAGAGAATTTCAAGGAAACTAAACACAGATCAAGTGACAGTCGCAAGCTTGTTGCACAAAGATTTACAGCATTATGTTCAGCTACAAGTTCAGATTCATTCATAAAGTCTCAGAAACTTCAGAACAGGTGGCCCCACTATTAAAGTTCTTAAACTGAAGCCATAGGCAAACTACTCAAAAAAAACTAATTTCGTCAACTTACTACTTTAAACATAGGAACAGACATACTAGGTAAAACTAAAAAGTCATCTACCCCAGTGCTGTATTCTTAGCAGTAACTGAAATTGGGTATGTGAGGAAGAATATATAGAAGTCAAAAACAAGCAAATAGTGATACATCCCCTGAATATACTCTCAACAATCATGCAACCTGCAGCCAGGCATTTCTCAAATCACAGATCAGTGAAAAATGTATTTTAAAAACCATTGCTTATCCACCTGCAATAATGCAGGGGAAAATAAATTTATTTGGGGGAGAGGGGAGAACCACCACCACAAAACGTAAAGAGCCATTCAAATTGAAAAAAATACCTCAGTAGAACTGCAAAATATAGCTACATTTCACACAAGTTCCAAACTTCAAAGAGTACATGTGATTATCACTTTCATTCCATCAGTATATTTCCTTGTCCCAGAACTAAAAAGGTTGGTATAGACTTAAAAAGGCAGCTCACACAAATAGCTGTTTTAAATAGTTACCCTGCAAGGTCTGTATAAACACACACAAAGACAAGTCACTTTGCACTACTACTCCCCTCATATCTGAATGCTGTAAGCTTCATCTTATCTATTTTCTGTACAGGTTAGAACATCACTTTCTATACCAGACATATTGTGCTCTCACAGTTTATTTTTGAAAAGTTTACCTTAGTTATTAAAAACTCCCAATTATGGAAAACAACACATGAGTTAATGTAATTTGTAGGGGAACCCTGCCACGATATCCTTTGAAAAACAATTACGAAACAAAGTCACGGTCATAAAATTCACATAAATAACTACAACTCTCTAACTGAAGTTTTAGTGACAACCAAAAAAGATGTGCTCATGGTAAGACATGTTAGTGTGAGTTCAAAATATATAATCACATGTTAGTTGCAAGAGTGCTTTTTTCAAAAGTGACCCTGTTCATAAGAAAAAAAAGTAACATCACTGCAACCCTGGATTACAGTACACTGAAGCTCAGAGTAAAGCATAGTTGAACTTACTTTTTCTGGATACTGATGTGGTCCATAAACATTACTGCTCCGCGTGATAACAGCTGGAAACTTGAGAGCATTAAACATACATGTGATTACGTAAGAAAATATATACCACTAAAAATCTGTAAGCTTCTTGCTATTCAATAAACCATAAACTGACACAAGCACAGTGCTTATTCAAAAATCTGCAAGCCTTTATGGGCAGTAATGAATTAAACTACCTGTATTTCTCCCAAACAGGCAAGGGCCTCCAGCCTTCTCAGCCTGTTAGAAGCACCACAGGTGACAAATGTTTGAAATCTGTCTTGCTCTGGAACCACCAGAGGACGTTACATACATGTGTCTGCTCAACTGAAGACTGGCTTACTCCTACTTATTCCAAGATTATGTTTCACAGTCATTAACATCCTATTCATGTCCATTTTATATTAAAAAATATATGTCAAGAACAAAAGCCTAAAGCATTGAAAATTTTAAAAATTTTTGCTTAAGCAAATCTGACTAATAGGGCTTTTTCTTCGACTATAAGCTTGGTCTTAATACAATTTGAATGTTTCATGTTCTACTTCTGTATAATAGTTTCTTATTTCCTTCAAGCTTAGCAGTAGTTCCTAAATTCCTAATGTTCTCTTTGACCGATTTTTCAAAGCACATTTTTAGGCATTACAGTTCAGATTTAAAAAACCAAAAATTAAACACATATGCCCTGTCCCCACCGTCTAGCAGTGTATCTCCACCACTTATTGGTGGACATTCTCCAGTGCATCCAAACTAGAGGACTAACAATAAGGAAAGAGGAGGCACTGTGAGGACTAGTACTGGGGTGGTTTTATACTCTTTTATACATAATACAGACACTTAACTATAGGTTTCACAGTTTTTAAATCTTCCATCAACTTACTTGGTACCTTTCCCAATAAGACTGAACAAAACACTCTGCAGCTGCTTTAGAGGAGGCATAGGGATTTGTTGGACGTTTTGGTGAAGATTCATCAAATTCCTAAAATGAAAAAAAAAAAAAAAAAGTTTGCATTACTCCATTTCTTCTGCCCAGATAAGCCTTAAAGTTACAAAAGAAAAATCCCCAAATATCCAAGCACATCAGTCTGACAAAGTCCACAGCAAAAGACAGTCTATTTCTCGAACACAGGAGGCAGCCAGATCACCAGTAGTAATATTTTTGTCCTTCTAGCAGAGTACCTCAAGAAAACCAAGTCCTTAGGTTTTTACCTTGTAAAATAATAAATCCCTTGCTACAGAGAGGCTCAATCCTTTTCAGGTTCATATTGCCTGACAGTGCATTGCACCCCCACTAGCAAACTGACCTTAATTAAAGGAGTCTTTTCTTAAACTTCTCTATAAATTATATTTCTGTAAGAAATGTAGAATTGCAAACCAAAGAGCCTCCAAAGCAAAGCTTCAACAATTCTGATCACTTGCAAAACAGGTTTCCAGGTTATCTTGCCACTTCAGTCTACTACTCACCCGGAAGGAAAAAAACCAAACCAACCCAAACCAAAAGAAGGAGGGATACTGCATGAAGTGTGATTTGTAACAATCACCTTAACGCGATTAAAAGACTTACTGTTCTTGTCTGACCTTTGCTTCTGAAATTAATTGGACTTCCTCCCTTCAAAAAACACTCTGTAAGAATTTCTAGTGTGATTCACAAAGATTAAAGTGCTCTTTTCAAACGCCCAGAGGCAGAAAAAGTTCACTTGAAGGTATCAGCCAAACCACTGGTCTACTCGCAAGAAAACATTATCCTCAGGTATCATTAAAGTCTACTGAGGGAAGTTGTGTTGAAGGAACTGATAAAGACGTTGTGACAAAGTGCACAGGATTTTCTGAAGTACATTAATATTTTCATGGACTATGGCACAAGGCTCCTTGACTGTTATTTATGCCTTTAAAAAGATGAACATGCATATTTTGCCTTTTTACTGAGCTAAATTGTATTTCCTGAATTAAGGTCAGGCATAAATTGTCAGAAATCAAAGGCTTTCATAGAACAACAATAAACATCTGAATATTTATTATATTATTATTTATGTTTCCTGTTTAAATTGTCACTACCTACAGTTCTGTTTGCATTTTAGCTAGAGTATAAAAGCAGTTCCCCACCTGTCAAACTGTGCACATTACTGTGTGCCTCATGAATACCCCAAAACAAAAACTGTGTAATACACTCTTCGATACTATTTCTGAGGAGTATTCAGGTCATTAATGACCCCAACCTCACTGCTTTAGGTAATACACATTCAATATAAAACACAAAAAAAAAAAAAAATCAGGACAATTTTCATACTCAGCTTTCTAGAAATAACCAGTGTTTATTTACTTGTCCCAGTACTGTCAGAAACAGCTTGAAAGTCGCACCTTTGCAGAGGCCAAGGAAAGTTAGACACAATTTGTTTTCACTATTAAAAGCAAGTAAAGCCAGGAAAACCCTATGCACTTTCAAACTTACCTCATCAGTGCTACCTCCATATACTTCATCTGTACTAACATAGACAAACTTCTCCACATTGGCTTCATGTGCAGCAGCAACCAGCACATTAGTGCCATAAACATTCACATAGGTGAATTCCAGGGCACGCCAAAATGAAAGATCTACATGAAAAAATTCAAACAATTCTGGCTGAATTTAGGCAACACAGGGCTATTGGTTCTTACTGAATAAAATTAGAGGCTGAAATACAGACTTGTCAGATAGCAAGGTCATTATTAAATACAGGGACCTTCTACACTTACTTGAAGACAAAAATCCTTGCTTTCAACAACAGGCTGGAATCAGGAGCAAAAGCTTGTTGTCTATGGACTTTTTAACCTAAAGTAGCATTATCTAACTTTATTTAAACATAACTACTTTCCTTCTCTCCAGGAATAGTTAAGCTCAGTAAGAAAAGTGTCATTCAAAGACAGTTGAAAGATTAGGTAATGCATACCTATTACTATAATTAACCAGCCCTGCTCTAATTCTACTTGTCCTACTGACCTGATGACTTTGCACATATCAAATCTGACAATTTCAAGACGTATTTTCCTGGGGAATTCTTTGAGGATTTCTCCTCATGATGAAAGGAGTATGGCAGGGATTGTTCTTCATAACAGTGATACTGAAGAGCAGCAATCTGAAATACATACTTTTAAGTATAATTCATTCTCTCTAGAACTGAGGCAGCATTCTGACAGGACTTAAGCCTAATCCTTCAGCTTCCACACTGTGTTTTGTGAGGTTGCAGCCAACCAAGTAAAAACTTAAGACAATGTACAAACTCTCTCTCCATTTCCTTTATGAGTCCATCAATACATTCTCACTTACATGTGAGTCTAGATGGAATTTGAAGACATAATGCAAATAAAACGGGGCGGGAGGGAGGGCATTACCATTTATGTGCAATGAAAACAGACAACAGTCAGATGAAGCACTTTTGCAATCAAGGCTATGAACTCCTTAAAGTTAAAAAGGGCACCAGACAGTGAATCATGTCGTTTGTAGACACAAACCGGATCCTTAGTTTATATGAAGTGAAAAGACAAAAAATACCAGTATATGTTTCAAGCAGGGTTAGCCACAGAAAACAATATGAAAACATGCAGCAATGCTCACCTACATGTGTTTGGGCTGCAAAATGGAGGACTATATCTATTTTCTCAGTTTCAAAGAGCTGTTTTATAAAATCAGGTTCACAAATATCTCCCTAAAAAAAAAAAATTAGAAAATCATTTTTAATAGAAAATAGTCTCATTTATACCAAGTGTCATATAACAAATCATTACAAAGCAAGCACAGGATATAAACACCACTACCAACTGAGTTTTGGGCAATTTATCAATTCCATGTCTAAAATAAAACCAGATATAAAATTTCACCCATTTTGAGGAACATCCTCAACAAAACTTATTTCAGGAAACTTATTACTATTAACAAGAGAAACAGCAATGTTCCCCAAAACACACACAGCAGCAATATGTTGTGGAACTTCAACGCTGAGGCTGAAACACCAAGTTCCCAGAGCAAGTAAGAGTTACTGGAGTCTGGTTAAGCAGACAGGGACATCTAGTGGTGAAGCTGATTTCCACTTCTGTCAAAATACATGGCTGGATGTCTTGCGAGGATTTTGCTTTTTGTTGTTTGTTACAGTAATTTATTTTTATAATTGATATATTTACCAAAAAAGAGACAGGCATCGACACAAAAACCATTTTTTAATTTGACACCAGAATCAGCACATTTTTAAAACAAAACAAAAAAAACATACATGCACCAAACCACACACACAAAAAAAAAGCACACTGAGAAGTTGGAATTATTTATACTGGTCTGTTTTGTGACAAGACATTCCTACCCTAGTTCAAAAGCAGTATAATCAGATCATTTCTTGTTACTGTTCCCCTGCTTCACTCAGGGATCAGGGATCTTCACTCAGGACTGTTTAGTGGCTGTCTTCTAGAATTCCATGCTCTCCTCAGCATTTAAAAGTTCATATCTATCCAGCTAACAAGGCTTTTATACGGCACTCACACATTTCATATCATATAGTGGAAACAGTCAAAGACCTTACCAAAAATAATCAAAAAGGCAGTCTGGCTGAAACTGCATATATGTGCACATCTGCATACAGACAGTCCCTTTCCCCTCACACAACTTGTATCCCAACAGCTCAGAGATAATCCCTTATCTGAAACAGAGGGGTAGGTTCACAAAAACAGCCTTGGGGATCACCAAACAGATGAGGGCAAATTCAATTCCCAGCTTCACCTATATCTAAGAAAAAATATAAGGTCACATCTACTACCTCTGACAATGTTACTATTTCAGAAAACTAAACTCAGATGCTCTTCTCAGATGTCCTGCAGCCTTGGACAGCATCAGCAGTGACTTTGGTAGAGAGGAAGAACCTCAGCATACAAGCCCAACAGTCAGAATGCTGATATGAACAATAAATCAGAATCAATCTCCTATCTCAAGACAGACTGTGGAAGCAGTAAGCAAATTTAAATTACCATGAAACCCTGTTCCAAAATGACTGTGAACTATATGAGCATCAACAGCAGCACGAGCAAGAACGTAGCCTAATGTCCAGTACAAACACAACAATAGCGTGTTGCACACCATGGAATATGACAAGCAGTGGATTTTAAAGATTCAAAGTCTAAGACAGCATCAGAGAAGCCCAGAGGAGCTGCATCTAAGTCTGCCTTGACCACACAGATATAAAAAGTGAAACAACCATCCCTAAAACCACTTATCTCAAAATTATGCTTTTACCAATTCCATACCTTTATGATACAATCAAATATATCAACTTTTCAAAGACTAATTCATGTAAAAGACAGAATATACTGCATACGGTCAGAGACTTCTGTGGGTGAAATACAAAGGCTATTAATATGGCAACAGATGAAGTAAATTCTGTTATATCTATTTGACTGTTACATATACTGGCATATTACATATACTGAGTCCTTTCTGACAATGAAGGAGTAGAAGTAATTCCAACTTTATCATAAATGAAAGCAGTGGCTTCCGCTTTGGGGACCTCTGGAGACCACATTACCTGGGATACAAAGGGACAAAAATCAGTAAAAAGTCAAGTTTCTAGAAGAGAAGCCTTTATCACCTGGATAAACTTGTAGTTTTCCTTCCCAGAGATAGTTTCAAGATTCTTCAAGCTTGCACAGTAGTCAAGCTAAAGAGAAATAACCACACATCAATAAGTGAGCTTCATGGAAGCAAATAAGCTAACTCAAACCCAACCTAATCAGTAGAAAGTCTGAGAACAAAGTAAAAACTTATTTAAAAAGAAAACCTATTTCACAAGCAGATGTGATTAAGCTTTAAAAACACAACTTCAAAAGATATCTTAAACGAAAAAATTGTTAAATGTAAGTTTAGAGCTTGAAAAGCTTCCCTCTTTCTTTTTTTTTTAATCAAATAATTATTTGCGGTGGAAACATGAACAGCAGTTGATTTTTTTTGTTTGCATAGGCACAAATGGAATATCAAACAAAAATTAGTAATTAACAATAGACCATATAAATTTCAACATATTTTAGACTGCATCAAAAATCATTTAAAACAGTTTTCCGTATCAAGAAAGAAAACAAGCTATTACCTTATCTAAATTTATAATCAGATAGTTTGGGTAGTTTTTCACGAGAGAGACCACTACATGTGAAGCACTGCAAAACAGAAGAAAAACATATTTTACAATTACACACTTAGCTTTACTGTAACAAAGAGAGGACAAATTACAAATAAGTTCAGCAATATCAAAAGTCCTCAGGGCAAAAAGGGGTTATACTCAAGAGAGGTGAAAGAGGAATTCAAAGATATAAGATATGTCAACATTATTCTAACACATACTCTATACATTATTCTAATATATTCTATACATAGCTGCAGACTGTTAAGAAACTAAAAATTAGAATAAAATTTCATGCTATAATGAAAGAAATCAGCATTCCTCACAGCCACATTAAAAAAAAAAAAAAAAAACAACAAACTGTTAAATGCTATTCTAAAATACTTTTACACTCTTTAGTTGATACATTAGGCATCAGGGAGAACAGTCAACAGTCAACTCTCCTAACCCATAGTTAATGACTCCCATCACTCAGCTCTCTGACACTGCTGTGAAGAAGTGACAACCAGACAACCAGGCGGCATTTCCTCCTTGGCACAGTCTTGTGTACAAGACGCTCAGCCCAAGGGCTCAGGTTTAGCAGGGGATATTCACACACAAAAAACTAATCCTCTGACAGCTTCTGACTCCAAGCTCACTGACAGGCTCAAGCGTAAGACGGACCAGACGTTTTTCTGATTCCAGCAGAGCCAACAACACGGGGGGACTGACACGGAAAATAGCACTGGCTGAAAGCACTGTGACCCCCAACCCACAGAATCACACGCAACCTTTCAGGTTCAAAAAGATCTCTGAGATCATCGAGTCCAACCTATGACCGATCACCACCTTGTCAACTACACTATGGCACTGAGTACCACATCCAGTCATTTTTTTAACACCTCCAAGGACAGTGGCTCTATCACCTCTCGGAGCAGCCCATTACGACGCCAAATCACTCCTTCTGTGAAGAAATTCCTGCTGACGTCCAACCTGAACTTCCCCGGTGCAGTTTGAGGCTAAGTCCTCTCAATCGTGTCGCTAGTTGCCTAAGTGAAGAAGCCGATTCCCTCCTGGTTACAAGTTCNTTACGGCCGAGCCCGACAACGGGACACGTCGCGGCAGGGGCGGGGCCTAGCCGCGCGGTCACGCCCCCGGGGGCGGCCGCGCCCCCTCATTGGTTCTCGCTACGCTGCCTCCCTCCCGCTCGCGCCAGCCCTGGGGGTGTCACGTGACCCGGCGGGGCAGCGCGGGGAGAGGGAGGGGCAAGAGGATCGAGGTGTCTGGGGACTCCCGATCCCCGTCCCGATCCTTGGGATGCGGCGGCGGCTGCTGTGGCTGCTCTGTGCCGCCGCCGCCGGCTGCTGCTGCTGGGGCCCCGCCGCGGGCAAGACGCTCCGGGGCGGCTTCGCCAGCGCCGCTGCCCGCCTGGAGCCGTGGCGGCCCGTGGCGCGCTTCCAGTTCCACGGTGGGTGCCCCGAGGGCGAGGAGCGGCTGCGCCGTCCGGGAAGG